>CM019041.1:29820764-30160638 GCA_009664405.1 Drosophila bifasciata
ACGGGTATAAAAGTAGAGTCGCGGCAACAGCGACTCCGTACGTTCTTTCTCGTTTTGTATGGTTGTAGCGGGAGGTGGGGCAGCTCGCTGCTGAAAATTCATTTGATCATTGTGGCTACAATAATGATCCGATCTGAACCAAATTCGGGAATCTGGTAGATATGGTCATTCTCTACAATACTGCATTTTTAGTTTTTTTCTATCTTCAAAATTGTGGATTTTCGTCTTTTGTGGGGGCGGAAGGGGGCGGGGCGAAATTATTTAAATACACCTGTTCAGGTTCGGTATCACAGGAGTCTGGGCAACAAATTTGGTTGCTCTAGCTCTTATAGTCTCTGAGATCCAGGCGTTAATTTTTACGAAAAACCAAATCGACTCGATTTTGTGTGAGTGCGAAAGAGAGGGAGCGAAGTTTTTTTCGTATATTTGCCTCTATTGTGGCTATATTAATGATCCGATCCGATTCAGATTTGGGCCCCTGATAGATATGGGCTGTCTCTATGATTCTGCATTTTTAGTTTTTGTTATTTTCAAAATTGTGCCGCCACAGATGTGCGCTCTTTGTGGGGGCGGAAGTGGGCGGGGCGAAATTTTGAAAAACTTTTCTAGGAGTGAGATATCACATCAGACTGAATAAAAAGTTTGGTTGCTCTAGCTCTTATAGCCTCCGAGCAATGGACGACGAACAAGACGGACAGACGGACGGACAGACAGGGCTATATCAGCTATTGATGCTGATTAAGAATATATATACTTTATGGGGTCGGAAACGCTTCCTTCTCTATAGTACACACATCCACTTTTACCACAAATACAATATACCCTTTTACTCTTCGAGTACGGGTATAAAAATTGATTTGGTATCACAGCTAGCTCTTATAGTCTCTGAGATCCAGGCGACACAGAATACGAAAAACCAAAGCGACTCGTTTTTGTGTAAGAGAGAGCGAGAGGGAACGATGTATTTCCAAATTATTTCTCCATTGTGCCTATACTAATGATCTGATCCGATTCAGATCCGATAGACATGGGCTTTCTCTTTGATTCTGCATTTTCCGTTTTCTGTTATCTTTAAAATTGTGGACGCCACAGGCACATCTGTCGATATGGGGGCGGAAGTGAGCGGGGCGAAATTTTGAAACACACTTCTAGGAGTGAGATATCACATCAGTCTTTGGTTGCTCTAGCTCTTATAGCCCCTGAGCAATGGGCGAAAAAAAAGACGGACAGACAGACAAACAGAAATAGACTCGGCTATTGATGCAGATCAAGAATATATGTATATTCTTTATGGGGTCGGAAACGATTCCTTCTCTATGTTACACAAATACAATATACCATTTTACTCTTTCAGTACGAGTATAATGATTAAATTCTTTGTCTGTGTGACTGATTCTTCCATTTCGATAACTTTTGATGTATATCTGAGCAGCAGGGTACATTAATATAAGGTGAGGGTTGTTTACTTTGTTTCGAATGCGTGTGTCAAAACATTAGGCCGAAAGAGCGAAAATGCCTGACCTTGAACATCAGTATTAGTTGGCGTTTACATCTACAATGTAGATTTTACATACATACATATGTATGTACATATGTACAGTGCCGCACTTAAGTGTTGGCACAGTTGGAAATTTTAACTTTAAGGGCTATTTCCAGGCTTCTGGAGTTGCTGAGTTGCTGCCTGACCTTGAACATCAGTAATAGTTGGCGTTTACATCTACAATGTAGATTTTACATACATACATATGTATGTACATATGTACAGTGCCGCACTTAAGTGTTGGCACAGTTGGAAATTTTAACTTTAAGGGCTATTTCCAGGCTTCTGGAGTGTTTTAAAGAACCATTTTTTTTTATATGCTTAAATTAAACATTTCTAAATTAAAACGCACAGTTTTTTTATTTCGTATCATACACTTCAAACTATTTATAACTAGCTGACCCGGCGAACTCTGTTCCGCCTTAAAGGCAATAAATAAGCAGATTTTGGAATTTATAAATTTTTTTTTTTAACAAACAATTTTAGTACATAGTTTGCTCTTCACTTAAGTGCCTTGTGATACATGACATTTTTATACCCGTACTCGAAGAGTAATAGGGTATATTGTATTTGTGGTAAAAGTGGATGTGTGTAACACACAGAAGGAGGCGTTTCCGACCCCATAAAGTATATATATTCTTGATCAGCATCAATAGCCGAGTCGATATAGCCATGTCTGTCCGTCCGTCTGTCCGTCTGTCCGTCCGTCTTGTTTTTCACTCATTGCACGAAGGCTATTAGAGCTAGACCAATCAAATTTTTTTTTCCAGACTGATGTGATATCTCACTCCTAGAAAAGTGTTTCAAAATTTCGCCCCGCCCACTTGCGCCCCCACAAAGGGCGCACATCTGTGGCGTCCACAATTTTGAAGATAACAGAAAACGAAAAATCCAGAATCATAGAGAAAGCCCATATCTATCAGGGGCCCAAATCTGAATCGGATCGGATCATTAATATAGCCACAATAGAGGCAAATATACGAAAAAACTTCGCTCCATCCCTTTCGCACTCACACAAAATCGAGTAATTTTGGTTTTTCGTAAAAATGAACGCCTGGATCTCAGAGACTATAAAAGCTAGAGCAACCAAACTTTTGGCCAAGACTCCTGTGATACCAAACCTGAACAAGTGTATTTCAAAATTTCGCCCCGCCCCCTTCCGCCCCCCCCAAAATACGAAAGTCCACCATTTTGAAGATAGGAAAAAACGAAAAATGCAGTATTGTAGAGAATGACCATATCTACCAGATTCCCGAATTTGGTTCAGATCGGATCATTATTGTAGCCACAATGATCAAATGAATTTTCAGCAGCGTGTCGCCTCCCCTTGCCCTACGCAACAAAATATACATTTTTATTAGGGTTGATGGCAGCAGCGCTGCAGCGGCTGCTACTGATTCTCTCACACGCACACTTACGCTCAAACATGCTGCCTCGTGCAGTGTACGTGTGTTGTTGTGAGAACTGATGTAGATGATGTAGATGTAGATGTCGATGACAGATGTAGCAAAAAATGTAAAATGTAAAAAATGATAAAACATTTTAAAATTCCACATAAATCACATGTGTACTGACTGAGTACGGGTTTAAAAGTAGAGTCGCGTTCGAAGCGACTCCGTACGTTCTTTCTCGTTTGTTTTATCATCAGGCGCAAAAACAAACAACGCAGATGGACTTCCGACCCGTGAACATGCCACATATACTAGGTGGGCTGAACATTAACCTCCTTGGAAGGGAAAACAATTTTTTTTTTTTCAATTTTTTTTTATTTTATTCAATATTGTCCTCTTTTAGGACGATACACCTATTCCAGCAATTTTTTTATCCCGTCCGAATAGTAGTTTTCCGAAAGGTCTCCAAAATACCCTCCGCGGCGTCGATGATCTCCTCGCGTGAGTTATATTTTTTATTAATCAGCCATCTTTTGAGGTTTGGGAAGAGATAGTAGTCCGAGGGAACCAAATCAGTCAAATAAAGTGGATGGGGAAGAAATTTCTGCATAACCGAACACTCTTTTCGAGCTTCGCTCGCGTTCGTGTTATTGGTCTGAAGACAGCAAACGCGGCACCCAGCAGCAGAATAGCTTTAAAATGCAAAATATCGCTCCCAAAAATCCGTTGTTGCTCAGTATTAATCCTTGATGTGTCTGCTAGCACACGCACCTTCACTTTTCGTCTAACCAACACCATTTCTTGTATTTTTTGACTTTGTCTTGGGTAACCACATCGGAGGGCCTCTCGCTAAGGACCTCATCGGCAGTGGAGTTTTGTCCACCATGAACTCTCGTAATCAATATTTTACAATTTAATCGGAAGGAGCATTACTCCTATAATATGTATACAACATTTCTTTGCGTTCCTGCGCCGTTTTGCCTCACAAAAAAAATATGTTTAATGAAAAATTGAAAATTTTTTTTTCATGCGCACCAAAATGCCAAACACATCCATTAGAACAATTATTAAAAAACCAATTACTGTATCGCGCTGAAATTTTTAATGTATGCCTAAATAAGAATGGACTACAATCGAAAAAAATTGTTTTGCGATACAAGGGCATGTGGCGCTCAAGGAGGTTACTTTTCAGCCCACCTGATTTTACCAATGACCAATGACCCAATTTTTTTATTTTGAATTATGTAGTTCAGATCATCTACACCCAGCGACAAAAAAAAAAAAGCCGCACTCTGTCATTTCATGCATTTCTGACTTTGGAAGACTGGTGTTTCCCCAAATTTTATTCGATTCGACTAATTTTTTTTTTTTGGGAGTTCCCGTGAATGTTTCCTTCTGGTTTTGTGTGGTTTTTGACGTCTTAGTTGCTGGAAACACTTCCTAAAAAAAATTTTTAACTTTGAACTCTTCAAAAACGATGGCTAAGGGAAAGCAGTCATCGGTGACTGAAAAGTCTAAAATTATTGATTTGGCAAAACAAAATGTTTCAATTCGTAAAATAGCAATTAAAACTAAGTTCAACGAAAGCTCTGCGAGACGATTAAAAAAAAAAAAATCGAAAGACTGGAAAAGTGGAGAGGACGAAAGTATCGGGAAGAAAAAAATTAACAAATATAATGGAAGATCGTATTATTATGAGAACGACCCTACATAATAGATTTTTAAATGCTGTTAAGATAGCTTCCAAAGTGCAGCAACGATTTTCAAAAAACTATTTCGGCTCGAACTATACAGCTTCGGCTAAAGGAGATAGGCCTAATGGCAAGGACACCTGCCAAAAGCCACTTCTGTACAGTACAATTAAGAAAGCTCGCTTAAATTGGTCTACAGAAAAATCTAATTGGGGTGAATCCGAATGGTCACGTGTCATATTGTCGAATGAGTCCAAATTCAACCTCATTGGACCCGATGGTTCGCGCACAGATCGCCGGAGAACAGGGGAACGATATTCCAAAGATTGCTGCATTAGCACCGTAAAGCATTTGCCTTATATTATGGTATGGGTTTGAATATCTAAAAATAAAACTGAATCGATAATAATGGTAAAAGGTATGGTCAATGCAAAAGTGTATAAAGAAATTATTCTCAGTAGCGTTGTGCCTAGTATGGAATCAGTTACTGAGAAAGAAGATGATCCCATCTTTCAGTACGATTCTGCACCTTGTCATCGAGCGCGCGCTCTCTAAGTTATTCTTCGTCGTTTGATATTTTTAAAAATGCATTATACTAATTTTGACTATTCTTTAACGATAGGTTAACATTTTTAAGATGGAATTGGGTATTAAGTCCTTAGATTGGCCAGGTAACAGTCCCGACCTCAGTCCGATAGAGAATGTGTAGGCCCTTATGAGTTCAAAAATATGAAAAAGGAAGCAGAAAACTATGGTTGAGTTACGCCAAACTATAGAAAAAGTATGGTTTGATGATATAACGGACGAATATCTGAAGGTTTTATACGATTCGATGCCCAATAGGACCAAATGTCTCATAAACGCCAAGGGTGTTCCCACCGAATATTAATTAGTTCTTAATTTGAAAAATACATTTTTTAAATATTAGCTTTGTCATTACTTTATAGAAAAACAAAATAACTCATTGAAAAAAAAAAATTTAGTTTTTGTTGGAAAAACACGTTTATATATTTTAATTTAATTTTTACTTTTTGTTATGGTGAAATTACTAAATAGCCGTTGAAAACGGTGTGATTGGCAAAAATATTTTTCTTTCACTATATAATTATGATACAAACAAATTTAGTAACTTTTTTGTATAAAAATGATTAAGTGACACAAAAAAAAAAAATAAATAGTCGAATCGAATAAAATTTTGGAAAACACCAGGCTTCCAAAGTCAGAAATGCATGAAAAGTCAGAGTGCGGCTTTTTTTTTGTCGCTGGGTGTACATCTTTATTCTTAGCCGCTAAAATTGCTCGCTCACTCAACCATTCATTATTTTTTTTGTTAGAAATAATGTTTGAAAACAATTTGGAAACAACCATTATATGTTTGAGTGTTTGCAAGAAAGTGGCGTGATTCTGGTGTTTCGCCACAAAGCAATGAATACAATGGCTCAGGTGGCGGAGAAAACAAAGTCAATTTCACTTTACCAGTAAGGCAGCATAATCCGGGCGTTTCTCCGGAAAACTTTAATGCACCACAATACTCGTTCATTTGCCCAATGCCAACGCTAGGATGCAAGCTGTAATCATTTCTACAATCGTATCGAAACGCTGCTCGATTCAAATCAGCCCTTGATAAATCTCTTTTTCTGCGTCGCAAATTATCTATTTTATTGACCTCTGTTGTTCGCTCGACGAAAGCACGTAGTCGAGCCATACTAACGCGGCGCTGTTCACGTTCAATTTATATACCCGTACTCGAAGAGTAAAAGGGTATATTGTATTTGTGGTATTTGCTGTATGTCCGTCTTGTTTGTCGCCATTGCTCGAAGGCTATAAGAGCTAGAGGAACCAAATTATTTTTCCAAACTGAAGTGATATCTCACTCCTACAAGTGTATTTCAAAATTTCGCCTCGCCCACTTCCGCCCCCACAAAGGGTGCACATCTGTGGCGTGCACAATTTTGAAGATAGCAAAAAATTCAGAATCATAGAGAAAAACCATATCTATCAGGGGACCGAATCTGAATCGGATCGGATCATTATTATAGCCACAATAGCGAAAACCATTTGAAAAAACTTCGCTCCCTTTCACTCGCACTCACACAAAAACGAGTCGATTTGGTTTTTCGTACAAATGAACGCCTGGATCTCAGAGACTATAAGAGTTAGAGCTACCAAACTTTCTGTCTAGACTCCTGTGATACCGAACCAAGACAAGTGTATTTCAAAATTTCGCCACGCCCCCTTCCGTCCCCACAAAAGACGAAAGTCCACAATTTTGAAGATAGAGAAAAACGAAAAATGTAGTAGAGAATGAAAATATCTACCAGATTCCGGAATTTGGTTCAGATCGGATCATTATTGTAGCCACAATGATGAAATGAATTTTCAGTTACGTTTCCCCGCGCGCCCGCAACAACCTAACAAAATGTACCTTTTTTTTTGAGGGTGGATAGCTGCTTCTGATCCTCTTACACTTACGCTCACACACTCTGCCTCGTGCAGTGTACGTGTGCTGTTGTGAGAACTGATGTAGATGTAGATGACAGATGCATCAAACAAATGTAAAATGTAAAAACTGATACAACATTTGAAAATTCCACATAAATCACATGTGTACTGACTGAGTACGGGTATAAAAAGTAGAGTCGCGGTGACAGCGACTCCGTACGTTCTTTCTCGTTTGTTCTTCTTCAGTCCTTTCACTTGCAGTGTTTCGTATCCTTCTTGCAATACGGCTTTGTTGGGAAAGATTCGATCGTATTGGTCGGGGCATTGTTAAATAAACTTCACTTCGCTTCAATTCACATACAAATTTATTTCAAAACTCAAATTTTCAACCGTTCTTTCATAGACAAAATTACTTAGCTGTTCGAGATGCGTTTTGTTATTCCAAGTCTGATGCGTTTTTTGTTAATAGTTAATCGACCAATATTAGCTGCATTTTCTTCAGTACTAACTGCTTCACGTAAATAGATGTACTCCTTAGAACGTAGTTTGGCTTGAAAGTTAAACATAGCTGACATTCATCTATTTTGACATATGTACATGTCGACTCAATGTGATTGAGAAGCACGAAGTCGAGGGTCTTTTTTGTTATACCACGTTTGATAGTGACTGACGTATACAGTATCCTATGTTGGTCTCCTGGCTCTAAGCTACCCACCCACCAATTTTCAGCCATATCGGTACAGCCGTTCTTGAGTTATAAATGAGGTAACTAACACGAATTTCTTTTATATACAGTCATGGAAAAAATAATAGAAACGGCAGGCGCATTCACATATATTTTCATATATTTTCAAAAGGGTACATTTCGCGAAGGTGCATTTTTTGGGTTCAAAATGGAAAAAATTTTTGTAGTCGGACGAAACCAAGATGAATTTGCTTAGATCTGATGAGAAACCACGTGTAGGGCGCCCTGAGAACACTGCCCACGACCTGAAGTACTCTATTTGAACAGTTGAGTCCGGTGGTGGACGCTTCATGTTGTGGGGATGCTTTTCCCATTCGGGTGTTGGTCCAAAATTTTCGATACGAGGAAATATGTGTGCCATCCACTACGTAGACTTACTCGACAGTATAATGATATCATATTCTGAAGAGGAAATGCCATTAAAATGGGAGTTCCATCAGGAAAATGACCCGAAGCATTCTTCAAGGCTGGCTGTGACATGGTTCCTGGACAAAAAAGTTCCCTTGATCGAATGGCCTTCGCTGTCTCCAGCCCTAAATCCACTTGAGCACCTTTGGGGGATATTAAAGAAATGGATTGGTAGGTATAAGTCTAAAAAAAATGGAAGATTTGTGGAAAAAAGTGAAGTCCGACTGGTACTCCATTGATCCATCAAATTGTGTCAATCTGGTGGAATTCTATGGGTGGTCGATGCACCAAAGTCATACAAAATTGCGGTGGCATCACTAAAAAATAAAGTTAAAAATCAAACTAAAAGCCTTTTAAGCTAAAAAACGGTTTTTCATAGCTTTAAGTCGGCCGTTTCTATTATTTTTTCCAGGCCTAAATATTTAACAAATTATTTTCTGTTACAATGGGTTTTTTGAAAATTAATATTTTGTTCCATTTTGATACATTACTATATATACACTGCTCGTCATCAGGTTAGCACACCCCTCGCTTTAGTAGTTTTGGCTCAATTGTGGCCAAACTAACAGAGCTACGATTTTGAAATTTTTGTTGCTTATAGCCTATTCAATTTTAAGTTGACTTTAATCAAATTTTGTTTCTACTTAACTTAATATTTTTTTTTTTAATCTTTTTCGTGAGACAACAAGAAAATTGATTCTTTATTTTGGTCATCAGGTTAGCACATGTTCATTCTTTTTCATTTATCTTCTACATTTGAACACGGTTTGCGACTAAATTTTTGTAGCTGCTGAAGTGATCTATTAATTTTATAATGAAAACAAGAAAAACGCTATCTTTCGAAGGGAAGGAAAAATGTAAGCTTACCATGAACACAAGCTGTCAATAAGTGAAATATCAAAAAAAATCAGAAGGAGTCGTAAAGTTATATCTAATTTAATATGCAATAAATCGGGATATTGTAATAACAATAAAGGCGGTAATAATTGAGTGATTTCCAATGCTGACAAGATCGCAATTTAAAAGAGGCATCGAACTCTCATGACTCCATAGCAAATATCAGAGCAAATGAAGGTGTTAAGGCGAGCCTATCTATGATTCCGATACTGATTAAGAATGCTAAACATTTAAAGACACTTAAACTGAAGAAAAAACACCAACTTAACGATGCCCGAAAAAAAATTACGATTAAATTTAGCACAGAGCATATGACCTGAAATTCTAATAGGCGGTAGGTGGTCGTTTCGGATTTAAAAATGAAATATAGAAGGACCTGACTGATACGATTATTATTTCCATTATCTTATCAATGAAGAGCGCCAGTTGGATCGTCTTTAAAGTCAGGTGGGAGGAGTGTTGGTGTGGGGTGCCATTTTCTAATATGGTCAATATGAGTTTCAGTTTTTTTTTGCAAACAATTATGAATGCAAAACGTATAATAAAAGTAATTAAAACTGCTTTTCTGCATTTTAAAATTATGCTTATAGATTTGTCATTGAGTTTTCAACATGGCAACGCTTCGATCCATTTGGTCCGTGTGATTAAATCATGGATTGAAGGCGAAGATGTATAATTAGTACAGTGGCCACCTTACTCACATGACATAAATATAATAAAAAAAAAACGCGTGGGGATGGCTCGTTCGCAAAGATTACGAGTCTGGTAAGCAATACTTTATTAAAGAAGAACTAATTAAAGGCGTCAATAGTGCTTGGTCAGCCTTTTGTTTAAATTATATTGCCAGTTTATACGATTCGCTTCCCAAAAGGATATATGGGGTCATTATCAACAAGGAAGGACCCACACATTTTTAAATAGATTAAAATAAGTTCAAAGAATTGAAATTATACGTTTAAAAATAAATTCATACCTCAAAAAGGTTAAAAAAAATTTATAATGTGCCATGTGCTAACCTGATGACCAAAATAAAGAATCAATTTTCTTGTTGTCTCACGAAAAAAATTTTTTTTTTAATATTAAGTTAAGTAGAAACAAAAATTTGATTAAAGTCAACTTAAAATTGAATAGGCTATAAGCAACAAAATCGTAGCTCTGTTAGTTTGGCCACAATTGAGCCAAAACTACTAAAGCGAGGGGTGTGCTAACCTGATGACGAGCAGTGTACTATCTATCAAAATTATTAAACTAGAAAAAAAAAAATTTTGACTGAAGAAAATTTTGAAAAATGCAAAAAATAAATGCCGTTTAAATAATTGCCGTCTTGGCACAGTTGCACTATTTATTTGATTTATTTTTAACTTAAGCCCGATCTGGTCATAATTTCTTATGAAATTTATATTGAGACTCCCCTTAAACACATTCGTCTGAAATTTCATTAAAAAATTGCAGTTTTAGTTAGTTATTCTGCATTTTACCCAAACGTTTTTAAAATTATTTCAGAGGCGCAAAGAAACTAATGTGACTCAGCGAAAAATTGTCCTTCACTTGCACAATGAAGTCAAATCTTATGGCCAAATAGCCAACATTATGAAACTGAGCCGATTTACCATCAGAGGCATTGTACAGAGGTTTAAAGGAGCATCAAACTTGGAAAACGCACCCAGAACAGGACGGCCAAAGGCTTTAACTGACAGAAAACGCCAGCAGGTGATCCGCAAAATAAAGGTGGACCCCAAAATTTCCTCTTCCAAGATTGCCGCGTGGCGAAATTTTGAAATAAACTTGTCTTGGTTTGGTATCACAGGAGTCTAGACAGAAAGTTTGGTTGCTCTAGCTCTTATAGTCTCTGAGATCCAGGCGACACAAAATACGAAAAACCAAAGCGTTTCGTTTTTGTGTGAGTGCGAGCAAGAGGGAATGATGTTTTCCGGTATGGTTTTCTCTATTGTGGCTATACTAATGCTCCGATCCGATTAAGATTTGGGCCCCTGATAGATATGGTTGTTCTCTATGCATTTTTCGTTTTCTGTTATCTTTATATTTATATTGTGGACGCCACAGATGTGCGCCCTTTGTGAGGGCGGAAGTGGGAGGGGCGAAATTTTGAAACACTTTTCTAGGAGTGAGATATCACATCAGTCTGGAATTGAAATTTGGTTGCTCTAGCTCTTATAGCCATCGAGAAATGGGCGACAAGCAATACCACAAATACAATATACCCTTTTACTCTTTGAGTACGGGTATAGAAATGGTTCTTTAAAATGCTCCAGAAGCCTGGAAATAGCCCTTAAAGTTAAAATTTCCAACTGTGCAAACACTTAAGTTCGGCACTGTACATAGTTTTAGGAATATCTGCTTGTATGCTATATATTATTTAAATGGAATTCTGCGGACAAAAACATTTACAGAAATTATTTTAGTTGCTTCTGTTAAGGCAAAAGTGCAGTTCCAATATGTACATACATATGTATGTATATATCTTCCCCTCCACTCCAGCATAGAGCATATCTATTCTGTTCTGAGTTATTTTGATTTGCCTGCTCATGGAGAAATTGCCACTTTTCTGTCATTCCCAGGGCATTCCTTCCAGCGCCCCATTCCTTCTTTTCCTGAGTTCAATATGTGGATCCGAACCATCAAAAACGGTTCACAAACAAGCCAATAAAAATATCCAAATAAAGGCCATTGTAATGTCTGTTGGTCTTTAAGCTCCGAACTGAAATTAATATATATCGCCCCATTAATGGCCAATGATTTTTGGCTCTCTGCTGTCTGTCGTCGGTTGTTGCTGAAGTTGTTTGTTCCCGGCGACAATGAGAGACAATAATTTTATTATTTAAGCAATCAAAGTGCTTATTGGAGGCCTCGAAGTCGCATCAAACTGAAGAGATTCAACTTCAATGTGACCGTGCTTCACCTGAGTATAAATCCATGAGTCACGCGAGTTTGGAACACCGATCAATCCGCGATCCGCATTCGTAGTGGGGAAAAAATTTCTGAATGGAGGGGCTATAAGGCTCCACCAGTTCATGGAATACACGATATGCGATCCGCATTTATTGAATGAGAAGCACTCTCAGGTTTGCAATTTTAATTGCCATTGCAGAGGTCTGTTGAGACGAGAGGAAGATGTTTGGCATGCTGAGGGGCCAGCCTACAGACCCTGAACTCCAGTTGGTTTAAGAGAATCGATAAACATTCTATTATAGACGAGAGCTTTAGCTTGGCTTGGACTGGATGTAGGATGTGTTTAAATCAGTTTTACAACACATCGCTATTAAATTGCTCCAGATGCTCATTCATGAAAGAAAATTTTGCTTGTAATCCATAGCTAAGCAAGAGATCACTGCTGAGCGAGAAGATCTCAAGTCCACTTTCGACCAAAAACGTTAAATCCTATTTTTCTACATTTATTCCAATTCCTCTTTTATTACACCCGGTAATTGTTGATCAAAAGGGCTGCTTTAATCAGGGTTTTACATATGTACAGTAATATGTTCAACCCTGATCGAAGCAACCCTGATCAAGCAGAAGAGCCAGATCGTTTCGTTTGTTTCTTGCAAAATATAATTTTAAGCAAATACAGTACACTCTTTTACTCTCGCGAACGGGTATAAAAATGAGTAACAATGCTCTACGGGAATGCCTATGGGAGTGCTTTTCATTTTCTCGGCAGCAAATTCACTTCGGATGTTTTTCTTTTAAGTTGTCGTACTTGTTTCTGCTTTTTGTAAAAATAAAATTGTCCAATTGGAAGTTAATCGATTGGAAGTTGACCCTGACATACGCCCTTTCAAATACGAATTTTCGCTATCACTGTAACGTTCCGATTAATGTTAACCCAATTATTGATAGACCTAAGTATGCATAAAGAATATAAAGTAGAATTGTGTACTATACAATTTTTCGATCGATCTAATAATTATTGCAATCAGATAACCAAAATGTACGTATGTACATACACCCAGAGAAAAGAGGCCTGAGAATCGAATAGGTAGGTATTCTAGCTAGGTACACTTCGATTTGAAAATGTATAAGTACCAGTACCATATTTGCACCTAGACTGCAAAATTGTAAAAAAAGAAAATAAAGCGTTTCACTTGTGTTTTACTATTAATTTAAAAATATTTAATCTAAATCACGTATGTACATACATATGTAGTTCATATTAAAATTAAATCTATTCATTCATATTCTATTCTATTTATATTTAAATTAAATCTGACTAGTGTTATAATTGGGTGTGTTTCATATGTATAAATAAAGATGTGAAAAACCGTGATCGTGGGGTATCCAATAGTCGCAACAATTGGCAATAGCGTTATTGGTAGTACTTGCTTGTTATTGTCATTTGCTATGCCATTAAATAACAGTACGCTGCTAGATAATCCCCCCCTACAATGGACTCCATCAACTGCATCAAATGGAACAAAAATAGCAGGGGAGGGCTAATGACAATTGCGTAAGGCCTATACGCAAGTCCGGTAAAGCGTTTCTTCGAAATTAATTTAGAGCAGAATCCGGGCTTACACTGAATTTTTTTTCCTTTATTAAAAGGGTCGATGGGTCGGGGCGCTCTTAGAGACTTGTCCGGAAATGCCACTAAGTGAAAAAATGTTGTAGCCTTTGTAGCAACGTACAGTTGTGTTCAATAAAATAGTGGTGCCACACCTAACCATTTTCTTTCAAATTGAACAAGTGAAACATTTTTTAGAAAACCTAGAATATAAGCATTAAAAGCTCGAAAAAATACTGTGACACTTAAACTCCATCTTCTTTTGCTTACGAGGTTCTCATGTCATATTTCAGGCTTTCTAAAATGGAATCTATCACTTGTTCAATTTGGAAAATATCGCAAAAAGAGATTTAAAAAAATGTGTAAGGTGCGACATTTCTATTTATGTGTGACGTTGTCAATGCCGTTTTGGCGTCATCCAAATGCTTGGAAGCACGGGAGGATACGGAACGGAAAGAAAATCGTACAATTCAAGAAGGAAACTTCTTGTTGTGTTATTCAATTGCACTAATTCGAGTCCAGTTCGACATCCATCCGATAGGTGAACTGAAATTCGTCAATTAACAATTTGAACAACATCTGAACCATAAAAAAGTTTTACAAATATCTTTGATAACAGCGCCGAATCTTTGTTTCGTTTTTCTTTTTTTTCTTTCTACTTTCTGTCACTAGCAGGAAGTTTAATACCTTAAGGCTGCGACGTCAAGCCCTGGCACAATACGACACTGAATTTTCAGCTTTTATTCATTTATAATTATCAACATACAATGTACATGTACAGCTACGGTAAAGGAAATAGTAGTGCCACACCCTACCATTTTCAGGACTGTTTTTGAGGGACTTCCAGTGTTCCAAATTGAACATGTGCCCCTTTTTTGGAAAGCTTAAAATGTAAGCACTCATACAAACTTCTGTTAATAGGAATAGTATCGTTTTTAAGAAATTTAAAAATCGTCAAAACTCGAATTGAAAGGAATCTTACATTTTCTACATTTTTCTTCATGTTTAATATTTAGTTTTAATCAATTTTTTTTATTGCTACCTTACACCAGCCTGTCATTGGTTAATAAGGTCGTGTCAACGCCTTAATAGAAGTTGAGCCGATAATTCTTAAACCACTTGCAAAAACTTTGGTCTGGTACACGGATTTTTAAGCTGCTACAATCCATTTGACATTCAGCCAAAAGTTTTCGATGGGATTGAGATCCAGTGACTGAGTTGGACATGGTAAAACGTCGATATTTTCCAATTAAACCAAATTCCTAGCGATCTTTTTTTTGTGAATGTCTGTCCGTCCGTCCTTCTTGTTTGTCGCCCATTGCTCGGCGGCTATAAGAGCTAGAGAAACCAAACCAGAAACTAGACTGATATGATATCCCACTCCTACACAGGGCGCCCGCCCGATTCAGCGCCCACAAAGGGCGCACATCTGTGGCGTCCATAATTTTGAAGATAACCGAAAACAAAAGCAGAATCATAGAGAAAGCCTATATCTATCAGAGGGCGAAATCTGAATCATATCGGATCATAGTATGGCCACAATGAAGAAACCATTTGGAGAAGTATCGTTCTCTCTCGCTCTCTATTATACACCAACGCGTCTGCTTTGCCCATTCGCCCAAATGAGCGCCTGGATCTCAGAGACTAAAAGAGCTAGAGCAACCAAACTTTCTGTCCAAACTCCTGCGATACCACTTCAGTACAAGTGTATTACAAAATTTCCCACCCAAAAGATGAACGTCCGTAATTTTGAAGATAAAAAAGAACGAGAAAGAAGGTACGGAGTCGCTGTGAACGCGACTCTCCTTTTATGCCCGTACTCAGTCAGTACACATGTGATTTATGTGAAACTTTCAAATGTTTTATCAGGTTTTACATTTAACATTTTTTTGCTACATTGTCATCTACATCTACATCATCTACATCACTTCTCACAAAAACACACGTACACTGCACGAGGCAGAATTTGTGAGCAGTGTGTGAGCGAGAGAGAGAGAATCTGTAGCGAAAATCATCCCCATAAATGTCTTACGCTGCAAGGGAAGGAAGAAATTTCTGCTGAAAATTCATTTTATCATTGTGGCTATAATAATGATCCGATCTGAGCCAAGTTCGGGAATCTGGTAGATTTGGTCATTATCTACGATACTGCATTTTTCGTTTTTTCCTATCTTCAAAATTGTGGATTTTCGTCTTTGTTTTTTTTGATGGGGGCTAGAGTGGGCGTGGAAAATTATGAAATAAACTTGCACTGAAGTGATATCACAGGAGTCTGGACAAAAAGTCCAGTTTTGTTGCTCTAGCTCTTATAGTTCCTGAGATCCAGGCGCCACAAAAATAAAAAAACCAAATCGACTCGTTTTTTGTGTGAGTGCGAGCGAGAGGGAGCGAAGTTTTTCGTATGGTTTTCTCTTTTGTAGCTACATTAATAATCCGATCCGATTCAGATTTGGGCCCCTGATAGATATGGTCTTTCTCTTTTATCATTGTGGCTATAATAATGATCCGGTCGGAACCAGATTCTGGTAGATATATGATCACTTTCTACGTTGCTGCATGCCGTTTGGCGTCATCCAAATGCTTGGAAGCACGGGAGGATACGGAACGGAAAGAAAATCGTACAATTCAAGAAGGAAACTTCTTGTTGTGTTATTCAATTGCACTAATTCGAGTCCAGTTCGACATCCATCCGATAGGTGAACTGAAATTCGTCAATTAACAATTTGAACAACATCTGAACCATAAAAAGTTTTACAAATATCTTTGATAACAGCGCCGAATCTTTGTTTCGTTTTCTTTTTTTTTCTTTCTACTTTCTGTCACTAGCAGGAAGTTTAATACCTTAAGGCTGCGACGTCAAGCCCTGGCACAATACGACACTGAATTTTCAGCTTTTATTCATTTATAATTATCAACATACAATGTACATGTACAGCTACGGTAAAGGAAATAGTAGTGCCACACCCTACCATTTTCAGGACTGTTTTTGAGGGACTTCCAGTGTTCCAAATTGAACATGTGCCCCTTTTTTGGAAAGCTTAAAATGTAAGCACTCATACAAACTTCTGTTAATAGGAATAGTATCGTTTTTTAAGAAATTTAAAAAATCGTCAAAACTCGAATTGAAAGGAATCTTACATTTTCTACATTTTTCTTCATGTTTAATATTTAGTTTTTAATCAATTTTTTTTTTATTGCTACCTTACACCAGCCTGTCATTGGTTAATAAGGTCGTGTCAACGCCTTAATAGAAGTTGAGCCGATAATTCTTAAACCACTTGCAAAAACTTTGGTCTGGTACACGGATTTTAAGCTGCTACAATCCATTTGACATTCAGCCAAAAGTTTTCGATGGGATTGAGATCCAGTGACTGAGTTGGACATGGTAAAACGTCGATATTTTCCAATTAAACCAAATTCCTAGCGATCTTTTTTGTGAATGTCTGTCCGTCCGTCCTTCTTGTTTGTCGCCCATTGCTCGGCGGCTATAAGAGCTAGAGAAACCAAACCAGAAACTAGACTGATATGATATCCCACTCCTACACAGGGCGCCCGCCCGATTCAGCGCCCACAAAGGGCGCACATCTGTGGCGTCCATAATTTTGAAGATAACCGAAAACAAAAGCAGAATCATAGAGAAAGCCTATATCTATCAGAGGGCGAAATCTGAATCATATCGGATCATAGTATGGCCACAATGAAGAAACCATTTGAGAAGTATCGTTCTCTCTCGCTCTCTATTATACACCAACGCGTCTGCTTTGCCCATTCGCCCAAATGAGCGCCTGGATCTCAGAGACTAAAAGAGCTAGAGCAACCAAACTTTCTGTCCAAACTCCTGCGATACCACTTCAGTACAAGTGTATTACAAAATTTCCCACCCAAAAGATGAACGTCCGTAATTTTGAAGATAAAAAAAGAACGAGAAAGAAGGTACGGAGTCGCTGTGAACGCGACTCTCCTTTTTATGCCCGTACTCAGTCAGTACACATGTGATTTATGTGAAACTTTCAAATGTTTTATCAGGTTTTACATTTAACATTTTTTTTTTGCTACATTGTCATCTACATCTACATCATCTACATCACTTCTCACAAAAACACACGTACACTGCACGAGGCAGAATTTGTGAGCAGTGTGTGAGCGAGAGAGAGAATCTGTAGCGAAAATCATCCCCATAAATGTCTTACGCTGCAAGGGGAAGGAAGAAATTTCTGCTGAAAATTCATTTTATCATTGTGGCTATAATAATGATCCGATCTGAGCCAAGTTCGGGAATCTGGTAGATTTGGTCATTATCTACGATACTGCATTTTTCGTTTTTTCCTATCTTCAAAATTGTGGATTTTCGTCTTTGTTTTTTGATGGGGGCTAGAGTGGGCGTGGAAAATTATGAAATAAACTTGCACTGAAGTGATATCACAGGAGTCTGGACAAAAAGTCCAGTTTTGTTGCTCTAGCTCTTATAGTTCCTGAGATCCAGGCGCCACAAAATACAAAAAAACCAAATCGACTCGTTTTTGTGTGAGTGCGAGCGAGAGGGAGCGAAGTTTTTTCGTATGGTTTTCTCTTTTGTAGCTACATTAATAATCCGATCCGATTCAGATTTGGGCCCCTGATAGATATGGTCTTTCTCTTTGATTCAGTTTTCTGTTATTTTCAAAATTGTGTACGCCACAGATGTGCGCCCTTTGTGGGGACGGAAGTGGGCGGGGCGAAATTTTAAAACAATTTTCTAGGAGTGAGATATCACATCAGACTGGAGCATTTGGTTGCTCTAGCTTTTATAGCCTCCGAGTTATGGGCAACAAACAAGACGGACGGACAGACAGACAGACGGACAGACATGGCTATATCCACTCGGCTTTTGTTGCTGGCCAAGAATATATATACTTTATAGGGTCGGAAATTATTCCTTCTCTATGTTACACACATCCACTTTTCCTTTCCCTTTCACATCCCTTTTACTCTTCGAGTTCGGGTATAATAATGCAGCAACGTAGAAAGTGATCATATCTACCAGAATCTGGTTCCGACCGGATCATTATTATAGCCACAATGATAAAATTATTTTTCAGCAGCGAGCCCCCCCACCCCTCGATACAAAGGAGTTATTTGGGTATGATAGCCGCTACTGATTCTCTCTCTCGCTCTGTCTCGTGGAGTCTACGTGTGTTTTTGTGAGAACTTTTGATCCACCTAAAAATATTCGTCCAAATACCCGGACTGACCCGCTGGTACTCGTATAGCTGAGGACTCGCTTCTGCTGTTGAACCAGGCGCATCGCACTAGGAACCCGAGTCCACTAAAAAGGCCAGGTGGAGGTGGCTAGGACATTTGTCCTTGTTGTACCTCGAGTTAAATTTGCTGACGTTCGCGCACAATGCTTTACACGCGTTCACTTCATTCACACGAATGACACTTACTGCTGTCGAGGGTCTCCTTTTATAACCTGCCGCCACAACCAATACACGAATGCACTCGACGCTGTGCAATTTGCCATTAGTATGATTGGCGTGATCTGGGCCTGCGCCAATCGCAGCCTCCTGCTCCCACGGTATTTTCCGCGGTAACGATTTCGACTGAGAGCGCCTTCCCTCCAGTGCACAATATTTTGGCATAAGTTCGAAAACAGCAAAATTTTGTTTTAATGGTACATTTTGATTGTGCGTACCTTGGCAAAATGCATATGTACAAATTTTTTGTGCACTGAAATTTTTATACCCGTACTTGAAGAGTAAAAGGGTATATTGTATTTGTCGTAAAAGTGGATGTGTGTAACGCACAGAAGGACGCGTTTCCGACCCCATAAAGTATATACATTCCTGATCAGCAGAGTCATTTAGGGATGATAGCCGCTACTGATTCTCTCTCTCTCGCTGACACTCAATCACACACTCTTCCTCGTGCAGTGTACGCGTGTCGTAGTGAGATGAGATAAAATAATAAAAAATTCCACATAAATCACATGTGTACTGACAAAGTTTCTTCTCGTTTTTAAATAGTGAATCAAGTCAATATTGAGTTCTAGAAGCTCAGCTAACAAATCTGGATTTTCAATATTGTATATGTAGACTTTGTAAGAGAATTGTCCATCAAAAAAGACAAAGACAAAAAGTACATCAAAACAGTCGACATCTTTATGGACTGCTTCAAAAGATTTGGGCAAAGATTACAGAAAGGCAAAGTTAATTAAAACAGATTCTTTTGTAACTTTGCATGTTTAGCATTGTGTTTAGTCCTAATTTTCCTCGAATATAAGTCTAACACCTATCTTTCCTGCATGTTCGCGATCGGATGCCAGGGATCCGCGCGTAATAGGCCTCGGCTTGGTGTCGCATGGGCCACTTGATGGTGCAGTCATTGCACATCACCGTCCTAAAGTGATATAAGATACTTAGGTTATGTGAAAAACAAAACTTTTGAATTCTTCAAAAAAGTTCTGATATAGAAAATTTCAATTTAAAAACGATTTCAAACCCCTGAATTTACCAGAAAAAGTAGGTTCGGAATCTTGAAGAAAAGAGCCAGGAAGTGTAAATTTAAAAAAAAACACCACACCATTTTTTAAGTATTTAGTGTTTATTAAGACTAATAGCTTATTTATTATAGCTATAGCTATACCTGTATAAATATGTTTATATATTATATTTGTGGATATGACCGCATATTGTATATACATACATATATTTAAAACTACGAAAATTGAAATAGTAGTGTCGCACCTCACCACTCTCAAAACAATTTTTGAGACACTTCCAGTCTTTCAAATTGAACAAGTGAAACCTTTATAAAAGCATCGAATGTAAGTATTAAAACCCTGAAGAAATCCCATTATATTTGAATTCCATCTTCTTGTTTTACATGACTTAAATCAAATATCCATTAAATCAGCTGAACATAGAAGTAGTAGTATTTTTTTTACAAAATTTAAAACTTATGTTCTATGTTTAACATATTTATTAACAACTTGCCAAAACTTTGTTCTGGTTGACGGATTTCAGTTGCTACACAGCATTTGACATTCCCCCATAAGATTTCGATGAGACTAACATACATAGCAACATTGAACATCGCAAAACATCGATCTTTTCCGATAAAAACCAATTCCCAGCAAGCTTTTGAAAGCTTTTTTCGTATCAATACTATACTCTGCTGATAGATTATTTTAAGAAGCCATTAGGTTAGCACACCCCTCGCTTTTAGTAGTTTTGGCTCAATTCTGGCCAAACTAACGGAGCTAAGATTTTGAAATTTTGGTTGCTTATAGCCTATTCAATTTGAAGCTGACTTTAATCAAATTTTTGTTTCTACATAACTTAATATTTAAAAAAATCTTTTCCTGAGACAACAAGAAAATTGTTTTTTGGTTATCAGGTTATACATAATTTCAATTCTTTTTAACATATTACAATCAATTTAAAAATGTTTGGATCCTTCCTTGTTGAGAATGACCCCATATATCCTTTTGGGAAGCAAATCGTATAAGCTGGCAATATAACTTAAGAAAATGGCTGACCAAGCCCTATTGATGCCTTTAATTAGTTCTTCTTTGTTAAAGTATTGTTTACCAGACTCGTAATCTTTGCGAACGAGCCATTCCCACGCGTTTTTTTTTATTATATTTATGTCGGGTGAGTAAGGTGGCCTCTGTACTAATTTCACATTTTCGTCATTAATCCATGATTTAATCACACGGTACATATGGATCGGAGCGTTGCCATATTGAAAACTCAATAACAAATCTATAAGCATAACTACTTTATTATAAGATTTGGCATTCATATTTGTTGCCAAAAACTGAAGCTATATTGACCATATTAGAAAATGGCACACTCCACCCACCTGACTTTAAAGACGATCCAACTGGTGCTCTTCATTACTAAGATAATGGAAATAGCAATAGTATCAGTCAGGTCCTTCTATATTTATTTTTTTTTTAATCCGAAACGACCACCTACCGCCTAGTAGAATTTTAGGTCATATGCTCTATGCTAAATTTAATCGTAATTTTTTCGGTCATCGTTAAGTTGGTGTTTTTTCTTCAGTTTAAGTGTCTTTAAATGTTTAGCATTTCTAATCAATATCGGAATCCTAGATAGGCTCGCTTTGAAACTACCATTTGCTCTGTTTTTGCTATGGAGTCATGAGAGTTCGATGCCTCTTTTTAAATTGCGATCTGTCATCATTGGAAATCACTAAAATTTTACCACCTTTATTGTTATTACAATATCCCGATTTATTGCATATTAAATTAGATATAACTTTACGACTTCTTCCGATTTTTTTTTAATATTTCACTTATTGACAGCTTGTATTCTTGGTAAGCCTAAACTTTTGCCTTCCCTTCGACACAAAGCGTTTTTTTTTTTATTTATTATAAAATTAATAGATCACTTAAGCAGCCAAAAAAAGTTAGTCGCATACCGTGATCAAATGTAGAAGATAAATACAAAAGAATCAAAATGTGCTAACCTGATGACCAAAATAAAGAATCAATTTTCTTGTTGTCTCACGGAAAAGATTTTTTATACACGTAATCGAAGAGTAAAAGGGTATATTGTATTTGTGGTAAAATTGGATGTGTGTAACATAGAGAAGGAATCATTTCTGACCCTATAAAGTATATATATTCTTGATCAGCATCAATAGCTGAGTCGATATAGCCATGTCCGTCCGTCCGTCTGTCTGTCTGTATGTCCGTCCGTCTTGTTTGTCGTCCATTGCTCGGAGGCTCGGAGGCGTGTCGACTTTGCCCATCCGTACAAATGAGCGCCTGGATCTCAGGGACTATAAGAGCTAGAGCAACAAAACTTTTTGTCCAGACTCCTGTGATATCACTTTAGTGCAAGTTTATTTCAAAATTTTGCCACGCCCCCTCCCGCCCCCACAAAAGACAAAAATCCACAATTTTGAAGATAGGAAAAAACAAAAAAATGCAGTATTGTAGATAATAATCATATCTACCAGATTGCCGAATCTGGTTAAAATCGGAATGTAGTCACAATGATGAAATGAATTTTCAGCAGCTACTCGCCAACCCTCTGCCGTGCAGTGTTGTTGTGAGAAGTGATGTAGATGACAGATGTAGGAAAAAATGTAAAATGTAAAAAATGATTAAATATTTACAATTTCCAAATAAATCACATGTGTACTGACTGAGTACGGGTATAAAAGTAGAGTCGCGTTAACAGCGACTCCATCCATACATTCTTTCTCGTTTTTTAAATATTAAGTTAAGTAGAAACAAAAATTTGATTAAAGTCAACTTAAAATTGAATAGGCTATAAGCAACCAAAATTTCAAAATCTTAGCTCCGTTAGTTTGGCCAGAAGTGAGCCAAAACTACTAAAAGCGAGGGGTGTGCTAACCTGATGGCGAGCAGTGTATTCATCAACTATAATTTGCATGTAATGTATTCTAAAGTATCCCTTCATATGTACACAGTTTTGTTCAATACTCAAACGCCGGACTAGGCTGTACTACCTAATATAAGCTGGACCACATAGTGCTCCGCCTAGCATGTCCAATGTTATTTTTTATACCCGTACTCGAAGAGTAAAAGGAAGCGTTTCCGACCCTATAAAGTATTAATATTCTTGATCAGCATCAATATCCGAGTCGATTTGCCATGTCTGTCTGTCCGTCTTGTTTGTCGGCCAGTGCTCCGAGACTATAGGAGCTATGTAATATCTCACTTCTACAAGTATATTTCAAAATTATATACTTTATGGCGTCAGAAACGCTTCCTTCTGTGCGTTACATACATCTACTTTTACCACAAATACAATATACACTTTTACACTTCGAGTACGGGTATAATAATAAATTTCAATATCATAAATTTTAATTTAATATCCCCCAAATGTTACAAATGTGCTGGGAGTTAGATCTGGTGACTGCGAAGGTCATTCTATCATGGAACTTTTTTGTCCAAGAATCAAGAAGGCCATAAAGCCATCCTTAAAGAATTCTAGGGGCCATTATCCTACTAGAACTCCCAGTTTAAATGCATTTCCTCTTCAGAATATGGTAGCATTATGCTGTCGAATATGTCTACGTAGTAGGTTGCACACTTTTTTCTTGTATCTAATGTATGGACCAACACCCGAATGGCCACAAATAAATAGAGTACTCAATGTCGCAGGCAGTATTCTTAGGCCGCCCTAGATGTGGTTTCCAATCAGATGAAAACAAATTGATCTTGGTTTATTCCGACCACAACAATTTTGTATAATTTTAACGCAATAAACGCACCTTAGCGAAAATTTACCCGTTTTCAGATATTTTTTATACCCGTACTCGAATAGTAAGAGACTATTTAGTATTTTTGGTAAAAGTGGACGTGTGTACCACAAAGAAGGAATCGTTTCCGACCCCATAAAGTATATACTAGGTGGAGTGAAAAGTAACCTCCTTCGAAGGGAAAAAAATTGTTTTTTAAAATTTTTTTATTTTTATTCAATATTGTCCTCTTTTAGGACGATACACCTATTTCTGCAATTTTGCAATTTTTTTATCCCGTCCGAATAGTAGTTTTCCGAAAGGTCTCCAAAATACTCCAAAATGGCTCAAAATACGTCGATGATCTCCTCGCGTGAGCTAGATTTTTATACCCGTACTCGAAGAGTAAAAGAGTATATTGTATTTGTGGTAAAAGTGGATGTGTGTAACATAGAGAAGGAATAATTTCCGACCCTATAAAGTATATATATTCTTAATCAGCATCAATAGCCGAGTCGATATAGCCCTGTCTGTCCGTCCGTCTGTCCGTCCGTCCGTCTTGTTTGTCGCCCATTGCTCGAAGGCTATAAGAGCTAGAGCAATCTGAATCGGATCGTATCATTAATATTGCCACAATAGAGGCAAACATACGAAAAAACTTCGCTCCCTCTCTTTCGCACTCACACAAAATCGAGTCGATTTGGTTTTCGTAAAATGAACGCCTGGATCTCAGAGACTATAAGAGCTAGAGCAACCAAATTTTTGCCCAGACTCCTGTGATACCGAACCTGAACAAGTGTATTTAAAAAATTTCGCCCCGCCCCCTTCCGCCCCCACAAAAGACGAAAATCCACAATTTTGAAGATAGAAAAAAAACTAAAAATGCAGTATTGTAGAGAATGACCATATCTACCAGATTCCCGAATTTGGTTCAGATCGGATCATTATTGTAGCCACAATGATCAAATGAATTTTCAGCAGTGAGCTGCCCCACCTCCCGCTCAACCATAACAAAATATACATTTATTTTGAGGGTTTCTGCTGCTGATTCTCTCACACTCACACTCGCACGCTCTGTCTCGTTTAGTGTACGTGTGTTGTTGTGAGAACTGATGTAGATGTAGATGACAAATGCATCAAACAAATGTAAAATGTAAAACTGATAAAACATTTGAAGATTCCACATAAATCACATGTGTACTGACTGAGTACGGGTACAAAAGTAGAGTCGCGCCTACAGCGACTCCGAACGTTCTTTCTCGTTTATTATTATTTTTAAGGTTTATTTTAAGGTTTGGGAAGAGTCCGAGGGAACCAAATCAGTCAAATAAAGTGGATGGGGAAGCAATTTCTGCATAACCGAACACTCATTCGAGCTTCGCTGGCGTTCGTGTTATTAGTCTGGAGTCAACAAACGCGGCACCCAGCAGCAGAATAGCTTTAAAATGCAAAATATCGCTCCAAAAAATCCGTTGGCGCTCAGTATTAATCCTTGACGTGTCCTTGATGCGTTCCTTCGCCGTTTGCTTCTCAAAAAATTATGTTTAATGAAAAATCGAAAATTTTTTTTCTTGCGCACCAAAATGCCAAACACATCCATTAGAACAATTTTCAAAAAAAAAAAACCAATTGCTGTATCGCGCTGAAATTTTTAATGTATGCCTAAATAAGAATGGACTACAATCGAAAAAAATTTTTTTGCGATAAAATGTCATTTGGCGCTCAAGGAGGTTACTTTTCACTCCACCTAGTATATTCTTAATCAGCATCAATAGCCGAGTCGATATAGCCATGTCTGTCTGTCCGTGCGTTCGCCTGTCTTTCTGTCTGTCCGTCTTGTTTGTCGCCCGGAGACTATAAGAGCTAGAGCAACGAAATTGTTTTTCCAGACTGATGAAATATCTCACTCCTACAAGTGTATTTCAAAATTTCGCACCGCCCACTTCTGCCCCCACATAGGGTGCTGTGGCGTCCACAATTTTGAAGATAACAGAAAACGAAAAATGCAGAATCATAGAGAAAGCCCATGTCTAACAGAGGCCCATCTATCAGAGTGTGTGAGCGAGAGAGAATCAGTAGCGGCTGAAGGGTTGGCGGCTAGCTTCTGAAAATGAATTTTATCATTGTGGCTATAAAATTGATCCGATCTGATGCAAATTCGGCAGTCGGGTATATACGGTCGTTCTCTACGATACTGCATTTTCCTTTTTTTTCTATCTTCAAAATTGTGAGCTTTCTTCTCTTGTGGGAGCGGAAGGTGGCGGGAAAAAATTTTAAAATACACTTTTATTGAAGTGGTATCACAGGAGTTTGGGCAGAAAGTTTGGTTGCTCTATCTCTTATAGTCTCTGAAATCCAGTCGCTCATTTGGGCGAATGTGCAAAGCAGACGCGTTGGTGTGTGATAGAGAGCGAGAGGGAACGACGCTTCTCCAAATTGTTTTCGTCATTGTGGCCATACTAATTGTGGCTTCTAATTCAGATTCGAGCTTCTGATAGATATGAGGTTTCTCTATTACTCTGCATTTTTCGTTGTCTGTTATCTTCAAAATTATGGACGCCACAGATGTGCGCCCTTTGTGGTGGCGGAAGTGGGCGGTACGAAATTTTAAAATACACTTGTAGCAGTGTGATATCATATGAGTTTGGAAAAAAAATTTGGTTGCTCTAGCTCATATAGTTTCTGAGCACTGGACCACAAACAAGACGAACAGACGGACGGACAGATAGTAGAAATGTGTACAGCGATCTTGAAAATATTGACAATCTTTTAAATCACTCGAAAATGTTTGGTGGTATAGAATTTTGTTCATGAAGATTTTATCTCCGAACTTTTGCTTCCAAATTAACCCAGATTCGAGATATGTACGATTATTAGTTCCCACAAAATTTTGAACCAAATAAAAACACCTTTGTGTAAGGTAGGGAAGGGGGGAGGCTTATGTTGAAGGCGTACTGCGACTAATAAAACGACGCCAATCGAAAATATTTTCCAAGAGGAGAGGAACAGCGACCACAACGTGACACGAAAATAAAGAAAGAAAGAGGGCGCAGAATTCAAGGAGCGATTAGGAGCGGAGCGCTTCAGAGAATCGAGGCACGCGCATGTCACGTGACGTTGGCTATAACAGCGCAAGCCAAGAAAAACAACCAGCGAGTCGACTCAATCAAAGTATTTTCGTTGCCTCAAACGCAGGCCTCTGTGTCTGACTGAGCCTTTCAGCTCAGCTCCTCCCCCAGCTAAATTCACTTCGCATCCAGAAAGCCGAATTCGAATCGGAGTCGCTTCGAAATGCTCTTCATAGTTATCGCATCGCATCGAATCGTATCACGCTCCACACGCACACCCCAAGACGCTCACATGCTTTCGCATGTGCATGTGTTGGTACCGTGCCGTGCTCTGGCCTCCGTGTGATGCCCCCTACTCGTAAACAGTGCAAGGGTATATTGTGTCAGTAGCGGGAGGCACACACATATGTACATACATATTAGCGTTGGGTAAAGACACACTAAAGTACATTTTAATAAACAAGATCAGTGAATAAACTCACTCAATTTACTGAGATGTTCACTCACTTTCTCTGTTGCTCACTTGCTCCCCTTTCAGCTCAGTTGAATAGCTCTTTTTTGTTCACTCATGGTTGCTCATGAGCAACCTGCTTACATACTGAGAGTACATGTATTCTTTCAAGTCTTAAAGATAAGAGAGTCTTTCCCTTGCCTGTCCTGTCTCTCTATAGATTTCAAATTTCTTTCTCATTATTCATTGGCCTGTGGTTGGGAACAGAGATATTTCCTGCAAATTAAATCATACTTTACTCGAGTATTCATATGAGAACTTATAAAAATACATTAATTTGAAAGAATCAGAAGGGGGTATCATATGGTCGGGTCTCTCTACTTTCTGTCGTCTCTCTTCGCACTTGTCTGACCGTTGTCGTACAACTTGTATGTACGGTCGTGCTGTTCTTCCTCTTTTTCTTGGCACTGCCAAAAATCGGGAGAAACGCAAGGCAGCGCCGAAAAAAGTAAACAAAATCTTATCAGGCATAGCAGTCGTCGTCGTTGTCGTCTTTAGGATTGTAGCAGTCACGCCCCGCTCATACAGAGGCATACATACACATACATGTTATTAAGTAAATATGTATGTCCAATGCGTAGGTATACTCGTACACTGTAAGCCAAACATTTGCTATATACACACCGACATACATACCTATGTACATTGGACGTCTGCGGTGGCGAATTTCACAATATAGAGCGAAAAAAGAACAACAAACCCAGCGCGAAGCAGAGCGGCGCAAAGCGTAATTAGACCAGTCCCAGACGTTTAACAGCTCGGCAACAGCTGGACAACGTTCTTACCGTTTCCTGGGCCACTGGGCCGAGTGCTCCTGCCCCTAGCCCCCTTAGCTTAATCCGAAATACAACTGATTGTAAAACATCGCAAGTTAAAAAATAAACGCAAACTGCTTCTATTGTTCCGCTCGATTTTCGATCTGGTTTGATTTGGTTCAGGATCGTTTCATCATTATTCAAAGCATCAGCGACAAAGCAGGGCTGACCAATTTTCCCCCCGTACGGTTTGAGTGTTACACGTGTCGTACACGGCAGAGCAGAGGTCGACAACACATGGCCATTTCAAGGCAGTCTAGCATAAACCTATAATCTTACACGAAATGATAAATACGACAAATTAAATGCTCGAAAATAAAAAAAAAACATCAACGCAGCCGCTGCAAAGCTACCAAAGCAGACGAAATATTCGAAGTAAAGATGTATGTACATACACATGAATGTAGCTTCTTAGTTGTCTCCGTCTGATCGTACTCTTGATCTACATATGAAGATACATATGAAGTGTATGGCAAGACTTGCAAAAGAATATTTCGGCGCCACACCTTTTGTAGACCCTAGTGCATTGAGGAGGCTACGCATACACACTTCAATAGACTCGGCCAAGAAATAGAGGAAGAGGTTAAGCAATCATCTACCAAGAGGTGTGCTGCCTACACAAACCTCCCTCTGAATGTGTACCAGGCATACATAAATACATATATGTATTTGCATGTGTATATAGAACCGTTATAAACCATTGGGGTGTATCGTCACGTCCCGTCTCCCAGTGATTTTGAGCTTAATTTCCACCCTGAATTATTAATGTTTTGACATTGAAAATTGGTAAACGTTCCGCTTTACCAAAACGAGACTTGTTATTCAACAGTGGACTTTGCGATCGCACAGAAAAATGTACTGTAATTGTCAAACAGTAACAAAACTCCGAAATAAATAGTACTAGATTGAGCCGTCGAACTTGCATGCCTTAGCAACTGTAGAATTTAGTGAATATTTCCAGCATTAGATAAAGAGCGCTCACTCTAGTGAATAAGCAAAGTTGCTAACATTTTTAAGTGAGTGAACAACTCTTTGTTCTGATCAGTTGTTCAGTTTCTCAGTGATTTACTTGTTCGACGGTTCACTTTTGTGGAAACATTGCTCTCACTGATTTTTGCGGCAACTTGTGTCATGCCATCTTGACGCTTGCAACAAGCAAAAATAAACAAATATTCAAGCGTTTAACTGAATGAAACAGTGAGCAAGTGAACAACTGAACCAAAAAAAAAACAGTCAAATCAATTCCTTTTTTAGGTAATTCCCGAAACAGATCCAGAATGTGCTAATTAGTTAAAGGCTCTGGGCCAGTCGATGTTGTTGTTACTGTGTTTCTGATAGTTGATCAGTGAGATATGTGGGTGTGGCTCTACTCACATATGTATGTATGTATGTACTATGATTAAAGTGATGCCGATTAGACACGATAGCACAACTAAAAAATATTGAAATTTTTATTACTCTTCGATTTAAATTTTTTTTTAAGGATTCTGTTTTTATTTCTTACGCAGAAATTGTTATAAAGAATTTAAGAAAATGGTATTTTTGTATGCTTTTTCCAGAGGTAGAGCAAAAATAACCTTTACCTTAATAGCCTTAACCTTAAAAAAAAAGTTCGGACATGAAAAAAAATATCATTAAGCAATTTTAAAACCCAAAGTCTATAAAAAACGAGAACTAACGCCTGGTGTCGCCGTTAACGCAACGCTACTTTTATTCCCGCACTCAGTCGGTATGATTTACATATGTTGAATTTTCAGATGTTTTATCAGTTTTAAATTTTATATTATTTTTCTGAATCTTCTCCGAGCAATGGGCGACAAACAAGACAGACAAACAGATAGACGGACGGACAGACATACTGTATCGACTCGGCTATTAATGCTGCTCAAGAATATATATACTTTATGGGGTCGGAAATGCTTCCTTCTGTGTGTTGCACACCACTTTTACCACAAATACAATATACCCTTTTACTCTTTGAGTACGGGTATACAAATCGGATTGGTTTGAAGCTCCCCGCAGCTCCTTATGTTGAGTAGTGTAATCGGAAATTCGGAGGCAAACAGGGAAATGATAAACTTTTGTTGCGGATCATTCTCTTATCAACCCCTCTCATCCACGTGCTGCCACCCACAATATCCCAGGCACACGCACCCATACCCGCGCAAAGATTGATCATTCGTGTGGTAGCACCTGACTGCCCCGGAAGTTACAAATATTCAAAAAAAAACTTGAACGAATCGGACTTTTTGATTGCCTTTATCTCCATCCAAAAGCCGATGAGAAATTAGCTAATGAACAGGAATACAGCGACAGCGATAGCTGGATCAAGAGAGAGAGAGAGATCGACCTGGAAGACCTACGTATACACATATGAACTGGAATAAAGTAGAGAGGAGAGATCCCTTTCCGCTGTTAGACAACAGCTGGATCATAGAAAAATCACAAAAGTAAAACCTAACCTAAATTCTTGAATACATTATTCAAATTCCTAAGCCCGCTGTTAAACATGAGAGATATGTACCTGGTATTGCCTCTGCACTGCTAGTGTTATTTTTAATGATACTGTTATTGTTACTCTTTTGTCCGAGCATGCGTTTAACATCTGAGATGACCGACGGCCGATGTGGCGTGATATCAGGCCTCCACTGTTGCCATTGCTATATTTAACCAAACAGCAGCGAACAGCAGCTGAAGCATTTACAAAAAATGTTGGCAAATGAATAACTAAGAAGAAACATAAAAGGACTTTTAGAAAGCTTATATTTGAAGTTTAATGCTGTTCTTGTCTTGTACATAACATTTTTGTTTCCGCTGTTGCTAAATTTCAGGAGAACACCTTTGCAGAGGGTATTACGATGTTAAGCAATTCAGCCTTCACCTCAACAGAACAGGCATCACCGATCACTTAAATTATTTAAATATATACTATGTATATAACCATGTTTGTTAATCTCTCTATGTGCAAATGACTCAGCCTCTCAGACCCTTTATCTGCTATACGGTTGTAGAAACGTACAGATACCCATTTATACATGTTCAACGCACTATCATTCATAGGTACGACCAATATGGCAAGTGTATCAAAAGCTTCGGTCCTGAGCTAGTGTTCCTTGCTTTTTATTGTGCCAGAATGCACATTTTCAATAACAATTCATGTCTGGTGTTTTTTTATACCCGTACTCGAAGAGTAAAAGGGTATATTGTATTTGTGGTAAAAGTTGATGTATGTAACACACAGAAGGAGGCGTTTCCGACCCCATAAAGTATATATATTCTTGATCAGCATCAATAGCCGAGTCGATATAGCCATATCTGTCCGTCCGTCTGTCCGTCCGTCTTGTTCTTCACTCATTGCTCGAAGGCTATTAGCCTAATAGTATTAGGGCAAGAGCAATCTAATTTTTTTTCCAGACTGATGTGATATCACTCTTAGAAAAGTGTTTCAAAATTTCGCACCGCCCACTTCCGCCCCACAAAGGGCGCACATCTGTGGCGTCCACAATTTATACCAAAAAACTAAAAATGCAGAATCATAGAGAAAGACCATATCTATTAGGTGCCCAAATCTGAATCGGATCGGATCATTAATATAGCCACAGTAGAGAAAAACATACGAAAAAACTTCGCTCCCTCTCGCTCGCACTCACACAAAAATCGAGTCGATTTGGTTTTCGTACAAATGAACGCCTGGATCTCAGAGACTATAAGAGCTAGAGCAACCAAACTTTCTGTCAAGACTCCTGTGATACCAAACCTGAACAAGTGTATTTCAAAATTTCGCACCGCCCCCTTCCGCCCCCACAAAAGACGAAAGTCCACAATTCTGAAGATAAGAAAAAACCAAAAATGCAGTATGGTAGAAAATGACCATATCTACCAGATTCCCGAATACCAGATTTGGTTCAGATCGGATCATTATTGTAGCCACAATGATCAAATGAATTTTCAGCAGCGAGTCCCCTTGGGGAGGTTATACATTTAAAAATTCCACATAAATCACATGTGTACAGACCGAAAAAAACGAGAAATAGAACGGCAACAAAAATAGCACCACAACTTTTAATTATTCGAGCTTTTTGGCTTGAGTCGATTGTAGAAATAGTGTTACAAAATACCAGTAGTTATGGGTTATGAAAAGCACTTTAGGGAAGAAAAAAGCTATAGGATCAAAACGTTAATTGCAGAAGGAGACACCTTTCTAAGGTAAAGCAAATACTCGGTTGCTCAAGTTAAATGATTCCCAATGCCTTAAAACATGTAACCTACTATAAAAACGTGGAAGAAAGGCCTCAATATCGCTATTTCTGGTTTAACTATTGGTTGGTGAGTTCCCTTACATAGCATCCACAAAGCTTAAAAATGATCTTTAAAAGATCGCCAAGGATGAGCAAAGTTAGTTCGTGTTTACAAAAATATACATTAACTGTCCGCAGTCCGGGGAAAACCGCACTTTAGATAGGAAGCCATGGGTACAAGTAATCCAGTATGCAAAATAGCACTGGAGTTTGCCCAAAGAAATATGGAGAAACACATGTGTTCCGAAATAAGTCAAAATATTTTTTTTTTTTTTTACAAGGCTTGATTTTATTTAAAACGATTACGCAATGTAGAATACAACCCTGCGACTAAGATAAACGAGAAAGAACGTACGGAGTCGCTGTTGCCGCGACTCTACTTTTATACCCGTACTCAGTCAGCAAACATGTGATTTATGTGGAATTTTCAAATTTTTTATAAGTTTTTACATCTTACATTTGTTTGCTACATCAGTCATCTACATCTGCTTCATCTACATCACTTCTCACAACAACACACGTACACTGCACGAGGTAGCTTGTGTGAGCGGGAGTGTGCGTGTGAGAGAATCTGTGCGACAATCATCCCCATAAACGACGACTGCTGCAAGGGGTTGGGGAAGCTGGCAGCTGAAAATTCATTTGATCATTCTGGCTACAATAATGATCCGATCTGAACCAAATTTGGGAGTCTGGTAGATATGGTCATTTTCTACCATACTGCATTTTTGTTTTTTTCTATCTTCAAAATTGTGGATTTTTCGTATTTTGGGGGCGGGAGTGGGCGTGTTAAAATTTTGAAATAAACTTGCACTGAAGCGATATCACAGGAGTCTATGCAGAAATTTGGTTGTTCTAGCTCTTATAGTCTCTGAGAACGAGGCGCTCATTTGTACGAAAAATCAAATCGACTCGATTTTTGTGTGAGTGCGAAAGGGAGGGAGCGAAGTTTTTTCGTATATTTTCTTTTATTGTGGCTATATTAATGATCCAATCCGATTCAGATTTGGGCCCCTGATAGATATAGGCTGTCTCTATGATTCTGCATTTTTATTTTTTTGTTTTTTTAAAAATTGTGGCCGCCACAGATGTGCGCCCTTTGTGGGGGCGGAAGTAGGCGGGGCTAAATTTTGAAACATTTTTCTAGGAGTGAGATATCACATCAGTTTGGAAAAAAGATTTGGTCTCTCTAGCTCTTATAGCCTCCGAGCAATGGGCGACAAACAAGACGGACAGACAGCAATTAGCACAAATACAATATACCCTTTTACTCTTCGAGTACGGGTATAAAACCAATAAACATGCAGGTAAAAGCATCATGGTACGGGTATGCTTTTCGTACTATGGAGGTGGTCCAATACATGGCACGTGGTTCGAGAACAGCAAATTTAATGTAATGTATTGGCCTGCTTAGTCCCCAGATATGAAACTCATGAAAAATCTGTGTTTTAAAGTTAAAAATATGTTTCTAATACGAAACCAAAGAACATATTGATATATAGGGCATCATGCATTATACTATATGTGTGGCAATATCTTAAAAAAAAAGAGATGCTGCCAAAGGCTCAAAAACAATATATTATTAACCTTTGAATAAAACTAAAGTAACTTATTGTAATGAAAAACTTCTTGAAAGGGAAAACTTCTTTGAAATTTGTATTTTTTCGAACAATTTGGAGTAGTTTGGTGCTATTTTTGTTGCCGTCTTCAATACATGCCATTGCTTTCGGATATGTTAAATAACACTCTAAAGGTTATATATTAGTCTTAAACATAATCCTTCAATACAGAAAAATTTGTGTCGTGGTGCTATTATTTATGCCACAGCTGGTTTTTGACCAAAAACGTTTCTCAGTTTTGAATTCACATTTTACAGCGAATTTATATTCGCGGGAATCGCTGATCGTAGCACTAAATACATATGGGCATTTTCGCCGAATGGTCAACCAGGAACGAAAAATAAAATGTTCATAATAATCTTATTTGTATACCAGTACTCGAAGAGTTGGGGGTATATTAGATTTGTGGTAAACGTGAATGTGTGTAACGCACAGAATTAACAGACGAAACGTTACCAACCACATACAGTAAATATATAGTATGTATACATGTATATTCGTGATCAGCATCAATAGCCGAGTCTTTGTCTGTCTGTCCGTCCGTCCGTCCGCCCGTCCATCCGTCCGCCTTCTAAGTTCTCTAGAGTCTATTAGAGCTAGAACAACCAAAGTTTGTATTATGACTAATGTGATATGACACTGTTACAAGTGTAAAAAAAAAAACAAGAAGGAAAGTGTGGTGTCGCCGCTATCGCGACACTACTGTTGTACCCGTACTCAGTCGGTATGATTTATGTAGAATTTTCAAATGTTTTATCAGTTTTTACATTTTAAAATTTTTTGGCGTGGCGAAATTTTGAAATACACTTCTACTGAAGTGGTATCACAGAAGTTTGCACAGAAAGTTTGGTTGCTCTAGCTCTAATAGTCTCTGAGATCCAGGCGCTCATCTGTACAAATGGGCAAAGCCGACTCGTTGGTGTGTGAGAGAGAACGAGAGGGAACGATGCTTCTTCAAATGGTTTTCTCTATTGTGGCTATACTAATGATGCGATCCGATGCAGATTTGGGCCTCTGATAGATATGGTGGGTTTTCTTTCTCTATGATTCTGCATTTTTAGTTTTCTGTTATCTTCTAAGGTGTAGACGCCACAGATGTGCGCCCTCTGAGGGGGCGTGGCAAAATTTTGAAATATACTTGTAGGAGTGAGCTATCACATCAGTCCGGAAAATAAATTTGGTTGCTCTAGCTCTAATAGTCTCCGAGCACTGAACAAACAAGACGGACGGACGGACAGACGGATGAACGGACAGACAGACATGACTATATCGACTCGACTATTGATGCTGATTAAGAATATATATACTTTATGGGGTCGGAAACGCTTCCTTCTCTATGTTACACACATCCATTTTTACCACAAATACAATATACCCTTTTACTCTTCGAGTATGGGTATAAACATACTGTAATACTGTTAGCAACTGAAATGTTCTCCATTCTCGCTATAACAACGCTCCAATCTGTTTCAGATTCGGCAATATGGTAGATATGGTCATTTTCTACGATACCGCGTTTTTCGTTTTCTCGTATCATCAAAATTGTGGATGTCACAGATTATTGTCCTTTGTATAGGAGGAATAGGGCGTGACAAAATTTTGAAACAAACTTGACTCAGTGTGATATCCCTAAAAACAAGGCGCTCATACAGATGGACAGACTGGCATGGATCAATCGACTCGGCTATTGATGCTGATCAAGAATATATATATTATAGATTCCTTCTATGCGCTACACACATCAACTTTGACCATAAATCTAATACGCGCCTCTTCTCTTCGAGTACGGGTATAATAATAATAGCCGGGTTCCTATGAATGTGACCGGCAGTGTATCTACATTGGTTCATGCATATACATATATGTACGCAGCAGTAGTAAAGAAGAGCTTTATATTACTCCTACGAAGTTGAAAAACCTCAAAGTCTCGCCATCTTGAGAATGGGTATATTTTGGATAATAGTGACTCAGAATAGTTTCTGGCATTGTCTGGCATAGATTGATTGGATTGAGTGAATTGAGTGGCTAAGTTACTAATAATTCAGCCAAAACTGCATATACTATTAAATTCCCCACTAAATCTCTTTCCCCTTCTCAGCTTATCCGCCCCTTTGTGAGCTGATGAAGTTTGTTTTCCCTACTTTTTCGTTTGTTGCAAATTACAATCTCAGAAAATGGAAAAATTCCAAAACAAATGAAACATCGTATAAATAATTATAGAAGCCTATTGTTCCTGCAGGTCAAGCGACTACTATATGCATGTAGAAGTTGTTGTTGCCCCAGTTGTTGTTGCTGTTGCTCGTACTAGTATTGTTACTGGTACTGCTAGTGGTGCAGGTGCAGGGTGCAGCGGTGAACAGAAGGAACGCAAAAGTACAATAAACCGTATTAATAAGTGCAGGTTGTAACCTTGAACCTTGAAAATGCTTAGTTAATTTTTGTTTGTGTTGCTGCTGCTCTTTGGGCCGATCGACGCTAAGGTCGCCGCGCCACGCACTGAGGCCGAGAAGTAGGGTATAATATAATACATTCCCTAGTAGAACAGCAGCAGCAGCAGAAACAACCATAATACATTCCCTAGTAGAACAGCAGCAGCAGCAGAAACAACCATCGACACAAAAATCAGAAAATAAAAATACTCGTACATGAGATGCAATCATCATCATTATCATCATCATTGTATTGTTCTGGCAAAGAACAAAATGTTATAAATTATACATCGCTACTGAATGACAAATTCGCGAGGAAGAAGTAAAAATGTTAAGTATTATTAATTAAATTTTTTCGCCGGTAAAAAAGGTTTTCGAATTGAGGAAAATTTTATCATGGGGTTCTGATTTAGATTTTGGTTTGGTAGCCGTAGCTGTAGACGTAGCCCCAGTGCGCTTTTGAACTTAAATTTTTTTCCCGCTGGACTGGCGAGTGATGAGGTGCCGCCCAGCAATTGTTGCTGAATTGAGCTTTTAATGAAAAGCACGGACACGGACTGTACTTTGATGAACATGTATGCGCCTTGCCCAATTTAATTTGCCTCGCTTCGATTTGTTTCGATTGGCACCCCAATTAGTATTCCTCCAGAATTGCTAAATGATTTTCAATAATTTGTCTTGAAATTTGCGTCTCACCCCAACGGAATCCGCGAAACACACAGGCATTCCACAACGAGAAGTAGTGACCCGCCCTTTACCTCAGGGAGAGGGGAGGGTACACATATGTATTGAAGATGCTGTACATTATGTGTAGCAGATACATACATACATATGTACAGATCTCAACATCTTAATCATGTTAAATGGTTAATCACGACTTTATACGATTTTTTTCGTATCGATTAACGCGACTATTCTCCGTCTTCATCTCTTTTTCTCCCTTTCCATTCCTCTCATTTCTCATTCAGTCGTTTTTTCTCACTGTCTATCGTCTGCTTTGAACTGGGGTTTTCGACTTGGGACGCGACAATAAAACGCTAACAACATTATTAAACAAAAAAAGTCCTAATGAAACCAGTAAGGAAGCTATCTTCGCCGTGCCGAAGTCTAGATACCCTTTAATAAGTCGACCAGTAAACAGGTTTCGAACAGGTCGCCCAACCATCTTCATATAATATATATCGTTTCCATGGTAGCTATATTATATTAAGTCCGGTCGATTCCGACGAATGTCCTCTCTATGCTTGAAACACACAAAACTAAGAGATTCGTTTGCACAAAAGCATTGCCGATTAATATGTAATATTTAATATATGGTTTCGAGGATTCTCCCTTCTCAGGCCAATTTTATTAAAACATAAAAGTTTTTCTTAAATTTTTTTGGATAAGAATTTTCAACGATTATTTGTAAATTCATGTGTTGAATAATAATGCAGAAGAACTGAATTGCCATAATTTTTCAACATTAAGTAGTGGTTCTATTAATTTTCATACCAACGAAGTATCATCCGGCCGTTATATTATATTAAGCTCACTCTGTCGAGGAACACCAGCAAACGAGTAATAACGAGAAAGAACGTACGGAGTCGCTGTAGGCGCGACTCTACTTTTATACCAGTACTCAGTCAGTACACGTGTGATTTAGGTGGAATTTTCAAATATTGTATCAGTTTTTACATTTTACATTTAACATTTGTTTGCTGCATCTGTCATCTACATCTACATCAGTTCTCACAACAACACACTTACACTGCACGAGGCAGAGTCTGTGAGCGTGAGTGTGAGTGTGAGAGAATCAGTAGCAGCCGCTGCAGCGCTGCTGCCATCAACCCTAATAAAAATGTATATTTTGTTGCGGGAGGCAACCCCCCCAAGGGGACTCGCTGCTGAAAATTCATTTGATCATTGTGGCTACAATAATGATCCGATCTGAACCAAATCTGGTATCCGGGAATCTGGTAGATATGGTAATTTTCTACCATACAGCATTTTTGGTTTTTTCTTATCTTCAAAATTGTGGATTTTCGTCTTTTGGGGGGGCGGGAGTGGGCGTGGCAAAATTTTGAAATAAACTTGCACTGAAGCGATATCACAGGAGTCTAGGCAGAAAATTTGGTTGTTCTAACTCTTATAGTCTCTGAGATCGAGGCGCTCATTTGTACGAAAAACCAAATCGACTCGATTTTGTGTGAGTGCAAAAGAGAGGGAGCGAAGTTTTTTCGTATGTTTTTCTCTATTGTGGCTATATTAATGATCCGATCCGATTCAGATAAGGTCTTTCTCTATGATTCTGCATTTATCGTTTTCTGTTATCTTGAAAATTGTCGACGCCACAGATGTGCGCCCTTTGTGGGGGCGGAAGTGGGCGGGGCGAAATTTTAAAACGTTTTTCTAGGAGTGAGATATAATATCAGTATGGAAAAAAAATTTGGTTGCTCTATCTCTTTTAGCCTTCGATCAAAAAAAAATCATTCTGTACCGCAGGAGTCTACATAGAAAAACAAACCCTCCAGGCCAAGTTAAATTAAAACACATTTCCATATTACCTTTCCCGATATTATTTTCTCAATTTATTCAAACTTAATGAATTTAACCAATCGACATACGAATGTACACATAGATTTTCATTACCTTCGATCTGAAAACCTATTATAATGAGCAGAAGACCAATTTGTCGTTACCAAATCTAGGTTAGATCTGATCTGACTATAATAATAGTCAGAATGAAGAAATTAGTTTGTAGTGTTTAACCCAGCCCCTTCCAGAGCTGCAGCTCTAACTTATTATCTCTCCTAGGTCTGTGTGCGCTCCCACTGGTGGAGAACATGCAGATGACAGATGTAAACGGATAAAATATCTATAAACTTCACATATATACAGTTGTGTGCAAAATAATAGTAGTGCCACTCATCACATTTTAAAAACCTTTTTTTTAAACACTTTTAGTCATCCAAATGATTATTTTTTTAATAGACTGGAATATAGGTATTAGAAATTTCGTTACATTTGGTTTCCACTTTCTTGTTTTACTTGACTTTAGGCGAATACCCATGTAATCTGCTGTTCAATAAAATAGTAGTACTGGTGTATATACTTTTTAGTTATATTATTTTAGTTACTTATTTTTTTAAGGATTGTATAAGACGGTTGAAGGCAAAACCAGTCCTTTAACATCCTCGAAAATTATGAAAAAAATTCTATATCGCTCTGTAAACGATGTGACAGTTTTTTGACATATGAAAAGAGACTGCATGGAAACTTCCGACTTCAGTTTGGAAATAAGCATGTGGACTGGCCTGAGTCACAGTGACAAGAATACTTTTGACTGAGGATAGAAAAGTTCACAGAAATCAGATTACCAACCAAAATCATGAAAAAACGAGAAGGAACGTGCTGAGTTGCCGTTAACGCGACACTACTTTTATACCCGTACTTAGTCAGTACACATGAGTTTTAAGTGGAATTTTTAAATATTTTATAAGTTATTACATTTTACATTTTTTTGCTGCATCTGTCATTTACATCTATGTACATCACTTCCCTCAACAACACGCGTACACTGCAGAGTGTCTGAGCAGTGTGAGCGAGAGAGAGAATCATTAGCGGCTGAAGGGTTGGGTGCTAGCTGCTGAAAATTGATTTCATCATTGTGGCTATAATAATGTGCCGATCTAAACCAGTCTGGTAGATATGGTCATTCTATCTTTTTCTATCATCAAAATTGTAGACATTCGCCTTTTGTGGTGGCGGAAGGGGGCGGGGCAAAATCTTAAGATACACCTGTATTAAAATGGTATCACAGGAGTTTAGACAGAAAGTTTGGTTGCTCTTGCTCTTATAGTCTCTGAGATCCAAAATACGAACAACGAAAGCGACGCATTGGTGTGTTAAGGAGAGCGAGAGGGAACGATGCTTCTCCAAATTGTTTTCTCTATTGGGGCTAATGGCCGACCCGACTCAAATTTGGGCCTCTGATAGATATGGGCTTTCTCTATGATTCTTCCATTTTTCGTTTCCCCATTAAGTATATATTTTATTGATCAGCATCCATAGCCGAGCCGATATAGCCACGTCTGTCTGTCCGTCCGTCCGTCTGTCCGTCTTGTTTGTCGCCCAGTTCTCGGAGACTAAAGGAGCTAGAGCAACCAAATTTTTTTTTCCGGTCTGATGTGTTAATAAAACTTTTAAAAATTCCACGAAAACCACATGTGTACTGACTGAGTACGGGTATAAATGTATTGTCGCGTTAGCGGCACACGTTCTATCTCGTTTAAATTTATTTACATATTTTTTAATTTTTTTAAATTAATTTATCCCATCACTCCATCACATTGAACAGCAGAATTCATGGGTATTTGTCTAAAGTCATGTAAAACAAGAAAGCTGAAAGAAAATGTAACAAAATTCTTCGGTTTCATCATTTGTTTCATTTGGATGACTGGAAGTGTTTAAAAAAGCGTTGAAATGTGATGAGTGGCACTACTATTATATCAAAGGCTTACATTCTTATGTACATATATACTGACTAAGTACTGGTATAAAGTATTAGTAAAGTGTTGTAGAATCAGGTTACAAAAGCGCCTGACAACGTTCCCCCACTTTCTTTTTCTTTTATATTAAAAGTCTTCGTCTACTTGTACAACCTAATGTTTATTTTTTTTTTTTTAATACAGTTAGTCAAGCTCTTTTCAGAAAAAAAATGTGAAGACAGAACGATGGCCGTTAATTTTTAATTGTGTTTTACTGTGCTAAAAAAAACTGATTTGCTAAAAAACTGTAAATATTTCTAAAACTCATTTGATATAAGCTTTTCAGGGATTATTTTTCTACGATTATTTAAAAGAGAGTAAGTCAGGTTTTTAAATAATTACATATTCGCACAAAATGTAAACCACGCTAAAAACAATTAAGTCAATACGACCACTGATATTCTGGTCTATGTCACTTTTAGCCTGGTTACGACCCAAGAGGAATTTGCATTAAAAAGTTTAATATTTTCTTGGGTTGCATTTTCTTTTAAAGCCACGGTTGATAACGATTAACAAGAAACGAAAAATTCATCTTAAGAAAAAAGTGAATTTAACACTTGAATATATCTGATTTTTTACCATATTTTATGTGAATGCTTAGATCAGCTAAAAAACTGTTATCGCGAATTCAATCGTGGATGTCCTTCCTTGCAGGAGGAATTTTGTGAAGGTCGTTTAAAATTAATTGTTGTGCCACAAAATAAAGAGGTGCTGTGCGCGAAATTATTGAGCTAGATCGCCATTTCGCATACCGTGAAATTGAGGTATCCGTGGGCATTAGTAGGACGACCATTAATAAGATTTTTCATAAGCACCTCGTTGTAAAAAAGGTGTGTTCGCGTGAGAACCCACCCTTCTGAATGCCAGAAGTACAGTGAAAATAATTTAAAAAGTTTCAAAATAGGGTTCTATATTCCAGGAAAATATTGTTAGAAACAATAAAAACCATTTTCAGCCGCCTAAGTTGGGGTTTTCCTAGTAAGGCCGGAAACCTAAATTTTTAGCCAATGGACATTTAATGATATAACTTTATCTGAAAACCTATTAGTATCAGCAAAAGTAAATTTTTTCGTTATTTCGAGGTTGTATATTTTCTATTATTAACGATTTCCATTTCTCCTACGAGAAAGATGATTCTTTATAAATGTTATTCCTTAAAGTCTCTCTTGCATATTCAAGTACGGTTAACAGTAAGCAAATTTTTGTACTTTTATTTCCCCAGGATTTTGAAACGTAAAAAAACAGGAAAATTAGCACTCAATATATCATAAATGAGAATGTAGTAAAACACTATATAAATAGTCCTACCTGATCTGTAGAGTTTCACAAATTTGTACACAATTGTTTTTTTTTAATCTATTCCAATCTATTTGTGTTTTGTGAAAGGTTCTAATCTTTTATTTTTATGTATTTATTTACTTTTTTAAAATTAGACTTTTTAAAATTTGTTTAAACAATTTGTCGTAAGAACGTAACGCCACAATGGATTTGCCCATATAAAACCTTTCGTAATAACGAAATGCATGCATACATACATATGTGTATATGTATGTAGGTACATGAGACTGCTTCAAAGATATAGATTTATTGGTCCTCTAAAATTTCCTTGGTGGAATTATTGTAATTGTAATCAGTCGGAATGTTGTGCATTAAGCTTTTGTAATGTGTTTTCATGCAGGCCCTTAATAAACTAATTTAAGGAAAATGTATTGTGCTTCAATTCAGCCACACTATCTCTTCATTCGCCGCTAATCCTTTGCTCCTGTTTAGCAAACCGTGTTCATCAGATTTGCGTCAGCATTAGGACCCAGCGGCATTTGTCATCACCAGAGATAAAAGGCAAATGCTGCCAACAGCAAAACAAGATGAGCGTCACCACTGCGTAGGAGCTTTTTGTAGTAGTGTATCTTTCTAATGTGTACGCACAACAGGCTACACCTTCCCTCACGCTCCCCCCATATCGGCACCCTAAGCATTGCTCTCATCATAATTTTCAATGCTAACGAAAAAAAGTTAACATCAGTTGTTATTCTTTTTGTTGCTTCTGCTGCTGGTGCTGCTGCTGCTTCTCTTCTGGTGATAGGTAGAACTTTTGAGTTGTGCAAGTGCGTTCTCTCTTTGCTCTGCTCTCCGGTTCTCACAGATGCTCCAATTTGGGCTTAAGTTGACTACGTTGGATACCATTTAAATGTTTATATAGACAATTAAGTTAAACAAAATTTGGGCCCGTTTTGCACAGTTGAAAGGAAATTAAACCAAAATATAAAAATATAATATTTGCAACATCTGAATACAAAAATGACCGTAGGTTTATGTAAGTACATATGTATATATATATTCATATGTATATATTTTTGAATTTAATTGAGTCTCAGTAGAAATAAGATCGTCCACTGTGCTGTCCCAGCCATCGGACAACCAAGAAGAAATTAACACCATTACAGCTGTTGGTATTGTTAGCGCGCTACTGAAAGCCGACGTTAGGGATCTTCGGGAAAGCTTCGTGCTCGTGCGTGTGTGAGAGAGCATGAGACAGAGAGTCAGAGAGATGGTTGTAGAGAGAGAGAGAGAGAGAGATAGAGCGGAAGTGGCAGTGTGTTCCCAATCTCTTAGCTCTCAACAAGGCCTATGTACATGTGACCACCCCCCCACAACATGTCACACCTCTTCGGTGAGAATGCGGTGTGAATTGGCAGCAAATGCATTTTTAGGTAAATTTAACTCACATCAAAAAATGAGTTGGTTCTTCACTATCCGTACATGGATAAATATGTGCTTGGATATGAGCTTATCAGCTCTGGCGATATCTGGTCGCACCTGCCAAAATATTTTTGTGCGCATAAACCTAAACACAGCCATGAACATCGCTTGACGTATACCTGTACGGTTACTCGTGGTGTGTGGTGTGTGTAGACATTCCTTTCTGTCTGACCCTGACTGTCTGACTGAAATTGACCGCACTGTTCCAGCTCGCTAACATCGGCGGCGCAGTTGTTCGTATCATCATCGTCATCATCATCATCTTAATAATCATCATCATTATACAGCGCGCACACTCAAGCGTGTGCTGTCCGCTCCTCTGTTAACTAACAGCTACGCATCGAATTCATGTACGGATGGTTGGGTTGGGGGAGAGGGATACGGAGCAGCATAGCGCAGCCGCAGCAGCCACCGCGACAGCAGCTTCCGTAGATTGCATATTGATTACAATTGCTCTTCCAGTGCTCTCAGTCGAGCGCTCTCCCGCTGGGTGCTGCTTTATCAATTCGAGGCTGCAATCAGTGCCGAACCACAACAACGCAAACACACACACATAAACCCACACACACGAACACAGGCGCGGCCTCCTCTCACAAACACATACACATGAATAGATATCAATTAAACCCGTTGTCGTCATAGTTGTTGTCAGCCACGCGTACACTTGTCGTAGTCGATTTCGATTCGCTCTAACTCGCCATGCTTTGGGCTTTGAGTGTTCTCTCTCTCTCTCTCTCTCTCTCTTTGTGTGTTTCTCACTATCTCTCTGACTGAGGGAGCAGCATCAGGCCAAGCCAGACCAGTCGAGACCAGGCATCATTACAGTTTGTCGTTCTTTCGGGATTTAGTTCATCGATCTCAGCGTAAGTGTTCACATCGTGCCACCGCTTGACTCGCGATTCGGTGTCGGTTTCGGTTCAAGCACAGTTTGCGTTTTTAGTTTATCCACTAACTTTTTTTGCGTATTTTTTTTTGTGCGTGCCTGGTGTTACTCTGGGAACTTGCACATAACTTTTTATGTAAAAATTTGTATAACGACTATGTATGTACATAAATATGTACATATATAAAAAAATATATTGTGTTGTCTTGTTTAGCTCAAGGCAGTGTTTAAGGCACAATCTAACCCAATTGTCGAAAAGAGGGAAATCCATTTCCATTTAATTCTCGCCAAAGGAGTGCCGAACGTGTTCTGTGGTAGAAACAAAGGCCTTTCAGCGAATTCGCGCGTTTATCTTATCGCCTTTGCCGGAGCGGTAGACCTCCACAGACATTCACACCGGATTGAACCGGACTAGACTTGTACCAGAGGCGCCAGTTGCAGTCCGTCAACAAAGTCCTTGCAAATGCAGAAAGATATCTCAGTTTTTTCTTCTTCGCCAGAATCCAGAGATTTTATTTGTATTCATTGATTATCTGTATAAAAGAGTATTTGCTTATAAAAAATTCCAAACGCCAGCCATCAAGCAAATAAACCAAAACGGGAATAGTAACCGGTCATTACTATAATAGGGATTACCCTCTCCCTCCCCGCCTCTCAAACTCTCTCAATAAATGGTTTCTGCGGAGCGAACAATTTGATTTCAAGGGAAGAGTAACAATATGCCTGCAGAATTTACCAACTGAATACTTATATCATTGAAAAAGGGCAGAAGAATATTAGATTTTTTTTAAATAGCCTAAGCAAATGATTTCTCTCTGAGAGCTGTAACACGGGAGAAATTTGTACTGCTTTCTGGGTAAAGATATTCAAGAAGCGATGATTTTTCCCACTACCTATAAGTAAAGCAACTAGTAAAAAATTTGAGGCAGAAGCTATAAGAAAATATAGATATTGGGTTTGCTGCTTAATATGAATTGAGGCTTACGAGGTATAATTCACTCAATTCTATTTTCTTTTTTTCCCAATCCCCATTGCAAAACTCCCTTTCGTATCCGCATAAACACTCTAGTCATCACCGGTAAATGAATGAGAGTTCCTCAATAAAATCCGAATACAGTTCTGGTCCGTCCCGTCCATTCAAATCGGATCAGATAGGATTCCATCTAATTCTGCTCATTTCGGGCGAGTTTATTATGATTCTAATGTGGGTCAATGAAAAAAGATCAAGATTTTTCACAAAGCCAACGGCACTTAAAATACAAATTTACAAACATATGTATATGTACATGAACACATATGTACATATATATGTATATAAGACAGCTTGACTGATAAATACACCGTGCACCCGTATATTTTCAATTAGCATTTAATCAAGCTAAGAACACGCCGTCTTGGCATTTGATTGTCAAAAAATACGAAAAACCAACAAAAGTTTAAACCAAACCTTGTCTGTTCGTCGGGGCGAGGGGTGCTGCTGGCAGCATTATCAAGTCAGTCCTGAGAAGGGGCTTGCGGTGGATCGATCGATTAGGCCAAGAACCAAACGAGCTGCACCCGATTAGAAAGATACATATGTATATATGTATGTAGATAGTGTAGCAATAGCCACAGAGAAAACAAACACACAGTTACGCCCACGTCCATTCCGACCTTGCCTTTTGTCCACTCGAAAAAGCTGCCTTTCTCTTCCTCTTTCGTGCAGAAAAGTAAAAGGGAAGCGAACCCCGTTCCAGTTGTACTGCTTAGTCTGCTGCGGTGTAACTGTTAATTGAGGAGTAACTAGGAAGCGGACAAGCGCAAGGAGGAAACATTTCAAGGTGGGCCGCCTCCTCCTCCGAAAGAGGAAACATGTTTTGGAACAGACAGAGAGACAGAAAGAGTGCACTTAAGGCGATGATCATCGAATTCTCCCCGTGCTTCTCTTTGCATATTCTTTCTTATTTGTTGGTGCTGTTCTGCCCGCCCTGGACTTTGAATTCGGTTCGGCTTGGCCGCGATAAAGAACGCACGCAAAGGGAAATATACACTCAGCATGTAAAAACAACAAGGCCGTAAACGAATAGATAAATAATGTAAAAGCAAATGTGCGAAACAAAACAATAAACTCTAAATAAATATAAACTTTATTGAGCGTTTTAAGCCCTGATCTGATCGCCTTTGGGACTCGGTTTCAGGCGCGGTGCGGCCCTTTTAAAGTGTCTTTCGTGACCGAATTAGTGGAGATTCGTTTGTGATATTTTGAGCATTTCTTCTTCGTGTGCATTGTTTCCCGAACAATTCGCGTGCGATTTTGCCAACGGTGATTTAATTTTGCTTTCGTATATTCCTTTAATTTTGTTTTTTTGCACACAAAGCTGGCCAACAACAACAACAAAGCAACAACATCAAAAACCAACCCAAAATGTATTTATTGTAAAACATTTATCAGAAGCATTAAGAACAAACAACAAATGTACAAAGAAACCCCAATGAAATGCCAAATAAAAAACTAATCAACAAACTAAATTAGTTAACGACTAAATCAAGAAAAAACGTGCCAACAATTATTACCAAAAATAGAACAATCTATGCCTACGCAAATAAATATAGAGTACGTTAAGAGCACATATCCAAAAAAGAGAACGAGAAGCAGAAGAGCTGGAAAGACAGCAAATGCAGAAAGTCCCAAGATTACCGCAATAGAGCGACCTATAAAGATATCTCCCCACCATGCGCTTCACCTACAATCAGTATAAACACTACGAGTCGGGCTACCGGATTCCCTCCAAGATGCATAATCTGAGCCATCATCAGCACCATGGTGGTGGCAGCAACAACACTGTTGGTGCTGGTGCCAATGGGGGAGGTGGAGGAGGTATTACCAACACCAGCAATAATCACTATGGTCACCATTACAACAGCAACAACAACAATAACACAGGAAACACAAACATACAGGCCTACCAGCACCATTACAAAAGCAACTTCGGTAAGGAAGCGAAATCATAAATATGCATGTATGTATGTATCTACATCAGTATTCGGTATAGTGACATCTCGTGAGGACAGATGCCGCTACATGTACAGAGTAGAACAGTGATCGGCACCAATGCAGTAATATTTTAACGCTGTCTTTGTCAATTCTTTGCAGTCTTTGCAATTCTGAAAACCAGTCCAGGACTAGCTATACGGACTAGCTTAGTCTAGATGGGCCACCACTAGCCCATAAGCCACCGTCACCCATTTCAATGTAATTTCACTAATCCATTTTACTAGTGCATGTTATTAGGAGTGTAATGTTATTGTATTGGTGCTGATCACTGATGGAAATATATGTATTCTTAATAGGCAAAAACAGCCGACGTGATACGTGTCGTATGTTTTTGTAGCCATTCAAGATGTTTCATTGCTCAGTAGTTCTTTATATTCTAAACAGACTATTTACATATGTACATATGTACAATGTATGCAATAAATGTATGTTCAAAATATAAACTAAATAATAGGTATCACTATTAGTAACTCTTCTGTGAATAAATTGGAAATTCTTGCCTTTTTGAAAATTAAATGTTAATTTCATTTAGTTACAGTCATAATAAAAACACTACAATTTTTTTCTTACAAGAAGGAGCCGAGTGTCTCATTGTACAGAGGAGGAAGTCCAAGCAAACAACTTGTCCACTGCTTTGTTTCTTTGAGCAAAAATTACCTATTTAAGTCGTAAACGGCTATTGCAGCAGAAATTAAACAATAATTTAGTGCTCCAACGATCCGTAGACGACTAAAATAAGCCAACCTTCCAGGAAGAATAGTAAGATGAGTTATACTTATGCGCCAAAAAAATATATCGATGGGGTTAACTTTTGCTAAAGATCAAAAAGACTGGGCAGGATGCGCCAGAGAGAAAAAGTGGAGAAAAAATTTATGAAGCGACGAAACTAAAATAAATTGATTTGGGAATAATTGTACAATGAAGTAAACGACGCCCTAAAAGAATAGAATTCCATCCAGGTTTCACAAAAATAACTTTCAAATATCGAGGGAGGAATATAATGATATGGGGCTGCTTCTCCTGGTAAAATCCATTCCTGGACTTAAGTCCATTCAAAACCTTGTGGGGAGATTTATAAAACGAATTAAGCTAAGTTTTCATTTTAAAATAAGAAACGAGAAAGAACGTACGGAGTCGCTATGAACGCGACTCTACTTTTATACCCGTACACATGTGATTTATGTGGAATTTTCAAAAGCTTTATCAGTTTTAACATTTAACATTTTTTTTTTGCTACATCTGTCATCTACGTCTACATCATCTACATCACTGCTCACAACAACACACGTACACTGCACGAGGCAGAATGCGTGAGCAGTGTGTGGGCGAGAGAGAGAATCTGTAGCGACTATCATCACCATAAATGAATTGCGCTGCAAGGGGGCGGGGGAAAACGCTGCTGAAAATTATTGTGGCTATAATAATGATCCGATCTGAACCAAATTCGGGAATCTGGTAGATATGATCATTCCCTACGATACTGCATTTTTCGTTTTTCTCTATCTTCAAAATTGTGGACTTTCATTATTTGGGGTGGCGGAAGGGGACGTGGCAAAATTTTGAAATACAGTTGTCTTGATTTGGTATCACAGGAGTCTGGACAGAAAGTTTGGTTGCTCTAGTTCTTATAGTCTCTGAGATCCAGGTGACACAAAATACAAAAAACCAAATCGACTCGATTTTGTGTGAGAGAGAGCGAGAGGGAACGATGTTATTCGAAATGATTTTCTCTATTGTGGCTATATTAATGATCCGATCCGATTCAGATTTTCCTATGATTCAGCATTTTTTATTATATTCAAAATTGTGGGTGCCACAGATGTGCGCCATTTGTGGGGCGAAAGTGGGCGAGGCTAAATTTTGAAACACTTTTCTAGGAGTGAGAGATCACATAAGTCTGGAAAAAAAATTTGGTTGCTTTAGCTCTTATAGCCTCCGAACAAACAAGACGGACAGACAGACATACAGACAGACGGACTTTTACCACAAATACAATATACCCTTTCACTCTTCGAGTACGGGCATAAAAACTATGGAAGGGCGTCCAAAAATTGTGGTATCACACACAGATAAAAACCGGCCAGACGCTTTTTGTTAAATATATAAAAAAATATGATAAAGCTGAGCAAAAAAAGGTTGATCACATTGAATATTAACTTGCAAATACTAATTAAGCCAAATAAAAAATTAAATAATTAACACATTTTTTCATAAAAATACTTGAAGTGTACCTATTATTTTGATCAGATATTGACTCTGAAGTAAAAATGGATATACTATATTTTCTATTATACCATTATCCTATACTGTAATCAAGTTTATTTTTTGGAAAACAAATATGTACTTCAAGAGTAAGTGGGCACAAATTTGAAGTTTTAAATATTGAACAAGACAGTTTTATGCTAATGTAAAGCTGAAGTACATGGGTGTACCTATTATTATGATCACATTTTACATATATAATATGTATGTATAGTTTTTATGCAGATATATTTGTATTTACCACTTTTATGTAAGTATTTCTTTCTGCTGACAGACCGATTTGATAGACATCTCTTACTATGCCTGCTGTATCTGCATTAAAGAACTCTTTTAGAAATCATTTTTGGTCAAATTCCTTCACTGTGATAACACACATACGATAATCATTTGATATCAATTTTCATATGTACATAAATACATTTATGTAGAACGTACGCTGATCTGGAAACGGAGGGCGTCAATTACCAAAGAGGTGGCGCCCGGTTGTCGCTGGTGATTCAAGTTCTCCTCGACGCTAGATTTGGTTTCGTTAACGACAGTTTTCGCCAGTTGCCAGGTTTGCCCAATGCGATAAGATTACGCGGCAGTCGCGACAGAAGAAAAACAACCTAACAACCAAACAAAAGCCAACCCAAGTAGGAATAATAGCCAAGTAGGCATCCGGGGACCCCCACTACAAAATCTATGTATATCTCTGTATGTATGTACATTGGGGTTACGCTTATTTATAAAAGTGTAATTTTAAATTATAGAATTAATACAACATTTTATTTTGACCTTCAGTTCAATACATTAAAATGGCCCGATCCATTTTTTGAACATTTCAAATTTGTGAGAGTTCTAACTTCTAAGATTTCACTTTATACAGCTGGGAAATAACCCAAATCATACCAGCAAAAAAGCTGAAAAATGGTTCGAGAACAGTGAAGTAACAGGGTAATGCAATGGATTATCCTTTTCAATCCCAGTAGACCCCACACACACTTAATACGCATAAACTTTTTTTATAGCCGTACTCGAAGAGTAAAAGGGTATATTATATATGTGTTAAAGTGGATGTGTGTAACATAGAGAAGGAAGCGTTTTCGACCCCATAAAGTATATATATTATTGATCAGCATCAATAGCCGAGTCGATATAGCCATGTCTGTCCGTCCGTCTATCTGTTTGTCCGTCTTGTTTTTTGCCCATTGTTCGGAGACTAAAAGAGCTAGAGCAACCAAATTTTTTCCCCACACGGATGTGATATCTCACTCTCACTAACAGAAAACAAAAAATGCAGAATTATGGAGAAAGCCCATATCTATCAGGGGCTCAAATCTGAATTGGATCGGATCATTAGTATAGCCACAATAGCGAAAATCATTTCGAGAAACATCGTTCCCTCTCGCTCGCTCTCACACACAATTGTGTCGACTTTGCCCTTTCGTACAGATGAGCGCCTGGATCTCAGAGACTATAAGAGCTAGAGCAACCAAACTTTTTGTCCAGACTCCTGTGATACCACTTCAGTACACGTGTATTTCAAAATATCGACACGCCCCTTCCGCCACCCCAAAAGATGAAAGTCACCAATTTTGAAGATAGAAAAAAACGATAAATGCAGTATCGTAGAGAATGACCATATCTAGCAGATTGTCGAATCTGGTTCAGATCGAATCATTATTGTAGCCACAATGATGAAATTAATATTACGCAGCTAGCCGCCAACCTTTCAGCCGTGCAGTGTTGTTGTGAGAAGAGATGTAGATGTATATGACAGATGCAGAAAAAAATGTAAAATGTAAAAAATAATAAATCACATGTGTACTGACTGAGCACGGGTATAAAAGTAGTGTCCCTTTAACAGCGACACAACACGTCCCTTCTCGTTTTTATAATAAGGCACCTTTTATTATGATTATAAATATTTTTGCGACACTTCCAGTCTTTCAAATTAAACAAATGATACCTTTTTTAGAAACCTTTTATGTTAGCATTAGAACCCTGAAGAAATCCGATTCCATTTGGATTCTATATTCTTGTTTTACATGACTTAAGGCAAATACCATGACATCAGCTTCACATTGAAATAGTTGTGTTTTTTTCAGAAAATCGACAAAAACAACGAAACTTAAATTAAAACTTATGTTTTATGTTCTTCATATTTTTAGAGCTTTAATATATAGTTTTAATCACCGCTCTGGCATGGGCCAATAAGGTCCTTCCAACGCTTCACTAGGATTTCAAACAATAATCCTTTAACCACTGGCCAAAATGTTAGTCTAGTTGACGGATTTACAGTTTTACAATGTATTTGACATTCCCCCATTGGTTGTAGATGAGATTGGGATCCAGCGACTGAGTCGAACATGGCAAAACGTAGATATTTTCGGATGAAAGCCAATTCCTAGCAAGCTTTGAAAGAGTTTTGTATTAATAGTCTGCTGATAGATTATTTAAGAGGCATTTTTCAACTTTTAATTTGAATGTAATGTGTTATAAAGTATATCTGCATACACAGTTTTGTTAAATACTCCAACGCCAGACTATGAAGTACTTGTTTATATAAGCTGGGACCCATAGGGCTCAGCCCAGCATATCCAATGCTATTTTTATCCAGATTTTGGGGGAAAATCGGATTTCTTTGAATGCCAAACATATTCTTTGGCGCCTACCTTACCATATAATACAACTTTACTCTCATCAGTCAAAAGTATTTTTCGTGACTGTGACGAAGGCCAGCCCACAAGTGTTTTTGCTAACTTGAGTCGTGGATCTATGTGCTTTATGACCAAACGCCTAACTTTTCAAAACTTCTTGGACTTAAATAATGTGTAATCAGTTGTCTACAAACTGTCACATCACTTTCAAAGCGATATACAATTTTTTCAAAAGTTTTGAGGATACTGAAGGGTTGGGTCTTGCTTTTAACCATCGTCGGCCATCCATGCAAAAGATATGTTTTTCCCATACAAAATTAATATTCATTCTACTTCTTAGTCAATTGAGTTAAATACAATATTAAGAAAACAAAAAACTCGTTTTTCAACTCCTTATACCTCCAACCTTTAGTTTTTAGTCTAACTCTTATGTTTCCTCTTTTCCCCTGAGCTATGATTTCCTTTATGCTCCAAAATCGAAAGTACCGCTATTTCCGAAAATGTTTTACATTAAAATACTTAATCACTGAATCAAAATACTGATGGTATCTTTTTATACCCGTACTCGAAGAGTAAAAGGGTATATTGTATTTGTGGTAAAAGTGGATGTGTGTAACATAGAGAAGGAATAATTTCCGACCTTATAAAGTATATATATTCTTAATCAGCATCAATAGCCGAGTCGATATAGCCCTGTCTGTCCGTCTGTCCGTCCGTCCGTCTTGTTTGTCGCCCATTGCTCGAAGGCTATAAGAGCTAGAGAAACCAAACTTTTTATCCAGTCACTCCTAGAAAAGTGTTTCAAAATTTCGCCCCGCCCACTTCCGCCCCACAAAGGGCGCACATCTGTGGCGTCCACAATTTTGAAAAATAACAAAAAATAAAAATGCAGAATCATAGAGAAAGACCATATCTATCAGGGGCCCAAATCTGAATCGGATCGGATCATTAATATAGACACAATAGACAAAAACATACGAAAAAACTTCGCTCCCTCTCTTTCGCACTCACACAAAAACGAGACGATTTGGTTTTCGTACAAATGAACGCCTGGATCTCAGGAGACTATAAGAGCTAGAGCAACCAAACTTTCTGTCAAGACTCCTGTGATACCAAATCTGAACAAGTGTATTTCAAAATTTCGCCCCGCCTCCTTCCGCCCCCACGAAAGTCCACAATTCTGAAGATAAGAAAAAACGAAAAATGCAGTATTGTAGAGAATGACCAAATCTACCTGATTCCCGAATTTGGTTCAGATCGGATCATTATTGTAGCCACAATGATGAAATGAATTTTCAGCAGCGAGCTTCCTCGCCCCCCGCTACAACCATAACAAAATAAACATTTATTTTGAGGGTTGATATCTGCTGCTGATTCTCTCACACGCTCACAGATTCTGTCTCGTGCAGTGTACGTGTGTTGTTGTGAGAACTGATGTAGATGTAGATGACAGATGCATCAAACAAATGTAAAATGTAAAAACTGATACAACATTTGAAGATTCCACATAAATCACATGTGTACTGACTAAGTACGCGTATAAAAGTAGAGTCGCGCCTACAGCGACTCCGTACGTTCTTTCTCGTTAAAATTAATTTGGTTTGTTTTTTAATTTTTGTTAAATATTTACAGGGATCTAATGCTAACATATAAGGCTTTCTAAAAAGGTATCACTAGTTTAATTAAAATTACTGAAAGTGTCTAAACAATAGTTTTGAAAGTTGTGAGGTGCGGCACTACTATTTCATTGTTCGTTGTTCAAAATTAATTTCTTCAGTCTTGCTAGAATAATGATCCGCTCCAAACCAGATTCGGCAATCTGTTAGATATTTTCAAGATTTTGTAGTTGTAGATTGTAGATGCCTCAGATTTTCGTTCTTTCTGGTGCCGGAACGGAGCAGGGCGAAATTTTTAAATCGGGTATAAAAAACCTGTTGCTAAAGATTTGACCATCTGTATAGTATTGCTAAACTTTCAGCTCAGAACTGTACTTCTACAAATTCTACGAGAAAGAACGTACGGAGTCGCTGTTGCCGCGACTCTACTTTTTTATACCCGTACTCAGTCAGCACACATGTGATTAATGTGGAATTTTCAAATTTTTATAAGTTTTACATCATACATTTGTTTGCTACATCAGTCATCTACATCACTTCTCACAACAACACACGTACACTGCACGAGGCAGCATGTTTGAGCGTAAGTGTGCGTGCGAAAGAATCATTAGCGAAAATCATCCCCATAAATGACTTACGCCGCAAGGGGAAGGGGAAGCTCGCAGCAGAAAATTCATTTGATCATTGTGGCTACAATAATAATACGATCTGGACCAAATTCGGGAATCTGGTAGATATGGTCATTCTCTACAAAACTGCATTTTTTTTCTATCTTCAAAATTGTGGATTTTCGTATTTTGGGGGCGGGAGTGGGCGTGGCAAAAATTTTGAAATAAACTTGCACTGAAGCGATATCACAGGAGTCTAGGCAAAAATTTGGTTGTTCTAGCTCTTATAGTCTCTGAGATCGAGGCGCTCATTTATACGAAAAACCAAAACGACTCGATTTTTGTGTGAGTGCGAAAGGGAGGGAGCCAAGTTTTTGCGTATATTTGCCTCTATTGTGGCTATATTAATGATCCGATCCGATTCAGATTTGGGCCCCTGATAGATATGGTCTTTCTCTATGATTCTGCATTTTTATTTTTTGTTATTTTCAAAATTGTGGACGCCACAGATGTGCGCCCTTTGTGGGGCGGAAGTGGGCGGGGCGAAATTTGTAACACTTTTCTAGGAGATACCACATCAGACTGGATAAAAGTTTGGTTGCTCTAGCTCTTATAGCCTTCGAGCAATGGGCGACAAACAAGACGGACAGACGGACAGACAGCAATTAGCACAAATACAATATACCCTTTTACTCTTCGAGTACGGGTATAAAAAGAGGAATGTAACTTTTTATTTTATTGTTTTACACCAAAGAGAACGGTAACGCGGTAAATGTCCTTTTTAGAGTTATTCCTGGGTCATCTTTTTGGGCTATGCACAATGTATGTGTATGTACGTACAGTTGTGTTCAAAATAATAGTAGTGCTCCTCAACATATTTTCAAAACCTTTTTTTAAATACTTCTAGTCATCCAAATGAAACCAATGATACCTTTTTGAATAGACTGGAAGGAGTGTTACATTTGCTTTCCACTCTTTGTTTGCTGTTCAATAAAATAGTAGTGCTGGGATAAATTAATTTAAAAGAGTCACAATCCGTAAGCTCATTTTAGTTTTTATATCTATTATCTAAGTCCAAGAAGTCCTGGAAACTTACGCGTTTCGGAAATAAAGCACATAGGCCCACGACTCAAGTTAGCAGAAACGCTAGTGGGCTGACCTGAGTCCCAGTTACGAAAAATACTTTTGACAAATGAGAGTAAAGTTGTATTATATGGTAGAAAAAGAAATCCGATTTCCCCCCAAAATCTGGAAATAATTAGCATTGGATATGCTGGGCTGAGCACTATGGGGACCAGCTCATCTGAACTTGGACTTCAAATTCTGGGTTTGGAGTATTTAACAAAACTGAGTATGCAGATGTACTTTAATATACATAAAGTTCATATTAAAATTAAAAAATACCTCTCAAAAGCATCTATCAGCAGAGTTTTGGTACAAAACACTTTCAAAAGCTTGCTAGGAATTGGGTTTCATCCGAAAATATCGACGTTTTGCCATGTTCAACTCAGTCCCTGGATCCCAATCTCATCTAAAACTTATGGGGGAATGTCAAATACACTGTTAAAACTGCAAATCTGTCAACCAGACTAAAGTTTTGGCAAGTGGGTTAAACATTATTGGCTGAAATCCTATTGACGCGTTGGCAGGACCCTATTGGCCCCATGCCAGACCGGTGTATGACCGTAATGTCAACAAAATTGATTAAACACTATATATTAAAGCACAAGAAACATGAGGAATATGAATCATAGGTTTTAATTTGAGTTTCGTTGGTGTTTTCGATTTTATAAAAAAATACTACTATTTCATTGAACAGCAGATTACATGGGTATACGTCCAAAGACAAGTAAAACAAGAAAGTGGAAAGCAAATGTAACGAAATTTCTTCGGTTTTCTAATGCCAACATTCCAGTCTATTCAAAAAGGTATCATTTGTTTCATTTGGATGACTGGGAAGTTAAAAAAATGGTTTTGAAAATATGTGGAGGGGCACTACTATTATTTCGCACACAGATGTACGTAGTCGTATTGTACACATACATACAATTTAAATGGACCTGGGGCGGCCACATTAGGTCAGATAGGTTCAATACACTTAATTCCATAATATCCCGTATATTTGTGTTGTTTTAATTTATTGACAATCTGTTTCAGTTAATTTCTCCCAGTCTGTTATTTTGTGTAGAAGTCTGCGTTTAATTAAAGATCTCCGAACTCCAGAAACAACTGTCTCTCCATAGCTCGATAGCATGTCTGTTTCACACCTTACTTCAGCTACGGTACAGCCGCCCAGTAGCCCCCCAACAGAATAAAAGTACGAGATAAGGGCCAGTACGGGTCGGCGGATAGTATTGTAGATTACAGTATATCTTGAAAATCTTCTAATTATCTTTCCATCCATCGACTTGTATCTTACTGTATATATGAATGTATGTTTATCTGCCATGACAAGTGTATCCTCCTCTCCCACCTTTAGATCTTATCGCAGTCGATCTTTTCCCCCTTCACTACCTCTCTTTCTGTCAGTAAGGCTCGTTTCTTTGGGTTCAGTAGGTAGGTGCGATCCGCAAGCCCAAAGACAAATAGTGGTTTATTTGGTCTCACTCAAGGTTAGGCAGGCAGGTGAAAATCGGATCGTTTCGTCAGATCGGGTGGGTCGGTTATGGGTAGTTGTTTGATTGTGTCATAAAACGTTCTCACTTTTTGAGGGCGCAACTGACGTCACAAAAATCAATGTACATTCAGAGAAAAATAGCATAGTAAAATGAAACACACCCATATCTTAGTCTTGCTAATGCCCATAATTAATCTGAATATGAAACACTTAAAAATAAATGTATTATATATGTATTAAATTTTAGAAAATATATTTTATCTACGTATAATATAAGAGCTAGAGAAACCAAACCTATGTACAGCTTGGAACATGGAAATAGAAGTGCGGAACATTACCACTTTCAGGAATGTTTTTGAGACACTTCCAGTATTGTAAATTGAACATATAATACCTTTTTTATATAGACAAGAGTACAATCAATATTCCATTTTCATGTTTTTTTAACAATTAAGACAAATACCCATGAAAACTACTAAATAGACTTGTTTTTAAGAAAATAAGAACAAAATCAATGAAACTTGAATTAAAACACTTTTTCAGATGTTCTACGTGTTTTTATACCCGTACTCTAAGAGTAAAAGGCTATATTGTATTTGTGGTAAAAGTGGATGTGTGTACCATAGAGAAGGAATCGTTTCCGACCCCATAAAGTATATATATTCTTGATCAGCATCAATAGCCAAGTCGATATAGCCGTGTCTGTTCGTCCGTCCGTCCGTCTTGTTTGTCGCCCATTTCTCGAAGGCTATAAGAGCTAGAGAAACCAAATTTGTTTACCACACTGATATGATATGCTACTACTGCAAATGTATTTCAAAATTTCGACCTGCCCACTTTCGCCCCCACAAAGGGCGCACATCTGTGGCGCCCAGAATTTTGAAGATAACAGAAAACTAAAAATCATAGAGAAAGACCATATTTATCAGAGGCCCAAATCCGAATCGGATTATTAGTATAGCCACAAGGGAAAAAACCATTTCGAGAAACATCGTTCCCTCTCGCTCGCTCTCACACACCAACGTGACGACTTTGTCGATTCGTACAGATGAGCGCCTGGATCTCAGAGACTATAAGAGCTATAGCAACCACACTTTTTGTCCAGACTCCTGTGATATTACTTCAGTGCAAATTTATTTCAAAATTTTGCCACGCAACCTCCCGCTCCCCCAAAAGACGAAAATCCACAATTTTGAAGATAGAAAGAGAAGGGACGTGTTGTGTCGCGACACTACTTTTATACCCGTACTCAGTCAGTACACATGTGATTTAAGTGGAATTTTTAATTATTTTATCATTTTTTACATTTTACATTTTTTCCTGCATCTATCATATACATCTACATCACTTCTCTCAACAACACAGCTGAAGGGTGTGCGGCTAGCTGCTGAATATTCATTTCATCATTGTGGCTACAATAATGATCCGATCTGAACCATATTCGGCAGTAGATAGTAGATAGTTCTAGTAGATATGACCATTCTCTACGATACTGCAATTTTCGTTTTTTTCTATCTTCAAAATTGTGGATTTTCGTCTTGTCTTGTCTAGGTTTGGTATCACAGGAGTCTAGACAGAAAGTTTAGTTTCTCTAGCTTTTATAGTCTCTGAGATCCAGGCTACACAAAATACGAAAAACCAAATCGACTCGTTTTTGAGTGAGTGCGAAAGAGAGGGAATGTTTCTCGAAATGTTTTTCTCTATTGTGCCTATACTCATGATCCGACCCAATTCAGATTTGGGCCTCTGATAGATATGGTCTGGTCCAGATCGGATCATTATTATGGCCACAATGATCAAATGAATTTTCAGCAGCGAGTCCCCTTGGGGGGGGTTGCCCCCCGCAACAAAATATACATTTTTATTAGGGTTTATAGCCGCTACCGATTCTCTCACACTCACGCTCACACGCTCTGCCTCGTGCAGTGTACGTGTGTGTGTTGTGAGAACTGATGTACATAGATGTAGATGACAGATGCAGCAAACAAATGTAAAATGTAAAAACCTATACAATATTCGAAAATTCCACATAAATCACATGTGTACAGACTGAGTACGGGTATAAAAGTACCAGTTCTTTCTCGTTACAGCTGTATTTTTAAGTACATAAGTGCACCTATTCGATTCTCAGGTTTTTTCTCTGTGGGTGTATGTTTTTCCTACAGACTAAGTATCGTATTTCCATGGTTGTTTGTTTAATTGGGCACAGACCCGTTAAGAATTTGTGTTCATATCTTGTAAATGACTCCATAATTATTTTATTCTTCACAAGGCCCATGAAAACACATTCATAGATGTAAAATAAATATACAGCGGGACGGTGCCGTTTGTGGACATCGTTTTGCCTCTTATACGAGCATAAATAAATTAAATTAAAATTAAATTATATCAATGAACAGCAGATACCTTAGGTAACTGTCAGTAGTGCAGATGTAGTGCAAATATCTAAACTTATTAAATATAATGACAGAGTATACAAGTAGAGTCGTGGCAACAGAAGCGACTCACAACCTTCCTCCTCGTTTTATTATGATAAAAGATGCTACACCAATGTATTTATTTGTTTAGTTATCCGCACAAAAACTTTGTATTGTCAACAGACATGACAATCACAATTCTCAGACCAGTAGAATCTGCTTGATGTTTAAGTTTACATGGGGGTGATTACAAGTGGACCATGTCCACAACCGGCACCTTTCCCCTACATTTATATTATGGGCTAAGTTGATAATCCGAAAAAAACGTCGCATTGCAACGAATCTAGAACTTTGAAAATTCTCCGTTTAAAAAATGATCAAATTGTATTTGCCAATGATTTGCATCTTACTTAAATTCTCACCGAAAAACGAAGTGTTATATTGTGTATTTTTGTATTTTTATTGAATGGATTAATAAAGAAGGGTACGCAAAATATAAGATCAAATATGGTGAAAGATTAAAGAAACAATGCGGCTAACGAATCAGGCAAGGGAGTACAGTTCGTAGCTGAAGATTGTTTATGTTAGTCGGGATGGTTCCGTTTTTGCTGCTGTTTGTCTGAACCACCGGCCTCCCTGGCACCTTTATCAGCTCTGGTCTTGGGTGCAATTTTGGTTATGCCTGTATGATAATATATGTACATATATGTGCACACATTCAAATATCTTTACATATATAGACCTTCTTTTTAATCTCGGATCTCAGAATGCGAAGTACAACGAATGCAAACACAGTTGAAATTGAAATTGTGCATCAATTTAGATCGTGTGAACAGCAACAATAAGTGATGTTCCAGCAACAACAGAAACAGTATAAAATGCAGAAACAACAGCAACAATAGGGAATATTTTATGCTTTGAACTACATATGTATGTATGTACATGCATACATACATATACGGACTATTAGTCCGTGAGGTTCTGCACTGAGAAGAAGTTCAATGCACCCGAACCCATCCCGCCGCCGACGTAGCATTATCAGTTTCCATGACAGTAGCTTAGCTCACGAACGGAACGGAATGGAACGAAGCGGAGCACCAGACAATGCAATGCTCGTTCTGCACCCGCGCTGCAGTGGTCTGGCGCACCCTTCCATTGACCACATATCAATGAACAAAGTTCTATATATAAATACATATCTGGTATATAGTAATATAAAGCTTGATGGGACTCTTTCCAAAGCCAACAGGGAAACGGGAAGAGAAATCAGAATACATAATATGTAAAAGATATCATCTTTATAATTATTTTTGCAGATAAATAATAAGTCTACCAACATATGTAAATACACTAGACATACTATATGTACATTTTAATGATAAATTTAATTTTTTACATAATGTATAAGATTGGTTTTTAATAGATATTTTCCTCTTATTCATTTTCCATAGGCATGAGGATGACCATGTCCACCAATTCCACAATGAGTGCCCGAATACATCGCAAGGGATTTCGTATACCATCGAAAAGACAGCCGGGAAAGGGCTTGCCAGGCAAACTACATACCATAACTAGGGTAAGTTGGTCAACAGAGAACCAAATGTGTAATCAAATCGCTTGAAAATTACGACACTTGCATTACCAGTAGCTCTCATCCCGGGAGTCGGTATAGCCATACCCCATCTGCCTGTCTGTCATTGCAACTCAAAATTGTATACGATTAGTCGTATTTCCATAATACATAATAGTTAATGGAACAATCGAACTGCAGATGGTATCAAAATAATTTCGGTATAATTAATTTACCAGATATTTGCAGAAAAGGCACCATTATACATACATAGATACCCGATATCATACATCAAGACGAAGAGTCAAACCAAATACTAATTATAGCCGTACTCGAAGAGTAAAAGGGTATATTGTATTTGTGGTAAATGTCCGTCTGTCTGTCTGTCTGTCCGTCCGTCCGTCCGTCCGTCCGTCTTGTTTGTCGCCCATTGCTCGGAGGCTATAAGAGCTAGAGCAACCAAATTTTTTTTTGCAGACTGATGTTATATCTCACTCCTAGAAAAGTGTTTCAAAATTTCGCCCCGCCCACTTCCGCCCTCACAAAAAGCGCAGATGTGTGGCGTCCACAATTTTGAATATAACAAAAAACTAAAAATGCAGAATCATAGAAAAAGACCATATCTATCAAAAGCCCAAATCTGAATTGGATCGGATCATTAGTATAGCAATACTATACTATTTCAAAATTTCGCCCCGCCCTCTTCCGCCCCCCCAAAAAACGAAAATCTACAATTTTGAAGATAGAAAAAAACGAAATGCAGTATCGTAGAGAATGACCATATCTACCAGATTCTCGAATTTGGTTCAGATCGGATCATTATTGTAGCAAGTGAATTTTCAGCAGCCCGCGCCCTTTCAGCGTTTCCCCGCGCCCGATTCCAGCGTAAGTCATTTATGGGGTTGATTGTCGCTACAGATTCTCCCTCTCGCTCACACATTGCTCATACATTCTGCCTCGTGCAGTGTACGTGTGTTGTTGTGAGAAAAGATGTAGACGATGTAGATGACAATGTAGCAAAAAAATGTAAAATGTAAAAACTGATAAAACATTTGAAAATTTCACATAAATCACATGTGTACTGACTGAGTACGGGCAACAGCGACACAATACGTCCTTTCTCGTTTTATTTTATTATACCCGTACTCGAAGAGTAAAAGGGTATATTGTATTTGTGGTAAAAGTGGATGTGTGTAACATAGAGAAGGAATAATTTCCGACCCTATAAAGTATATATATTCTTGATCAGCATCAATAGCCGAGTCGATATAGCCCTGTCTGTCCGTCCGTCTGTCCGTCTGTCCGTCCGTCCGCCCGTCCGTCTTGTTTGTCTCCAATTGCTCGAAGGCTATAAGAACTAGAGCAACCAAACTTTTTATCCAGTCTGATGTGATATCTCACTCCTAGAAAAGTGTTTCAAAATTTCGCCCCGCCCACTTCCGCCCCACAAAGGGCGCACATCTGTGGCGGCCACAATTTTGAAAAATAACAAAAACTAAAAATGCAGAATCATAGAGACAGCCCATATCTATCAGGGGCCCAAATCTGAATCGGATCGGATGATTAATATAGCCACAATAGAGGCAAATATACGAAAAACTTCGCTCCATCCCTTTCGCACTCACACAAAATCGAGTTGATTTGGTTTTTGTTTTTGTGTCGCCTGGATCTTAGAGACTATAAGAGCTAGAGCAACCAAACTTTTGCCAAGACTCCTGTGATACCAAACCTGAACAAGTGTATTTCAAAAAATCGCCCCGCCCCTTCCGCCCCCCACAAAAGACGAAAATCCACAATTTTGAAGATAGAAAAAAAATAATAAATAATAATAAAAATAAATGCAGTATCGTAGAAAATGACCATATCTACCAGATTCCCAAATTTGGTTCAGATCGGATCATTATTGTAGCCACAATGATCAAATGAATTTTCAGCAGCAATCCCCCCACTCCTCTTGCAGAGTAAGTCAATTATTGGGGTTGATTGTTGCTGCAGCTTCTCTCACACGCACACTCACGCTCAACCATGCTGCCTCGTGCAGTGTACGTGTGTTGTTGTGAGAACTGATGTAGATGATGTAGATGTAGATGACTGATGTAGCAAAAAATTTAAAATTTAAAACTGATAAAACATTTGAAAATTCCACATAAATCACATGTGTGCTGACTGAGTACGGGTATAAAAGTAGAGTCGCGGCAACAGCGACTCCGTACGTTCTTCCTCGTTTTTTTTTACTTTTCTGTAAGGTACATAGTTATAGTTTTACACATGTATGAATAATTAGACCAACAGTTTTTAAATAGTACAGAAGAGGAACATGAACTGAAGGAACTAATCTGTAAAGGATTACTTGGGCTAATTGTCTATCGTTTGTTGCTTTGCAGGCGGGTCCTGGCAAGATAGTTCCGGGGAAGCGAATACCACAGCGACCGCATCCGCCGCCTTGCGACAATTCTAACGATAGTGGGCTGGGCTTCGACCAGCACACTGAGCTTCGATCCTCATCAGGGCCAGGAGTAGCCGATCCCGGCAGTGCGAATGGAGGTGGCGTTGGCATAGGTGCCGTCCAGCGAACCAATCTGCTTGTGAACAGCTCCCTGACGAACACGGTGGCTGCTGCGGCGGCGGCAGCTGCAGCTGCAGTGGCAAGCAACACGTTGCAGCAACATCACCAGCAGCACCAACAGCAGCAGCAACACCAACACCAACATTCACCGCAGCAGCATTTAATTCGGGCGATACCTGTATCAAGGTGAGTCGCTATCTCCCACTCTCGCTTCCTGTTTCTATCACCCATTGCCCTATCTCCATTGGTTCATGCTCTAGTAAAGTTCGAGATGATTGACAGACTTAATCTTGTTGTTTTGTTTTACTCTTGATTTCGATTGGAGTGAATGACTTTGTTGCTCACATAATACTAGCAACCATAATACACACACACACATACAACTCATACATTGCAGAATGCTCCTTGTACTATTTCTTCTTCGAGCATTGTTAATATCCATACATAACCTAAAAATACATAGACGGAAATAGCAATAAACTAATAGTAGCTATCCAAATTTATTTTGACAATGGATGGACTAATTGATGCACTCACAATGAAAGATGCCAAAGGAGATTCGTTCAAAACATTTTATTCATTTTTTTAATGGGATAAATCCCATTGGCCAACTTTGATAAGAATTACTAAATATATACCATATGCTTATGTTCACTTACTTACTTGTATTTAGTTTTGACATTCTCAACCCCATAAAGTAATCACACACTGCGTGTATTTTTATACCCGTACTCGAAGAGTAAAAGGGTATATTGTATTTGTGGTAAAAGTGGATGTGTGTAACATAGAGAAGGAATAATTTCCGACCCTATAAAGTATGTATATTACTATATAGCCCTGTCTGTCCGTCCGTCTGTCCGTCTGTCTGTCTGTCCGTCTTGTTTGTCGCCCATTGCGCGGAGGCTATAAAAGATAGAGCAACCAAATTTTTTTCCAGACTGATGTATTCTCTCACTCCTAGAAAAGTGTTTCAAAATTTCGCCCCGCCCACTTCCGCCCCCGCAAATGGCGCACATCTGTGGCGTCCACAGTTTTAAAGATAACAGAAAACGAAAAATGCAGAATTATAGATGAAGACCATATCTATCAAATCTGAATCGGATCCGATCATTAATATAGCCACAATAGACAAAAACATACGAAAAAAATTCGCTCCCTCTCTTTCGCACTCACACAAAAACGAGACGATTTGGTTTTTCGTACAAATGAACGCCTGGATCTCAGAGACTATAAGAGCTAAAGCAACCAAACTTTCTGCCAAGACTCCTGTGATACCAAACCTGAACAAGTGTATTTCAAAATTTCGCCCCTCCCCTTCCGCCCCCAAAAGACGAAAATCCACAATTTTGAAGATAGAAAAAAACCAAAAATGCAGTATCGTAGAAAATGACCATATCTACCAGATTCCCGAATTTGGTTCAGATCGGATCATTATTGTAGCCACAATGATCAAATGAATTTTCAGAAGCGAGCTGCCCCACCTCCCGCTACAACCATAACAAAATATACATTTATTTTGAGAGTTGCTGCTGCTGATTCTCTCACACTCACACTCGCACGCTCTGTCTCGTGCAGTGTACGTGTGCTGTTGTGAGAACTGATGTAGATGTAGATGACAGATGCAGCAAACAAATGTTAAATGTAAAATGTAAAAACTGATACAAAATTTTAAGATTCCACATAAATCACATGTGTACAGACTGAGTACGGGTATAAAAGTAGAGTCGCGCCTACAGCGACTCCGTACGTTCTTTCTCGTTTATTATTGGATTTTCGAGCTCGAGCCCGCCCCGATCTTGCTCTTCGCTGTAATACCTACATGGTCGTATTTTTGAATATTCCATGAAGTTGAGGGCCTTTTTTTGCTACTCGAATACTTAGCGTGAATAGAAAGAAACATGAGAAAATGTGCTTTTTCTACGGCTCCAATGGCCGACCAGCGTATCGTTCAGGAGGAAAAGGCAGATGAGAATGGGAAGGGGACTGCGGATATTAGAGTATCCAGTCTTATTAATGAAGTATGGATATTGTTTCGCCAGATTCTAAGAATTTTACCTCAAGCTCGCTAAAAAGTCGCACTTGCCTCAGTACAGTTCGGCCCTCGGACCATAGCAGATTTGCTGAGTTGAATCGAATCATAGTTCGGACACCATGTCTTTCATGTAAGTGAGGCTGAAGTATGCATTAAGCCGAGTCGATATATCCATGTCTTTCTGACCGACCGTCCGTCTGACCGTCTTGTTTGTGGCCTAGTTCTCAGAGACTATAAGAACTAGAGCAACAGACTCATTTTGATTCCAGACACATGGTATATCACACTGAATCAAGTTTGTTTCAAAATTTTACCAAGCGAACTCAATTCGATAACCAAAGTTAAGTTTGACCGGTTTATCGTGGTGCGATAAGAATCCTCTATGGTGAATTGGGATAACAGAAAAACAAGCGCCTAGAAATGAAAGGAAACTATACTAGTAGAAACTATGATATTCAATAACCATAATTATAAGTATATATTTATCATCTAAGGCTAGTGGTTTTCTTTTATTACCTTTTGTGGGTCGCAATATCCAATACCAATATAATCATAAATGGAATCCGTTGTCAGCACTGATATCATAGCCCCGTAAACAATTTGCATCACCTATTTATTTGAAATCAGTATTGACCTTTTACAGCTGTCATGGTGGAAAATTGGATTATGCATCCAATTTTTCCGTCCAATTATCAAACTGTTCACATAGACGTTGGCTAACAAGTTCAAACGCATTGGATTAATGTGAGAAGTATCATCTAGACACTACTAGTTTCTTGTCCCTCTAGCACGTTTAGGATTTTTCCACGCAGCCTACTATTGGTTATTAGGCGTACCCATTATTTTGTTCAATCAGTCAGTCAGTCGTATTCGAAGTAACCAGACTTCCACTATAAGCATACTTCAAAGGTATGTACTATATTTCTACTACGTTTCAAGCTTAAGTCTCCATCCAAAATCATCTGGTTCTAAGTTCTTTAAATTTATAAAGTCCCCGTTAATTAAGTTGACTCCCCTGAACCTGCTGGTTCAGGCCAAGGATGGAGTTGCTTTGCGCTGGGCAACGATAGTTACGTCTCGTATACATAGCCACATCACACCCTACACTTTTCAATTCAAACTACAAAAAAAAAAAACGAAATAAATATAATCCGATGTAACAGCAACCTCTCCTTGTTTTACAATCACCTTGTTTACAAGGTGCAGAAAAAATTCGATAATGCTCGATATCAGGACGGAAAGCTCAAGAATTGTCCGTTTTCAACGTACACAAATGAAACAAAAAGACGACAGTGTTGGCATTGGGAGTCGCGGCATACAATGACACATCAGACGAAAAGAGGTGGCAATAGTAAAAGAATTTTATGAGCGCTTTAAATAAAGATAGAATAAAACATTTTCCAGACCTTTAAATAATCGAAGTTTTTAACAAATCGGACGTTCAGTTTGACAGTTACTATATGAGCACTGAAAGTTACAAATTTTTTTAGTGTGCAAAAATGTATTCAACGTTTCTTTCTCCTACTGAATCTTTCAGATGGAATACAAATTAATGTAGGCAGTGCGTGATGCCGTGTTTTCATCTTATATGAGACGTATTCATTGTTATCCATACTCAATAAAAAAAACTGGTTCGTGACATAGACAGTTCTAAAGAAAAACCAATTTTCCAAACCATCTAATTTTGAGATGTTTTTCAACTTTAACTTGAATTTTTCCAAGATTTGTTGGGAAGAGACTTATACGTTTCGGACCCGTTTGGCTTCTTGATCGATAGCTACCTTTCATGAAGCCACCGTTCACAGGATTTTTAATTTGTGGTAATAGAATGTATTTATCTGAAGATATATCGACTCAAAGTCGTTTTGAGTCTTGTTTTGTCTTGTTTTTTTAGCTGCTGTAATCGCATGACTTTCTGTGTAATTGCCTTATTATCTTATCAGCTTATTAGCTTTATGAACTCTCCTTCAATTGCGAATTTCAGTTTGGAATCTGCAACTGCGAGCAGTCAACGGGGGAGATAGGAGCCGGACGGACAAGTCGCCGCTTCGGTGATTGCCCCCCCTCTCTTTTGAGAATTTCAAAACAAAACACAAACGCAGTCATTTGTATAGGCTTATTTGGCTTTGCATTAGTTAATTGCAGGGAAAATCGGTAGATCAGAGCGATCATCAAGAGGCTAAGTTCCAGTTTGAATAAGAAGAAAAATTAACTTGAAAAATTTTAATATCCATATTTTTTGACGATGTTTTACATCGTAACCGTACTCGTATACAGGAAAATTTGCCGTGCCCGGAGCACTTATAGACCATCTCTCTTGGGCGGAAATAAAGCGTATTTTGTCAAAATACATACAAAAACATATGTACATACATACATACATATAAATACAATTCTAATAAAACAACTGGTACGTACTACGATACGTATACGAAAAAAAACAGGAACGATCATTCAAAACAATTCATTCAACGCGAAATCAGTGTGTTTCCAGACTCTAGAGTACTAAAAACTTCGGTACGATGGGACGGAGGCTGCCTGCATTCGTTTGTTTACCCGATTGATTTGCACATTCTTTGGCGCCTAATTTAATTGGCATACATTTGACCAAAGTTCCATGAAAAAAACTTTTTCTCCCGGCGGCACAAAGCATTCATTGGGCATTAGCTTGGGCAATGACTTTTGGTTGTTTTCTTGGGATTGAAATTGGCTGATCGACGAGAGTGTTTATACGTACTGTTGCCTTTGCTCGGCTCGGCTCCTCGCCTTGGCTGTTCATGCGTTGCCTTCAGTTGCCCCCGATTCGGGCTGGAACTGATCGAAGAATCTGCGACTTATAAAAAAAGAATTAAGAATTCTTTAGAATTCGATTCTTATAAAAAAGTCCTTATGCATTTCACTCAAAGAGTACAGGAGTATATTCAATTGATGAAACATTTCCGACCTCATAAGGTATAATATATGTACATATATACATACTAATATGTATGCATATGTATATCTCTCCATTATATAAAAAAGTTTAGAGTCGTTTTGGGTCGCCAGATTTCTTTCTATAACTCACACTAACTACTTATAATCAAACTTTTGTGACTCAAATATCTTTGCTATAGTACTGACTACTTCTAATAACATTACACGGCAACAACAAACGAATGTTGAGTCGTAGTTACCGCGACACTACTTTTATTGTTTATTGTTTAGGGTTGAACAATGTCTAGTTCAACGTTAGATTAAATTACTTCAAGATATTCATTAGCTTAGATTTAACCATAAAAGAACTAGTATCGTAAGAAAAGAGATGAAAAAAAGTGTTGTAGTTACGGCAAATGCTTCGGAAAGATTCATGGTCAAAATAATTAGGAAGACAGCGTGGAAGATGAAGTGGAAAATAATGCCAAGTCAGGCGGGAAGGGACTGTGATGCTAATAAGGCTACAGAGGGCAATGGAATCAACCTCATCAGAGAGAAGTTTATGAAGAAAAAGAACACCGTGGCAGATCCTACGACTTTGGAGAGAGCGGATATTGAGAAGCCGCAGCCTGCTCTCATAAGAAGGGAGATGACTAGAAGGGTCCCAATTATGACCACGAACTGCAAATAGGAGGAATTTGTTTTTGGACGGACTCTATCATATCCTGATATTTTTGGTAATGAGGGGACCAGACGCAGTAACTATATTCAAGGATAAGCCGGACAAGGGACACATAGAGAAGTTTGGTCGTATAAGGATCGACCCCTCTAGCTTTATTCGAGATAGCGGATATGTGGGAGTTAAAACACAGATTAGGTGAAAACATAATTCCCAAGTCAGTAACTTTGAACAGGCGTTGCAAGGAACAGTTATTGATACTGTAGTCATAAAGGTAAGGCTTGGTACGATGGAAAGACATAACGTTACATTTAGAAATGTTAAGAGGAAGCAAGTTTATTAAGCACCAATTGTTTAGGACGTCGAGATCGGATTGTAAAAATAACGGGGAAAAAGGGTCGTAGTAGGAAAAACACAACTTCACATCGTCCGCATACATAAGTACTCGGGAATGTGTTAAAGCTTGGGGAAGATCATTAATGAATAAAATAAATAGCAGAGGGCCAAGATGGCTACCTTGAGGTACCCCTGACGTAACCGAAACAGGCCTAGAGAGAGAGGAATTAAAGCTGACACGCTAAAACGATTGCAAAGATAGGCACTAATCCAGAAAAGAAGTTTAGATGGCAATCCTAGGAGATAAAGCTTCTGGATACGGAGATTATGATTTACTGAATCAAAAGCCTTACTAAAGTCAGTGTAAACAACGTCAGTTTGAGACTGCTTTGCGAAACCAGCATGCACAAAGGTGGAGAATTAAAAAAGGTTTGATGAAATAGAACGACGTTTCACAAATCCATGCTGCGATTCAGAGAATATTGAACTACAAATGTTGGAGCAGAGAAGTTATAATTTTTTATAGTTTTGGAATGGCAGATAAGTTGGAGATGCCACGATAATTAGAAACTTCGGATTTAGACCCCTTCTTGTGAATGGGAATAATGAAAGATTCTTTCCAGACGGTGGGAAAGTCCCCGATCTCCATAGATAGGTTAAAGAGTTTAAGGAGGGGCACACAAAGAGAATCAGCACAATGTTTTATAGTAGAACAGCACTGGGAACCCTATCGGGGTCCGTAGAAAAGGAGAGTTTGCACGATTTGAAATTGATTAGGAGGCAATTATAGTCAATACAATTAGAACTATTCAGGAGGAAGGGATATGATTGCTTGGGATGAAATTTATCAGCAAGTATAGAGGAATGATTATCAGAAGGAATAGAGTACCAAAGTTGAAAAAACGAAGCAAACAGATTTGCGATATCACAATCATTATCGGCCTTGCTACCATTAAAGGAAAATGAAGATGGGAATTGGGAAGAGTTACGCTTCGAGTTAACAAACCTAAAGAATTGCTTCGGATCTCGTTTGAAGTTAAGCTTACATTTAGACAGGTAGATATTATAACATGTTTTATTATGTAGCGAAAATTTTCTCTTTGCGATTGAGTACTTAGAAAAGTCCAATTGCGAACCAAATCTTTTAAACTTGTTGTAGAGACGCAATTAATATTCCGAAGGTTTATCAAGCGTGGAGTGAACCAGACAGGGCCTTTGAGATTACGCAAGAGGGAAACTACAGGTACATATATATTAAAGATATTGAATATAGAATTATAAAATGCATTAGTTGCGGCTTCCATATCATGAAAGTCGTCAAGGAATGACCAATCGTTCAGAGAAAGCGCCAGGTTTAAGCAGTAAAAATCTGCTTTCCTGAAGCAAAAGATAGACGGAGATTTAATGGGAGATTTGATAGAATCACAGGAAGACAACTGCACAGAAATTTCAAGAGTGGGATGATAAGGGTCCTCAGGGAAAGAGAGATGTAATCCTCTGCAGACCACAGTGCTCGAGACGTCGGAAGTAAAGACAAGATCAAGAAGCCTACCCAAATTATTGATATAGCATTAACCTGACCCAAAGAAGTATCGGACAATAAATCAATAAAATCATGCTGAGTAGATGGGAACATAAGGTTGGAGTCAACAGAGGGAGACCAAGATATATTTGGTAGGTTAAAGTCCCCAAGAACAATAAGACAATCCGAATCCTTTAGTTGAGACGAGACAGATTGAACAAGGGAAACATGACGCATATATGTAGAGAATTCAGAGGACGGCGGAATGTAGGAACAGGATATAAAGAGATTACAAGAGGGAAAGCTGAGTTGAACTACTACAAATTCGATGTTATATCGCTCTTCAACCGATTAGAGTTGGGATGGTATGTGTGAACGTACCGCCACAAGGACAACACCCCCGCGACATGGACAATCTGTCCGATAAATATTAAATTTATCAATGAAGATCTCGAAATTATAAATAGAAGGGTTGAGCCAGGTTTCAGAGAAAGCGATTACATCAGTCTCGAAAGATGCACTATCAGTATATAATTGGTTGAGCTTACTGCACAAGCCGCGGTCATTCTGATAAGTTATCTTTAGAGAAATCTGTTTTTTGGGGCCGAATTGAAGACTGCCGGAGATGGTGTAGGACGGACAGAAGTTCTTGCAAATGAATATGTAGTTGGAAGGACAGCCACTTGGAGTTCAAGGCTAGGGGAACGATTGGTAAACACATGACAAATAGTATGTGCCGGCCAGAAAGAGGGGTCGAGCACACTATTGACATGTATGTCAGGGACAAGGATTTTGAAAGAAGAAATATTACGTTTAACTTTAAAGTTAAATTTAGTAACTACCAGACCTGAGGATTCATCAATTTTTAATTTAGAGAAGATAAAATCCCTGACCAGATCTTCCGTAGCCGATGCCATAAGTCGGGAAACGAAAATAGATTTTAGTGGAGCGACAGCAGTTAGAATAGAAGAAGCGATGATAGGACTATTTGGTAGCAAGGGCGTAGCAGATAATGAGCCAGTGATGACAGTGAATCCCGGATCAGAAACGAGGGCAGCGTCAATAGAAACTTTATACCCGTATTCATATACGTATATACTATTTAACCTTATGTTTTATGTGGAATTTGAAAATAGTTTATCAGTTTTTTCACAACAACACGACTGTCCGTCCGTCTTTTTTGACGCCCATTGCTTCAAGGCTATAAGAGTAAGAGCACCCAAACTTTTCCAGACTGATGTGATATCTCACTCCTACCAGAATCTGTGGCGTCCATAATTTTAAAGATAACAACGAGAAAGAACATACGGAGTCGCTGTTAACGCGACTCTACTTTAATGCCCGTACTCAGTCAGTACACATGTGATTTATGTGGAATTTTTAAATATTTAATCATTTTTTACATTTTACATTTTACATTTTTTCCTACATCTGTCATCTACATCACTTCTTACAACAACACTGCTCGGCAGAGGGTTGGCGGCTAGCTGCTACAAATTCATTTCATCAGTGTGACTACAATAATGATCCGATCTGAACCAGATTCGGCAATCTGATAGATATGATCATTCTCTACGATACTGCATTTTTCGTTTTTTTTCTATCTTCAAAATTGTGGACTTTCGTTTTTTTGTGGGGACGGAAGGGGGCGTGGCGAAATTATGAAATACTCTTGTCTTGGTTTGGTATCACAGGAGTCTGGACGGAAAGTTTGGCTGCTCTAGCTCTTTTAGTCTCTGAGATCCAGGTGAGTGCGAGCGAAAGGGAATGATGTTTTTATACCCGTACTCGAAGAGTAAAAGTGTATATTGTATTTGTGGTAAAAGTGGATGTGTGCAACATAGAGAACGCATCATTTCCGACCCTATAAAGTATGTACATATATTCTTGATCTGCATCAATAGCCGAGTCGATATAGCCCTGTCTGTCCGTCCGTCTGTCCGTCTTGTTTGTCGCCCATTGCTCGAAGGCTATAAGAGATAGAGCAACCAAATTTTTTTTCCACACTGATGTTATGTCTCACTCCTAAACAAATGTTTTAAAATTTCGCCCCGCCCACTTCCGCCCCCACAAACGGCGCAAATCTGAGGCGTTCACAATTTTGAAAATTACAGAAAACTAAAAATGCTGAATCATAGAGAAAGACCAAGAGAGGGAATGATGTTTCTCGAAATGGTTTTCTCTATTGTGGCTATACTAATGATCCGATCCGATTCAGATTCGGGCCTCTGATAGATATGGTCTTTCTCTATGATTCTGAATTTTCGTTTACTGCTATCTTCAAAATTGTGGACGCCACAGATGTGCGCCCTTTTTGGGGGTTGAAGTGGGAGTGGCGAAATTTTAAAACATTTTTCTAGGAGTGAGACATAACATCAGTGTGGAAAAAAAATTTGGTTGCTCCATCTCTTATAGCCTTCGAGCAATGGGCGACAAACAAGACGGACAGACGGACGGACAGACAGGGCTATATCGACTCGGCTATTGATGCAGATCAAGAATATATGTACATACTTTATAGGGTCGGAAATTATTCCTTCTCTATGTTACTTACATCCACTTTTACCACAAATGACCACAATTACCAAATCAATTTATATTTTTACGAACAGCCATACCAAAAGACAAGGAGAGAGAGAGGGCATGTGGCAGTCAACGGCCCCTAAAGCGATTCCGGGGTTGACTTATAATAACGTATAAAATAGATTGCACAGGATACAGAAGTTAATCATAAGATTATTTATATACCGACTGTGTATCGGGTATAAAAGTTGAGGAGCGCCCCTTCCCACGGGTCACAACATTCCCGGTCTTTTTATACCCGTACTCGAAGAGTAAAAGGGTACATTGTATTTGTGGTAAAAGTGAATGTGTGTAACGCAGATATTGAATCGTTTTCGCCCCATAAAGTTTATATATTCTTGATCAGCATCAATAGTAGAGTCTATGTCTGTCTGTCTGTCCGTCTTTTTTGTCGCCCAGTGCGCGGAGACTATAAGAGCTAGAGCCACCAAATATTTTTCCAGAATCATGTGATATCTTACTGCTGGAAGTGTATTTCAAAATTTCGACCCGCCCACTTTAGCCCCCACAAAGAACGAAAGTCTGTGGCGTCAGAATCATAGAGAAATTCCGTATATATCTATCCTTATTATAGCCAAACCATTTGGAAAGGCATCGTTCCCTCTCGCTCTCTCTCAACCCCCAACGCGTTTGATTTGATTATTCGTCTTTTCTGTCGCCTAGTACTCAGAGACTATAGAAGCTAGAGCCACCAAACTTTCTATCCAAACTGCTGTGATATCACTTCAATAAGAGTGTATTTGTGGGCTTGTGGGCTGGCCTGTGCCACAGTCACGAAACATACTTTTGGCTGATGAGTGTAAAGGTGTATTATATGATAAAATACACGCCAAAAAAATCCAATTACCAACCAAAATCATAAACAACATATCATTGGGTATGGTGGGCTGAGGCCTATGGAGCCCAGCTCTTATGAACTAGTATTTCCTAGTATGGAGTTTGAGTATTAACTAAAACTGTGTATGTAGGCATACTTTAGAACACATTACATTCAAGTTAAAGTTGAAAAATGCCTTTCAAAACAATCTATCAGCAGAGTATTGATACAAAACACTTTCAAAAGCTTGCTCGGAATTGGGTTTCATTCGAAAATATCGACGTTTTACCTTGTTCAACTCAGTCATTGGATCCTAATCTCATCTAAAACTTATGGGGGAATGTCAAATACATTGTTAAAACTGCAAATCCGTCAACCAAACTAAAGTTTTGGCAAGTGGTTTAAGCATTATTGTCTGAAATCCTAATCCTATTGTCTGAATGCCGTAATGACAACAAACTTGATTAAATACTATATATTAAAGCTCAGGAAACATGCAGGATATGAATCAAAAGTTTTTATTTGAGTTTCGTTGTTTATTTCGATTTTATAAAAAAAATTTATTTTTATCTATTTTATTGAAAAGCAGATTTCATGGGTATTCGTCTAAAGTCATGTAAAACAAGAAAGTGGAAAGCAAATGTTTTGTAATGGTTACATTCCAGTCTATTCAAAAAGGTATCATTTGTTTCATTTGGATGACTGGAAGTGTTTAAAAAATGGGTTTGAGTTATGAGTGGCATTACTATTATTTTGAACACATCTGTACGTATGTATGTACGGGTGTACGAGTATATGTTTGACTTTGTAGTATCTTAAGGCAGAAATACATACTGCTGAGTATCTTTGTTTATGGGGCTAACTTGCTGGGAAAACAATTAAAAGAATTACATACATATGTATCTACAAATATAAAGAAACTTGAATCGAAATCGATAGAATGTTATAATGTGCGCTCTCAATGGGTGTGTGTTGCTGTGAAGCTATGTATAAATGTAAATGTAAATATGTATATGTGTATGTATAGATCGCGGCACACCAAGAAAATGCTGAACGCCTTTCTGGACGACTTGGATCTGGCCAACTCTAACTCGGAGGAATCGTCGGCCTCCACTTCCCTTTCTTGCTCGGCGACGCCCAGCCCGGGCGAGGACACTGGCTTTGTCAGTCACAGCGGGACTCCTTGCAATATCAATAGCTCGGATCCATTTGGTGGCGTCTTCCAGGCCACCGAGGCAGCTGTGGCAGCCGCCGTGTCAGCATTTAATGTCCAGCATCAGCAGCCGCTTCCGCAACTGCAGCAGCAACAACTGCATCAGCCATTCCAGTATCCTGGAATGGGCGTGCAACAACAACAGCAGCACCAGCGGAACGTGGTTCGGAGCGGGGACAAGCACATCAAGCGCAAGAAGCTCGCGTGCAACCAGCTGGAGCTGGACAACGACGACGCATGCAGCGAAGATGAATTCATCCGCAAGATAGCCAATGCGGCCAACGCGGTGTCTTTCTCATCTGAGGAGGCGGCTCCTGTGGCGGCCGCACGGCCTCCGCCTGCCATGATTAGTGTGCTGCCACGCAACAGCCATGAGACAAAGTAAGCGGAGTTTTCTTTACAGACCAATCCAAAGCAGAAAATCAAAAATAAAAAAATTTCTAGTAACAATATCAAAATCTATAAAAACAAGAATCCCCCGTTAATATCGTAATTGGTTTAATATAATGAAATAATGAGGCACACATGACCTATAATGATTTATCATTTAAAATTAAAAAAATTCCCTTTCTTAATTTGACAAAATTGTCCTTCAATCATTTTTGAAAACAATTAAAAAACTTCGAATAAATCTGTTTTTAGAAGCATTCAGAATGAAATAACTCAACCAACTCTTTCTAATGCTCAGAATTCACCTACAGAAATAAATACATATACAAAGACAAACGTAAAAAACTATTCTAAACACACACCATTTTTTTAAATAATCTGTTGAAAAGCATGCTTGTGCTGTGATCTGTACCATCGAACCATACCGATTATGGTTCCATACCCATTATCTACCCAATACGAATTTTCATCAAGGAACCGAACCAACTTATTCTGTTAGATTTGAGCCTTGAAATTGTTTGATGATATTTTATAAAGAATTAAAAAAATGGTATTATTTTATGCTTTTTTCAGAGGCATCCCTTTACTTTTTCGCATACTTTTCACAATTTAAGTATCTTACATCATGTTGTAATGAACTTTGCCATTCTAAAAAGCTGATTAATGCAGCTATAAAGAAGATCTGAACACTTTATAGCTTCATCTTACAGTTTGTGAAATACAAAGCTTTCATATGCAAAATTAATAATATTGCGGTATTTTTTTGTTTTTGAGAATTGTACGTACAGATGTAGACTGGAGTCGTCACAAAATAGCTTTCTTACAACTAAATTTCTAAAAATGTAGTTTGTCGGTTTTCTTGGAGTTAAATGCATATTTCCTGCGTCATGCTTTCTCCTCTCTCTATCAAGCTCTCTCTCTCTCTCCGTGCTTTTGTGTGAGTGTTAAAATAAAAAAACAGAAGCAATTTTTTTAACAATTTTAACAAAAAAACGATAAAAAATAAGAAAAAGCATTAAAAGTGAACAAACACATAGATTTATCTAAACAAAAAGCAAAAAATTAAAAAACGCTGCAATGATATTTCGAATATCGAAACATTCCTCTTTGTCATATTATGTTTTTGGTTTTGCGAATTTATGTGTGTGTGTGTGTGTGTGTGTGTGTATTGTAACTAACAAAATCAACAAATCGTATATCATTGGCATTTTTGGTATGCATGAATTTGATTTCATTTATTCCCATTCCCATCGTACACACATATGTATCTCGGCCAATGGTCTTTTGGCTGTAAATCATTTAGCAAAAATGCGCCATCACGCATACAGTACATATATGTACGTACATATGTATGCATGTACGTGTGAACTAGTCAAAGTTCAAGTACAAGATACATGATACAAGATATTTAACGATCCTTAGACAAATAAACGAAAGCACACAGACCGGAAAATGCCTGCCACATACATTTGATTTTTACGAATGGAAAAGTTCCCTTTAAAATTGAATGGAATGGAAAAACTTTAGCCATCTTGCATCATGTTATTCATGTTCTCTGCTCTCTCTCTCTCTCTCTCTCTACTCCCGTTCAATTTGTCAGGTTTATTTCGGCCCGGACTGTCAACAGGGTGGCAAACAAGCGTCAGCCCTCGACCCCGCTGAACAGCGTCGCCAGCTCAAACGACGGCCACGTGCAACTAGAGATCGTTTCGCAGCCGGAGCAGCAGCACCGGGCCCGCTACCAAACCGAGGGCAGTCGCGGGGCGGTCAAGGACCGCAGCGGCAACGGCTTCCCCATTGTCCGACTGACGGGCTACGACAAGAGCGCAGTGCTGCAGGTTTTCATTGGAACGGACATTGGCCGTGTAGCGCCACACATGTTCTATCAGGCTTGCAAGGTGGCTGGAAAGAACTCGACCCAGTGCAACGAGAAGAAGGTCGACGGAACCATGGTCATCGAGATTGATTTCAAGCCAGAGACGGACATGACCATCACCTGCGATTGCGTTGGCATTTTAAAGGTAAGTGAGGTGAAGGGGGATGTGGGTTTCACTAAGTAATAGGCATTAGAAGTTGAGCGGATCCAGGATCATGCCCGATAATGTCATAGGTATAATAGGTTGCACATGAATCTCTTCGTGCTTTCATTTGGCATTGGCTTACTTTTTGTACAGGAACGCAATGTTGATGTGGAGCACCGCTTTCCCGAGCACTTGGCACAGAAGAACAAGAAGAAATCGACTCGCTGTCGGATGGTGTTCCGCACTCAGCTGAACCGTGATGATGGCACCACTGAAACCCTTCAGGTCTGCTCCAACCCCATAATTTGCAGTAAGTATTCCCCACATAACTACTCCATCGACCCCCAGCAAATTTAACAATTGAATTCCTTTCTATCCTGCCCCAGCTCAACCCCCAGGTGTGCCGGAAATATGCAAGAAGTCGCTCAATTCGTGCCCCGTCGATGGCGGCCTCGAGCTCTTCATCATCGGAAAGAATTTTCTTAAGGACACCCACGTGGTGTTTCAGGAGACCTACGACAGCGTCAACGGCGATGACCCTGCAACCGAAATCGCTGTGCGACAACAGCTGATTGGCGGCACAGCCGCTCTATGGGAACAGAGTGTGATGCCCGACAAGGAATATTTACACCAGGTGGGTGACGTCGTCACACAGTTAGAGCTGTGCCTGTGAGAGTAATTTTTGTAAACCTATACCTTATAACGACTCCTTCCTGTCAACGGTTCCTACTTTTAATCCTGAAAATATCGACTTTTCTGGAAAACTTAATGAGAGCATCATTTATTACGAACATATACACATACATACATACATACGTATGTACAAACATACATATTTTATTTTTTTTATACCCGTAATCGAAGAGTAAAAGTGCATATTGTATTTGTGGTAAAAGTGGATGTGTGTAACATAGAGAAGGAATCGTTTCCGTTCCCATAAAGTATAGGTATTCTTGATCAGCATCAATAGCCGAGTCGATATAGCCATGTCTCTCTATCCGTCTGTCCTTCCGTCCGTCCGTCCTATGATTCTGCATTTTTATCTTTATGCTATCCGTAAAATTCTGGACGCCACAGATGTGCGCCCTTTGTAGGAGCGGAAGGCTAAATTTTGAAATACATTTGTAGGAGTTGGATATCATATCAGTGTGGAAAAAAAATTTTGTTTCTCTAGCTCTTATAGCCTCTGAGCAATGGGCGACAAACAAGGCGAACGGACGGACGGATGGACGGACTGACGGACGGACAGACATAGCTATATCGACTCGGCTATTGATGATGATCAAGAATATGTACGAGCCCCGACCACTATTAATTCGTACGGCAAGCTTTTTTACCAATATGCAATGTGTAACAGACGATATTTCCAATATTAATGTAGATAACACATGCGAACTTATTTTTTTCTGAGAGATCATTTTATTCTCTTAAGCTTAGAAAAAAAAGTTTTGTTGTACTACAACAACTACTTTAATAACACAAATTTTTTTGAAGGCTTTGCTTAATTGATAAGAAAAATAATGCCACTAATTATTCGTACGGTGCGCTAGCTTAGCTTAGAATTGAAAGAAGATCAATAGAAAAGGAAACAATGCAACAAAATCACTATCTAGTCATAATCTGGATGCAGTCTTATAATGCAGAATGTAATAAATATGTAATTGCTTCAAATTAGTCAAAGTTTAGCAACGATGGCACGTGGTAAGCCGATTTGCAACGAAATCAGAAGTTTGGTTTTAGATTATTATAAATCGGGGATCACTTTTTGGTGAAATAGCCAAGCAATTAAATCTGGCTTAGTCGTCCGTTCAAGGCCTTATAAACAATTTTAAGAAAAATGGCAATATTGAAAATAATGTCGCAAAAAGAGGTCGAACATCGACAATAACAGCTCGTGACAAAAGAGCCCTGGCCACAATTGTGAAGGCTGATCGTCGCCAAAATCGATCAAATCGGAAAAAGTGTGAAGCGTGAATGGAAGCGCCTGCAGTTGCAAGATATTGGATATAACTTCTATAAAGTATCTATAGTGATTATCCATGTTACATACTCAATAGCTTAAATTACTCTTAGGCCAAGGAAACACCATTGCTTACGCTTCGTCAAAAGAAGAAGCTTTTACAATGGACTCGAGAACGGGTGCTTTCGACTCAAAGGCAATGAACCACAATCATATATAGCGATGAATCAAAATTTGATCTGTGTGTCGGTGATGCGCGAAGGAGAATCATCCGTAACAAAAGAGAAGCGTACCATAAAGACTGCCTGAAAAGGACAGTTAAGTTCCCTGCAACAAAATGATGTGGGGTTGTATGTTTGCCAAAGGGGTAGGACAACTTCACTTCATTGAGGGAATAGTTAACGCAGAAAAATACGTTAAAATTTTAGAAGAAAGTTGGCTGCTATCAATACCAAAACTGGCTGACAGTGGTGAATACACATTTCAGCAGGATGGAGCATCATCTCATGCTGCCAAACGAACCAAATCATGGCTGCAGTTCAATGAAATTGGGGTCTTAGATTGGCCTTCAAATAGCCTGGACCTAAGCCCAATCGAGAATATATGGGGCATAATGAAAAGAAATCTAAAAAATGAGCCTCGAAGAACCCTTCCTGACATAAAAAGAAAACTTCAAGAGATGTGGGACTCTATTTCAAAAGAACAATGCCAGAATTTATTAAAATCTATGCCAAAGCGTTATAAATGTGTTGTAGAGGACAAAGGTGATATTACACAATATTAATATTAAAAAAAATTATATTTCCAATCAAACAGTTAATATTCAACGCACCGTACGAATAATTAGTGGCAATATGTTTCTTATCAATTAACAATTTTTTTTATTATTGTTGTTGTAGTACAATAAAACTTTTTTTTCTAAGCTTAAGAGAATAAAAGGATCTTTCAGGAAAAAATAAGTTTGCATGTGTTATCTACATTAATATTGGAAATATCGTCTGTTACACATTGCATATGGGTAAAAAAAAAAAAAAGCTTGCCGTACGAATTAATAGAGGTCGGGGCTCGTATACTTTATGGGGTCGATGAAGCAATGCTTCACACAAATGGAGGAGTCGCCTAGCCTAGCTGCTCCCTTCTCTGGCGCTTAACCGCGCGCAGTTCTGCCATGATGGTAGCCGCGAAGTTGCTGGTTGCCTCCCAGTTACTCGGGGTCAAGAGCATGTACTGCACCAAGCTATGTTTATCGCCCCTCCCAGGGCGTCTTCCAGCTGGTGACGCTGCGCTGAAAACCTGCTTCACGCAAAAAATATATGCTCGGCATCTTCCTCCACGTCCGCACTATGAGCACTCTGCGTAGTCCTCGTGCCCGAAGCGGTGCAGCTAGCTTCGAAAGCAGTTGTGGCCGCTGTGGAGCTGGGTCAGGTAGAAGTTGACCTGGCCATGCTTTCTATCAACCCACGCTTCAATTGATGGGATAAGCTGGTGAGTCCAACGCTCTTTAGTAGAAGTATCCCAGCGGTGTTGAAACTTCCTAAGGCTCTGTAGCTTGCACGCCATTCGCACCTGCCATGCGTTTTCGGGTGGAAGGTGGAGCGCTCCTCCGCTAGGTACTCAAGTGGTGCTATCTGCAATCACGTGAGCAGCCTCTTCCGAGACTGTTCGGAAGGCACTAATTATCCGCAGTGAAAAAAGGCGGTAAGTAGCTGCCAGACCCCTGGCATAGCTCGCTGTCTGGAGGGCCTTTGTCCAGATTAGCGCCGCGTAGAGCATCACCGATCTGGTTACACTCGTCAGTAGACGCCGTCTCCAATGCTTGGGTCCTCGGGTATTCAGCAATAGCATTGATAGAGCTCTGTTGCTGGATGCCGCCTTCGAGTTCAAGTAGGCCAAATGCTCTCGGAAGCAAAGCCGTGTGTCAATCAGGACGTCGAGGTACTTAATAGCCCTCTGTGATGTCACCAAGGTGCCTGCCACCGTGATGTTGGCCGTCTCAACCTTCTTCTGGCTGGAAATTAGTACTGCCTCGGTCTTGTGGGGCGCGAGCTCAAGTCCGACCAGCTCCAGCCACTGCTGAATGAGCGCCTCTACCGCGGCCAGCTCTTTAGCCACTACCAGGACTGCCGCGTCGTCAGCAAAGCCCACCACATGCACTCCGTGGGGGACTCTGAGTCGTACATAGCGTTCCACAGTACGGTACCCAGCACCGACCCCTGAGGTACGCCTCCAGCTACCTGATATTGCGCCGTGCCGGCCTGCGTGTCGTACAAGAGTAACCTTCTCTCAAAATAGCTTCGAACCATCAGCTCCATCTCGCCGTGTTGAACTCGTTCCTTATGTCCAGCGTGACCATTAGACAGTACTCCTTGCCTCCACCTTTCCACCAAGTGTCGGCGATTGCTCTAGATGTAGTGTCCACCACTCTACCAACGGCGTCAGTCGTGGATCTGGCCTTGCGAAAACTGTACTGGTGCGTTGATAGGTCGCCATCACCGCGGAGGCTCGTTCTAGTCGTGAGCATATCACTTTGTCAAGCAGTTTGCCCGCTGTGTCGATCAGGCAGATTGGCCTGTACGATGACGCTGACTCCAGCGGCTTGTCTGGTTTGGGGACGAGCACCAGCCTCTGCGTCTTCCACCTCTCAGGAAAAACTCCTACGCGAAGACACCTCTCCTCTTTCTGGTTTAGCAGCTTAACAAAGATGTCCGGGCGCAGGGAAAGGGCGAGTAAGAGGGCTCGGGATAGAACCCGGCCCAGGCACGGTGTTCGGGCTAATGCTCCTGGCTGCGATTGAGACTTCTCCGAGAGTGATCTCCACAATGTGGACCTGATTTGGTGCTTGGGTTAGGCAAGGGACCTCCTCGATGTGATCCACCATGCGCGGAAATAGCTCCTTACAATGGATCTGGCCTTGTCCTGTTCTCACGGGGTTTCTTGTTTCTTGGCGCACAGTTTCCTAGTCACCAGCTTGTATGTCCTTCCCCATAGGTCCTGCTCAGAAGAATCGCATAGCATCAGAAAGCACTGTCGTTTGCTTTCCCTTATGGCGGCCTTGAGAGCGTCGTGCGTGATTGCATTCCCGGCGAACCTTGGCAATGCTCTCATTCCACCAGAACACTGGTTGGTGAGCCATGGTGGCGGTGCATGCTGCATCGAGGTTCCCCATGACTTGGTTGGCCATGCTCTCAGCATTTCCAACCGTCACGAGGCTGGTCATCATCTTCGTAAACAGCGCCGTGTTGAACCTATCCGTGCGGTAGCACTTCCATCTGGAGAAGGTTGTTGCGCACCCTGGTTTGGGTTCGCTATGTCCAGGGGTGCGATGGTCTCCAGCCGCTTCCCCACTCCTCTGCTCATGCCTCCAATGGCCACTGGGTGGCGGTCTCTGACATCAGCCGCTAGGTTTCCAAGGATTCCTGAGAACTCGGCCAGCGACAGGCTTGGGCCGAGATAGACACTGTATGCCCAGACCCTACCAACTTTTGCGCGTACGAAACCCACCTCAGAGCTAATGTTGGCAGGCTGCATGGGTGTGGCGCCGCAAAGCCATAGCGCAGCCTTTTTTGTGTCATCTAGGATGAGTCCAGTGGCCTCTCTGGGTCGGTATGGCTCGCTGATGATGACAAAGTCTATTGGCATTTTACTCACGGTTTGGCTTAGCAGGTCTTGAGCCGCAGCACAGTGGTGGAGGTTGAGCTGTAGACACTTCATCATTGGGGTGGCAAGCTGGAACGCCTTTGGTTGCTGGGCATCTCTTACTACCCGCAAAGTGATTCGTGTCCTTGCTCCTGTTAGCAGTGCATATGAAACAGCGGTGATCGCTCTGACATGTTGCAGCTTTGTTGACCGCTTGCGCCGCACCTGAGGCAGCGCGGTGCGATCCACCGCACTCTTCCACCTAATAGCTAAACGTCCAAACTCCAGACATCAATAGCAGCGTCTTTGGGCTGACCGTTCCCGGTTCTTAAAGCTTGTCTTGTACAGCCGATTTTGAGCTTCCCTACTTCCAGCAGGGCTCTTGCATGCGCCGGGGGCAGGCACACCACTGCCATCTGTGTACCAGCAAAGGACGGCCTTAGGCTGTTAATGGAGCCGATAATCCACACTGGGAACGTCCATAGTTGTTGCTATCGCAGCTACGATGTCCTACTTCGGGGTCAGGCTGATATCCTTGATATCCACGCATCGTTCCTCTGTCACCGCTCTAATGCCCAACTGCAGACCCAGTGCCGCGCGGATGTACTCCTTGAGTTTCGACGTGTTGCTTTTGCTCGCGCCGTTGAGCTCCAGCAGCAGTTCGTATGTAAATATCAGGGTAAATTTCATAAATCATACATTATATTTTCAAAGTATGTACAATCTGACATATCGATTAGAATACGCACTTAATCGCGAAGAAAAATATACAAACTTGCTCTTAGAGCAAGCAGGCTGCTGCGCTGGCTCATTACGCAGTTCGACCCGAAGAGAGCCGAACGTGATAAGTCCTATCCGAACCTGAGAGGTCTTCGGCTTTGAAAGTTGGGACGTTTTCAGTGTATGAGCTCGTACATCTATTTAAATATCTATGTACATACATATACTGTAGTTAGTGGAGGTACAAAGAAAAATTCCAATTTGATGCACCTGTTCTGTGTATCTCTGGTGGAACTGTAGATGTGTACATTAATAGAACAAAATTAACTCTAATTTTTCTCTCTATCTCTCCCTGCAGACGCACCTCATATGCACAGTGCCACCGTATCTGCAGCCGGTCACCAAGCCGGTCAGCGTCCAGGTGTCGATCATCTCAAGCGGCAAAAAGAGCGAGCCGCACACCTTCACTTACACGCCGAAGGGCCAGTATTCGACACTAGCGGCTGCCAGCACGTTAAGTAGCACAGTTCATGACCAAGGTATCTATTTGTTGAATAAGTATTGCCCTTCCCCCACCCTCGACTGTCAGCCACCGAGGCTGGTGTCGGCACTGCCCGCCCGGCTTCGGGCCACCTTAGCGACGGGCAGTAGCCTACGATACTATGTATCAAGACGCATATCAAACATGAGAGCACACATACACTGCATTCCAGGCTAGAAAACTAGAACCTAATACACTGTGAGGTAGCCTATCCGCCAGTTCTAGGTAGATCCTAGTAAAAGTGCATACCATAAATAATCGTACAATGCACCCTTTAAGTTATTCATATGCATGCATATATACATATATGTACATATGTATGTATGCATGTATGTATGTATTTTACCCATGCTACAACAGCTCGAATTTGTACACAGCAAAATGTAAAACTTTTTATTCTAGTCTTTTATTCAAAGACTAAATTCGAGGCTGCTTTTTACATATGTATATGTATAGTATATGCATATATCTTTGATAAACTAAAAAGGTTCCGTAGAACATAATTGAGGAAAACATAATTCGATAATCGATCGATAAAAAAATCATGTATCTTCATGCGTTATTCTGTTCTTCTTTTTACCCTTCTCCTTTCTTTCTCTTCCTCGTCCCTTACATTTCTCTCTCTCTCTCTCTGTCCCCTCTGTCTGCATTTGTTGTGCGTTCTTACTCACCCTCCCGCTTGCGACTAACCCTATCGTATTATTAAATATATACATACATACATATTTAACAATTAGCACCTCTGGCTTACATATGTAAATACTATATGTGCACAAGTACACACAGCTAAACGAAAGGAAAATATAAAAAAAGACTCTTTACCTTAATGAGGAGGTTTCGGGAACCTCACAACCCAAAAAGATCTGTTATAAATAATAGCAAAATTCAAACTTTTTGCTTTTTTGTTTCCCAATCTTTTCATGACCGACTCGCATGTGAGAGGCGAGGGTAGCTTTAATCACTTGACACAACAACAAGTTAGCTTTTAATCTGTTTTCTTATTACCTCATACATTTTGCCAGAAGATTAACCAACGATAGGTCATACCGCATAATACTATTACTATTACTATTACCCCTGACCCACACTCGCCTGCCAACTGTTCTATCATTATTTCCTTTCATATTCGATCTCTTAGTTTTTTGCACAGAGTAACGCATGAAAAGATCTATAAACAAATAAAAATAAATTTCACATAATTTATAAGTAGGAAATGAATCGAGCAACGAAACCAACGGGAATATAAAATAAAATAATATATAATTTAATTTATAAGTACGATCAACAATTAACAAGTAAACTAAACAATCATAAATTAATAAGTGACAGCCAAAGTCGTGCAATGACTGGCAATGACTGAAGCCTTCGGAGAAAGAACATCTCCAAATCCCCGTTTCTCTATCGCTCTCTTTCTCTCCTCCCCTCAGTTTGTCTTTCTCTCACTAACTCCACGACTCCCTGATTAAGGAAGGAAAAAAAATCGGAATTAGCTTGGAAACTGATCGAAACAACTCTGCTGAATGAATGTTTAATTTTCATTGGAAACGATCCCAGGGCATTATACATAGTACATCCATATATCGATAGATAGATAGAAGTTAATTCGTACATTGAAATTGGTTTCATATTTGAGTTAAAGTTGTCTCGGCGCCTGAACATTTGCAGAAGAAGAATGAATGAATGCCTTTGCTGCTACATTTTTTATGACTAACCATAACATTTCCTTTTGGGTCATCTGAGTAAATTATCTACTTGTTTGATTGTGCGTGTGGGTCTGTATAACTGAGTGTGCGTCTTATTGAGAGTGTGTGCTGGGTGCATGAGTGTGTCTGGGGGTGTTAGTGATCCCTGGACTATCTGTGAGTGAGTGAGTGAGTTAGTGAGTGAGCGAGTGAGTGGGTGAATGAGGTGCAGAGTTTTCTTGATCATGTTCTCACCAAGAAACCGCTCAAAAAAACGACCCGCCAAAGACAAAGGCGAACCCAAGGTAAAATCATGAAAAAAACCGATATTGAATACACACAAGAAGCAGCAGATCAGAATATCAGGACGATAAATAACAGAAGAAGAAGCGGAAAATAAAGGCAGCCTCCAACAAAAGCAGAACAACTTTTCTCAATTAAGGCAAAATAATATATAAATCCAGGGCAGGAAACCTCCAAATCTAATAAATATTTTTTGCAAAACTTAAAAGATCTTCCCCCTTCACAACAACAAACAAACTACCCTTCCCCCACCACAAAAAAAATGTGCATACATATATTTTTACTTTATATTCTTCCTCCTTCCCCTTCTCTTAGCAATTTAGGTGCTCAATCTAACTATATAGTCAAATATGTATACATTTTGAGTGCTATAAAATGCAAAACCAAAACCAAAGCCAAAATTAAACCAAAATTAAGTAATTAACCGAAGGTCGATATAAAATAAATATATGGACACCGATATATCCTGTATCTCTATATATACACATACAACTATAGCAAAAAAAAACAAAGCTCAGCTAAGGCAATCATTTGAAAGAAAGCTTGCCTGGAAAGCAACGCTGAATGCATACGATTCACGATCCTCGATCTTCGACTGATCCGAATGAATGTGTAACACCCAATCTATAGGATAGACCAACGATGCAAATACACGAACCCACCATACACCCATACACCCAGCCACACATACACACACACTAACAGGCAAGCTACACCACGGCGCATTCCCGGAGACGATCATCAACGGAACACGAAGCACCTCAGCCCGAACCATAGCGAGCGACAACAACCACTTCTCAACTCTAATCTCAACTACAACAACAGCAACTACAAGGATGCCTAGGGTACTGGTTAAAATACACAAAAAAACATTCAAAAAACAAACAAAAAGTTATTTACCACTTGACTATAGAACAAGTTATTTTGCCATTTCGTACTACATTATCTATATAAATATCCTCAATTCTTGAAAAAAACACTTTCCCCCGCCCCTCACACACACATACCATTAAAATTAACTCGATATAGTCTTAATGAAACCCATTTCACATAAATACATACACATACATAAAACCTTTAATAAATACATATAAACATTTTTCATTATATGTATGTACATATATAAGTACATATGTATGTACATAGTTTAGGTACCCACATTTATACAGCTAAAAAAATTCATACATAAATGATGGCTCCCATGTTTTCCCTGTCCTGTTCGGATCATTCGGATATAATTTCCAACAGTTTAAACAGCAGATCACTTTGAGGTTATAATTCAAGCGGGTAAAATGTATGCTTCGTTTGTATAGTATATAGTAGATCGCGGAATAAAATATGCTGTATATTTTTCTTTGTACTTTTCGAAATACTCCTATGTACATACATAAGCCGATACATATCCCGATCGTTTACTCATTGAAAAATGTTTCATTATTACCGATTCATACATACATACATACATATGTACACACATACATATGTACACACATACATATGTAACTGTACCAACAACTGTACTAACAATTGACAAATCTCTTTGTGAAGGATTCAAAGTGAATCTAATTTCTGTTCTAGAAATTACAAGTACTATCATCCATTTTTAGTTCCGTTTCAGTTGCCCTCCAAAAAATGATCATGCTAAATTTAAGTTAAATTTCAGTGGAGCCCACCTGACCTGGAACCTTAACATAAAGATTCATCGAGTATGTAAATCGATTTTCAGGGGAGATAATGCCACATCTAGGAGCACATATAGTATTCTCTGTTGATTTGCATCAAAGTTAATGAAATGAAATGTATGTATCAGCTGAAAATTGGGAAATTGCTGTCATTAAGCTTCAACCTCATATCAAATCAAATGCAACAGATGAGGTGACACATGCGCGGATACTTGTATTGAAAGAACCTATCGAAGGGTTGGTAGTGATGGGACTCGTCTAAAACGGGTGGCATTTTAAGCATTGCTCGACTGCAGAGCCCCAACATTACGCCTAGAAAATGCACGAAGCTTTCGACCATGCATCCCGCCAGCAAAAGAATCAGCCTGGAGGCTGACAAGGAGTGGAACATAGACTATAGTCTATATAGATACATATATGTATTGAGAGGTTCATGGGTAACAGAGTTCACCATAGGAAATCCCCCACCCCCACTACTAATCCACACTCCGCTCTTTTACTATACCTACACAAATATATAGTAATACTTAAGTTAAATCTTGAACCTTAGATTTAGTTTTAGAACTAGAATTAAATTGAAGTAGAGATGGAAATTGCTTGGCGTGTCTTTGTGTGTGTGATTGCGTTATTGGTGGATGAGGAATTTATGGAGTATGTATGGGAGTGTGTAGCTACTCGTTGATCTACTTTGTGCGACTAAGGATGCTTTTCCTTGTGTCTGATCACTTTATGATGGGTTGATTCCAGTGATTGCTGGATTTATTGGAATATTGTTATATGAGGATATATCTACAGACCTGCGACTATTCTAGCGTCTGTATGGATTGAGTTTGTATGGATATGTCTGCTGATCCTTGATATTTATTGTGTCTTGGGGGTGGCTTCGATCACTTGATTGTTTTATATCTAGACTCAGTTGTCTTGGTGTTTTTTCTGCTATGGGACTATAGGACATTTTTTGCAGAAACTCTCCTCTCCATCCTCCTTTGAATGATTGGATGTGTGACTCGTTTAGCATTACCTAGGTGATATTCCAGGCAATAAAAACTATTAGTTCATAAAATGCATATAAACTAAGAATAAAATAAGCAAAACTAGCATGTAAAGATTAACAATATTTGAACCTAAACCAAACACAATAAGACAAGACCCCTTGACACTGACCCCACCCAGAGCCCCGAATTGTCCCAATTGGGAGATCGAGTCCGGGAGCAATTCCTAACTTAAGTTCTCCGTAGTGCCTAAGTTGTAGTTTCCATAAAACGTTCCCGGACTTTACTGCTTCTCTCATGATGGATCGGATTTACCTGATCTATCAGACTCTCTGCCTATCTATAGACATATACTACATCTAAAGCGCTTACCCCTTCCCTTACACCAACCCCCACCTGCTCTCGTATTTTATTCTTTTCATTTGTAACCTGTTTTTTTTTTTGGTTTTGTTAATTTGACTAGTTTTTTTTTTTATTTTAGCACCCGTCCCGACCATGCTCCCCTTATTGAAGTGCCACCAAAACTTTCCAAACTAAAACTCTTCACTCCCATATATTTTTTAGATGTAAACAACTTTATGGACACCACAGCAGCGCCCTCGAGCAGCGGATCGAACTGGTCGACAAATCCGCAGGCATCTGGATCCGGTTCAGGACCAGCGTCCAGTGGCGAGGGGGTAGTAGAGACCAAGCACGAGATAGACTCGGGCATGATGCCCCCACCGATCACCACCCAAATACCGATGGGCGTTGTGCGCCGCTCGTCTCTGCCCAGCGCCTCACCCATGATCACGGATCAGCAGCTCGTCCACCTCAATGCGGTGGCCGTGGCCAGTGCCGAGGCCTTGAAGAGCGAGCTACTCGACGACAGCAGCACACACACCCCACTCACAGCAGAGCCCACCCCGGATAGCCCTAACGGCATGCAGTACCACCATCAGACGCACTTTGCCCGCAAGTCCAGCCTTGACACGATCATGTTCGATCAGTCGAACAGTTTGCCCGGGTTCCCCGTTACAGGCGTCGACATTGACTCCGCTGCTGTGGCGGTGGCTGTGGAGCTGGCCGTAAAGAACGAGATTGTCAAGCACGTGGTGCAGCAGCACCAGCACCAGCAACAACAACAGCAACATCAGCAGCAGCAACCACAGCAGCAGGTCACAGCGGCGGCAGCAGCGAGCGTGCACAAGTTCATAGACGAGCTGACAAAGTCCACATCGGTGGTCAGCAGCAATGGAACCACAGAGCCAACACTCTTTACCAGTGTGGCGGTTATCGATCACGCTCTGACCGACATTCTGCAGTCCAAGGTGGGCGTGCTGAGTCACGGTACCCACCAAACGGGAGGCCCATCCAACGGTGTGCTCGAGCGGAGTCTGTCGCTCGGATCGGCCAACTCGGGCAGCTCGTTGAGCGTCAGCGAGTCCTCCCCAAACAGCTCACCGCTTACACAGGACATCATACTAAACTCGGAGCCGGCAGCTGCTCTGGCCGGTGCCGCCGGGCTCGCTCCGTCTCCCGTCGATGTAGGAGCTGGCCTCTCCACCGATATCATCATGAACCCCGCCGTGTCGCCATCTACCATACTTTGCTCGGCTAACGGAGCAGCCACTGCGGTGGTGCCCAACATACTAGCGCCCCACCAAGTGACCATGGCAAACTCCATATTGAACGATATAGCCATGCAGCCGGAACCGACACAGCAAGATGCGGCCGTTGCTGCCCTAGCGCTGAGCAACATAATGATGAGTCCGCCGACGGCAGCTGGTGGGGTAGTAGACACTCTTCCACCGACACCAGCTGCCTTGCAACCGGAGGTGGCTGCCACAGCCACTTCGACAGCCGTCAGCAACATGATCATCAAAGCGGCCGCTGACTTCATCACCACCCAGGAGCAGGAGCAGCATAACTATCATCACCAGCACACCCGTACCCACACCCATTCGCATACACACTCGCATACACGTTCGCCGCAGTCTGGCATTCCAGTGGCTAACAACCCCGTAGAGGCCGGCGAGGATCCCTTGGTTAATCTGCTTCTGAGCCACTCAACCCCACCGGAGACGGCAGCCGCAGCTGCTGCAGCAGTGGCCGCAGAGGCTGCCAGCTTTCAGTCACTTTCAGGTCACGGCCACGGTCATAGCCATAGTCATAGTCATAGTCATAGTCATAGTCATAGTCATAGCCATAGCCATAGCCACAGCCACAGCCACAGTCATGGCCACGGACATGGTCACTCGCACGGCCACGCCCACTTGCCCGTTGTAGCGGCCCCACCACAAGAATCTCTGATCGTTGCATTGGCCAGCGAGAATGCGCTGCAGAAGTCCGTCGCCACCGCCGCCGTCACCACCAATGGGGCCGTGATGACCCAACAGGCCTCAGCCCCTACCACGGCGGGAAGCATTTTGCCAGCGGCTGTCGGAGCCGTCGCTGCTGCTGCGGCCGTGGCTGTTCAGCCACCCATACCCCAGGAGCTGACCACGATGTCTGATCAGGACCTGATCAGCTACATAAATCCAAGCACCTTCGATCAGCGTGAGTGTGGGTTTGATGGAAGTGTTGAAGGGTGTCATTTTTAATGAATTCTATGAATAGATTCCTTGGTGCAAGACAAATCGGGGGCAGTCCCACCCGATAGATAGAAGGGAATATGGAAATTCCATATAAAAATTTTAATTTGAAATTTTCATAAAATAATCATTGAATTTTTTATGGGAAACTTCATCAGCTCAGAATTGGGACGGCCCCCGATTTTTTATACAACTACTTGAACGAAACTTTCAAATTTAAAGTTGTATATGGAATTTCCATATTCCCTTCTATAGATGTCAAACATCTTGATGGCTTCTACATACATATATTAATAACTGCGTACATGATGCATAGATAGGTTTCTAATATTGCATACATCAACTGATGAACAACTTTGGAAAAAATATTGAAAATTGCGTCATATAGTCATTTGTGGATATCTGATCCCTTCAACACTCTCATGTTATTAATTTTACTAATCATATTTTTTTTTTGCAGTGTAAACGGCTTGAGATCAACAAATTAAATTACTTGGACTTGTTTTTATTATAAATATATTAATCATACACAGACTTTATATTAAGGATATAAACTTATGGATACGGATTGAAGCTGTCAGTGTGGACCAACCAGTGTTTGACCAAGCGACAACGAATAAAAGATCTGTCTGTTGCCTTCTCTAAATAAAAATAAAAAACACATCCACACACGCAGAAAAATATAGCGATAAACAATATATAGCATTTAGCACATATAGCATATACTATATACACATTTTTTCATATATTTTGTGTTAATTAAGAAAATGAAAGTCAAATCATCTCAACAAGTTAAAAAGAACAATGATTTACAACTGCCATATACATACGAAATAAAAGAACTGGAAGAAGCAGCTCACCAGGATCAACAGGTATCCAAAAAGCTAATTACAGAATACAGAAATACTAGACGGTCGAAAAGGAAGGATTCCCAAAAAATTGTAGAGCAAATTTAATAGTAGATATCAGCTAAAAAGAGCATCTAAACGATAGAGACGAAAAACTCTGAGCAGTATCTGTTGAGATTATGCTCAGTGAGCTCAAACCTTGTATTTGGATTGCGACGAGGTTACTATGAGAGGCTTCTCTTACAGCCCATCCCAATTGCCTTAAGAAAACTGTTTGTTGATCACGTTAATTTTCACATGCACTATTAATCTCCGTTTTCTGATGTAAACACACAGTTTTCATCAAGTCTGAATTTTAAATTTATTTTTTGTTGATTTTGAATTTAAAAGAATTTTCATGCATAAATACAATATATAGTATGACATTTTTGGGAGCTAATGCTAGGATTATTGTTTTTGGGACAGATACTAAATTAAATCCAAGAAAGGAGGAATATATATATATATATATATATATATATATATATATATATATATATATATACGTGTATACAATTTAAGTTAAAAAACACGAAGAATATGCGAGAAATTCCAAAAGACTTTTTTAACGATTTAATAAAAATGCAATTAAATTTGTTTATGGACAACATTTTTTATTTTTTTGTATTCTTCAGTTACATGTATGGACGAAAACAAAAAGAAAAATGAATAAAATGTTATTACTATTATTATAATTGTACATCTGTTAATATTAAGAGTAAAATTAATCTTGATTTACGAAATGAGTACTGCTGTAAGCCAGTTTCGGTGTTATCCTAGATTGTCTAAAGTATATCACGTACGTGTATGTATGTATGTTATGTGCTATAAATGCAAATTATTCCTATTTTATTATCATACAAGAAGAAAAAGTAGGAAAGACGCGAATGAAAAATGTAATTGTAGCGTTAGTCTTATTCAACATGTGTTACCCGAACCCTAAAATAAAGAACGAACGTAATGTGCATTTGTATACCCTTATTTATATTCATATAAATACAAGTGTACCCATATATTTATTCTATCTATAATGAGCACGAATTTCCCCCTAATCCCAAGAATATTCAACAATGAAGCAAACTGAAAAAAAAATATTTAACACCTACGATTAAAGAGTTTATTTGTAAATCCGATTCGAAATAGACAATTAGATTCACTTTGAAATATAATTGAGATACGTAATCTACATACATACATACATGTTAAAGGACTTCATACATGTGTAAACAATCTCAGAGATTGCATATTCCTCATTAGATTTTACAACGAATAAAATAAAATGAGATGGAGAAGGCAGCACTAAGAGAGATAAATATAGAGAGCCAGCGGTTGAGAATTGTTAATGTTAAATGTTATACGCATATACATATTTTATATAAGATTATCTAACTATATAATAAATAAAAATGAGTGTATTTTTTATGTCCTTATTGCCACAAGGCAAAAGCTGAATTCGAAACAGAGAAAACTGAAAGTCTTAAAGAAATCACAGAAATAAATGTAACTGACATTTAAAACGTATCAATTGATAAAGGAAGTACATATGTAAAAATAACACACACATGCTTAAATTGGGTGTCCCTTTCAAATATAACCTCCCCTCAACCCTAACAAACATTTATCAGCTCGTTATCTCTTTTTATGTGAAATAAAAATACTAAATCTTTTAAAAAAAGAAACAAAAAAAACAGCTTGATTGAATTGGGAGTTTTGCAAAAAAAAAAAACATATGTACATATGGAGCCAGTTAATACCCTTGACACTCCGGTTATTCCGGCTATTAATTTTGGCAATAATGGGCGTTGCTAAAGTAAAAACCACAAGCTAACTTCAATTAAAAACGAGGGCGAACGTTGTGAATCGCTGCAGTGGCCGCGACTCTAGTCTTAGAACAGTACTCAGTCAGTAATACAGACTCAGTATACATACATGTACTATGTACTATATGTACTAATCTATGTGGAATTTAAAATTATTTGATTAGTTTACATTTTGATGCATTTTGATACATTTACATGAGCATGAGAAGCGGGATGGGTTAACAACTGAAAATTTGTTTCTTAAATTTCGCTATAATAATGATCCGATTCGTATTCGGCACTCTGGTAGCAATCTGGTCATTCTCTATCGTTTTCTCGTATCTTCAAAATTGTGGATGCCACAGATTTTCGTCTTTTGTGAAGGCGAAAGGGGCCATGTCAAAATTTTCAAACAAACTCGATTCAGTGTGAATCAAATTTCTAGTAGGTTTTTGAATTAAGGTTTGTGAATCAAATGAGTCTGGAAACAAAATGAGTCTGGTTGCTCTAGCTTCTATAGTCTCTGACAAATGAGCGTCAAACAAGACGGACGGACAGACAAACATGGCTATATCCACTGGGGTATTTATGCTGATCAGGAATTTATATGATTTATGGAGTCGACACACATCCTCTTTGTTCGTGGGAGAACGAGCTAGATCGGTGTGTTAGTGTGAGAGGAGAGAGGGATTTTGCAAAAAAATGGACACAGATATATTATTTTAAAACTCGACTTAAATCCGAACCTCACATATATGTACAGTTGTGGCAGAAATAATAGCACCAATTGGTGGACCACAGTCTTTATTACTTCAAATCATGATTTCTAACAAACATATTTTCGACTCTACTATAATATCAATTAGGTTTACATGGCTCCTCTCAGAGAAAAGTGTGCTAACTCTCAAAATCCTAACGGGTTTTATTATTTTAAGCCATTTTCCGAAAAAAAAACGTCAAATAGAACAGCAACAAAAATAGCACCACAATTTTTTTTTAATAAAAACTTTTAATTATTCCAGGTTTTTATATTTTATTTTTTTGATTAAATGAATATCAGTGGCTTAAGTCGATTGTAGTAATAGTGTTACAAAATACCTGTAGTTATGGATTATGAAAAGCACTTTAGGGAAGAAAAAAAACTGTAGGATCAAAACTTTAATTTTAACCTACTAGAAAAACGTGGAAGAAGCCCTCAATATCGCTATATCTGGTTTAACTATTGTTTGGTGAGGTCCCTTACATAGCATCCACAAAGATTAAAAATTATCTTAAAAAATCGCCAAGGATGAGCAAAGTTAGTTCGTGGGAGTCCGGGGAAAACCGCACTTTAGATAGGAGGAAACATGGAGAATAGGGGGGAAAGCATCACGGTACGGCATCATGCTTTCGTGATATGGAGGGGGTCCAATAAAAGGCTTAAATCGATGATGACGGCTATGTTAATATATTAGACGAAAAAGAACGTGTATAGTCGCCGTTAACGCGACTCTACTTTTATACCCGTACTCAGTCAGAACACATGTGATTTATGTGAAGTTTTTAAATATTTTATCAGATTTTACACTTTTTTCCTGCATCTGTCATCTACATCACTTCTCACAACAGCACGCGTACACTTTTAGACTCGGCTATTGATGCTGATCAAGAATATATATACTTTATAGGGTCGGAAACGTTTCCTTCTGTGTGTCTGTGTGTTACGCACATCCACTTTTATCACAAATACAATAGGGTATATACTACTATATATGTACTCTTCGAGTACGGGTAAAAAAAAGTGTCGTGGTGCTATTATTTATGCCACAGCTAGTATACAGCTGGAGTACCGGAGCAACGAAAGCGAATCACAACGTTCCCCTTGTTTAAAAAAATATATATCAGATCATATAAAAAGATATTTAAACGATTATAAAGTCATAAACGCAGTGCAGTATTTGACGATGACAGCCTTCTTTCTGTAGAGCAGAGCTGCCACACCTCGACGTAGAGGAGACGTTTTTATTGCAGTGGACTCACACCTAACGTCAGAATATTTTAGACACTTGGTTCAACAAGAGCAGGAATTCCTGTGCGATAAACTGATTCTTCCAGGCTCCACCTTTTGCGGATATCTTAATATTCGAGCATCACCAGTCCGCTCTTTTATCATTAAAGGCTTTCAGGGTAACATGCAGACGGATGTTATTTACACCGATTTCAGTAGCATTCGACTCTGTAAACTATTCCCTTCTTTGAAATGGATTTCTAGCTACCTTTGCTCTAGGTCTCAAAGATTCCTCTTCAAAAACTCCTTATCTTCACCTGTTAAGATTACTTCTGGAGTACCACAAGGCAGCCATCTAGGCCCCTTCTTTTAAAATTCTTTATAAATGACGTGCCTTTAGTATTAACAAGTTCTCGAGTACTCATGCATGCGGATGATGTTAAACTATTGGTGCAATATAAGGACATGTCATTCCACTCTTGCTTGCAATTCGAATTCAATGACTTTCAGTCATGGTGTTGTGCAAACATGTTACACCTTTATGCCTCTAAATGCTAAGTAATGAAATTTCATCGCTCCAGCCCCTGGAAGGCTCATTACACCCTCTACGGTTTACATTGGTTAATGATCTTGGTGTTAAACTAGACCCCAAATTAAAGTTTTCTGAACACAAATCTACCATCTAAGGCGATGAGAGTGCTTGGGTTAATAAAGATGTGGTCAAAGGAATTTGACGAGACCCCGTTCGTCTTGTTTGTCGCCCATTGCTTGGAGACTATAAGAGCTAGAGCAACCAAAGTTTGTAAAGTAACCACATTTTTTTTCCAGATTGATGTGATATCTGACTCTTAGAAAGGTGTTTCAAAATTTCGCCCTGCCCTCTTTTGCTCCCACAAAGAGCGCACATCTGTGGCGATAACAATTTTGAAAATTACAGAAAACCAAAGATGCAGAATCGTAGAGAAACACCATATCTATCAGAGACCAAAATCTGAATCGGATCGGATCATTAGTATCCACAATAGAGAAAACCATTTCGAGAAACATCGTTCCCTCTCGCTCCTTTCGTACAAATAAGCGCCTGGATCTCAGAGACTATAAGAGCTAGAGCACCCAAACTTTTTGTCCAGACTCCTGTGATACCACTTCAGTGCAAGTTTATTTCAAAATTTCGCCACGCCACTTCCCGCCACCCTCCAAAAGACGAAAATCCACTATTTTGCAGTATCGAAGAGAATGACCATATATTCCCGAATTTGGTTCAGATCGGACCATTATTAGAGACACAATGATCAAATAAATTTTCAGCAGCGAGACCCCCGCAACATATACATTTTTAGGGTTGATAGCCGCTACTGATTCTCTCTCTCGCTCACACACTGCTCACACACTCTGTCTCGTGCAGTGCACGTGTGTCGTTGGGAGAACTAATGTAGATGTAGATAACAGATGCAGCAAAAAAATGTAAAAAGTAAAAACTGACAAAACATTTAAAACTCCACATAAATCATACCGACTTAGTATGGGTATAAAAGTAGTGTCGCGTGACGGCGACTTTCTCGTTTTTGTGTGAGAAAGCGAGAGGGAACGATGACTTTCAAAATTCAGATTCAGGCTTCTGATAGATATGAGCTTTCTCTATGATTCTGCATTTTTGGTTTTCCGTTATCTTCAAAATTGTGGACGCCACACATGTGCGCCCTTTGTGGTGGCGGAAGGGGGCGGGTACGGGTAGACCAGATGCTGCCAGATCTCTTCATGTTTGCTCGAGTAGGCTCGCTGAGTAGGCTGAGTAAGGCTCGCCTTCTGCTCCAGAACCGTGACAGCAGGTCCTGAGCAGCTTCTTAGTGGTTTATGTTAAGCTGGAGTAGCTTAACCATTGGGCAGTTGATGGTACTGTTAATGAAACTGACTTTATTCAACAAACTGAAGCTCTATTTATAGATAACAAAAGGTACAGAAAGTGCTGACTCTATGGGAATATAATTGGAATAAATATGGAATTCCTATGATATTATTTTCCGCTATGCAATTGGGCTGTTGTTGCCATCTCATCTATGGTAGTTACTATGTCGTGAGGCTATTCATTTAATGGGTCTACTTTAATTATGCGATAAATGTACCATGCGTATTTTTTTATATCAATTATGCATAATTCTTTGACTGAACATTCTCCCGCCCGTTGAACTAGTGTTCAACCATAGTCAATGTTTACAGAATATCAGAGTGAAACGAGGATTTTAAATGATGATCCGTTGTGGTGATGGATTGTCGCGTGGGAAAAACACGACCAGCTTAAACAAGCGCTTGACAAATACATCATGTGGTAGTGGTATAATAGTAGTGATCTTTTCCATGCCATGCCATACAAAAACATATTGACCTTTGCATGGAGTTTTCGTTGGTCGTCATCTGGGACTTTTGCGTTTACTTTGGACTTATGCGGGTCTCTATTATAAATTGTTGAAGAATAAAGAATATATATATTATTGATAATCATCAAAAGACGAGTCGATATAGCCATGTCTGTCTTTCTGTCCGTCTTGTTGAGCGCCCAGTGCTCAGAGACTATATTTTTTTTCCCAACTGATGTCAATCTCACTGCTACAAGTGTAATTCAAAACGAAAAAATCAGAATCATAGAGAACACCCATATCAATCAGAGGCTCGAATCTGAACCGGATCGGATTATTGATATAGCCACAATGAAGAAAACCATTTGGAGAGTCAGCGTTCCCTCTCGCTCTCTCTCACACACCACCACGTCTGCTTTGCCTTTTCGTCCAGATGACCGCCTGGATCAGATCAGAGACTATACTCGTATAAGCTAGAGTAACCAAACTTTCTATCCAAACTCCTGTGATACCACTTTAATAAAAGTGCATTTCAAACATTTTCCCCGACCCCTTGCGCACCAAAAAAGACGAAAGACGAATCACAATTTTGAATATAAAAAGAAACGGAAAATACAGTATCGTAGAGAATGACCATATCTACTAGATGGTCTGGTTTAGATCAGATCATTATTATAGCTACAATGATTCAATTAATTATCAGCTGCTAGCATTCCCTTCTTCGGTGAAGCCGCTACTGATTCTCTCTCTCGCTCACATCTACATCTACATCACTTCTCACAACAACACACGGACACTGCACGAGGCAGAGCGTGAGAGTGAGTGTGAGAGAATCAGTAGCGAATATCATCCCCATAAATGACTTACGTCGCAAAAGGCGTGGCAAGGGGAAAATCGCTGCTGAAAATTCATTTGATCATTGTGGCTACAATAATGATCCGATCTGAACCAAATTCGGGAATCTGGTAGATATGGTCATTTTCTACAATACTGCATTTTTCGTGTTTTCCTATATTCAAAATTGTGGATTTTCCTCTTTAGTGGGGGCGGGGCGAAATTTTGAAATACACTTGTTCAGGTTTGGTATCACAGGAGTGGGGACAGAAAGGTTGGTTGCTCTAGCTCTTATAGTCTCTGAGATCGAGGCGCTCATGTATACGAAAATCCAAATCGACTCGTTTTTGTGTGAGTGCGAAAGAGAGGGATGCCTTTCGAAATGGTTTACTCTATTGTGGATATACTAATGACCCGATTCGATCATTTGGGCCTCTGATAGATATGGGCTTTCTCTATGATTCTGCATTTTTATTTTTCTGATATCTTCAAAATTGAGGACGCCACAGATGTGCGACTTTTGTGGGGGCGGAAGTCGGCGGGGCGAAGTTTTGAAATACACTTGTTGGAGTGATATATCACATCAGTCTGGGAAAAAAATTTGGTTGCTCTAGCTCTTATAGCCTCCGAGCAATGGGTGACAAACAAGACGGACGGACGGACAGACATGGCTATATCGACTCGGCTATTGATGCTGATCAGAAATATATATACTTTATATGGTCGGAAATTATTCCTTCTCTATGTTACACACATCCACTTTTTACCACAAATACAATATACCCTTTTACTCTTTGAGTACGGGTATAAATAGTGTCGCTGTAACTGCGGTTCAACACGGTCCTTCTCACTTTGTTGAATAACGACTATACTTATAAACGTAAACCACTTTAAAAATTTCTATTTGCAGGAAAAACAACTCATTGTGAGAAGGCGGCGTTCACGGTGCGACTGATGGATCCATGCAGTATTGAGTACTTCGCCAGAATATGACCTGATATGATTCTGTAGCCACGATTCGTAGAGATTATCGTTTGTATCAGAGGACATGCATACGAATGCAAAATTTAATTGCGGATCAGATTCGCTTGCAAGGGTGCCGCCATTCTGAAGAAACAAAACTTTGCCCAGTTCGTCGCTCTTTGGATCGTAGAAGTAGGCATGCAGGTCACGGAATATGTTCTTTGTGACCTGCCCCAGCAACTCGTCTTCAAAGGCATTCATTTCGAACTGTGAGACATAGTTGACGTCAAGCTCGTCGTTGCCAATGTCCTGTAATAATTCGAGCAGTTCGTCGACGCTGGCAAAGTCCTTTGTGTAGCTGTCCCCTAATCTGTCAAACCATTCGGCCAAATCATGCTGTAGTGGCTCGGTTGCCGACAGCAAATCTTTTGGACGTAGCTCGAGTTCTTGCTTCTGGCAGACGCGCACCAGCCACTCCACGCGCACAATATCGCTGGTGAGCGGTTGCTGCTGCATTATCCGCTTTACCAGGAACGTCTGATCGCCTGCGATACAGAAGCATTTCGGATCGTTGGGCAGCGGATTCTCTACAATATAGCCGCCATTCTTGGCTGCCAGTTCCTGCAGTTTGTGCTTGCAATGGCCTGGCGCACCACTCAAGATGCAGAAACTAAGACCCTCGAAAAGTTTCGAGCAACTAGAGCTTGTGCCCATAGCGTAGCGTTTCTCGTATATGGCCAGACCTAGACGACTGCGCTCTGCGGACGTCATGCTTAGACGTTTTCGTTTCGTAATCAAATCATCCAAGCAAAGGTGACGCTTGTTTAGCTTCTTGATCGGACCAGAGCCCTGGAAAGAAAAATTCGATGAAATAGTGAGAACTTTTTGTACATATGTACGAGTGCTTGGTTCATTACCTCACACAGATGGTTAAACTCCTTCAGCGTCATGCATTCATTCCAGGCCTTATCATCCCGCTTCAGTTCGATGCGTGGAAAGTGCAAAGCTTTCCGCGTGAAGAAGGCACTATTGGGCGTCAAGTCCGCCGCCTTTACCTGCAATATAATCGAATTGTGTGGATCGATCCACAGATCTGGGGAGCCGATCTTCTCGTTGGCTATGTAATGATACCATAGTGGCGGCGGCTCCTTGGTGGCATCGTGCCAGTGTGGCTTCAGCGTATGGTTCAGCACCACTGCCTGTCTCGTGTTGTTGGTAACGCAGCCAATGCTATAAACCTCATGACGGCTGTCCCTGTTAGCCCTTGGCTGTATAACGCCCAGCAGAAACGAATCAATAAATGTGCGCTTGCGATTGTAAAAGCCTCCAATAATGAGAACATCAAACTCGGTGATCAGACCCTTGATGTACTGTTAATTTCAATCAAAAAAATTAACTATTTACTCTGCATATGGTAAGAGTGAATAAACCAGCTAGTGGACTCACATCTGCCTTATCCTTGTACCATCCACCGCCGACGCGAACTCCCGGCTGGTAGAGGGAGCTTTGCTTTTTCAAAACAATGCCTTCGGCATTAGAGTCGAGGGCTCGCTGGAATAGCTCGTTGAATTCGCCGATTGATCCTATTTTGGTGCCACGCATCAGCTGCAGCACTCCTTGCTTTTCGCCGATTAACTTTTGGAGCTTGTAGGATCGCTGGATGTACGTCAAATCGAGCAGGCTCTGGCCATTGAGGTACAACAGGTCGTAAACCACAAAGCAGGGTCTCCAGCTTCGATCGGGCTTTAAAGATTTTACATCCGTGTTTTCGCCCTTTTCGCGATACCTCTTTTGGTTGGTGTCCCAAACCATCATCTCACCATCAAGGATGATCGACTGCAGGCCGATCGGCAAGAGACCACGCAATTGTGGCGTCAATGTTCCCCGGCTATAGCCATCGCCAAAATTGTTGGTATAGTCCACCCCGTTGCGGGAAAGGTACATGAAGCGACCGCGATCAATATGCAGCTGGAAACGCTCGCCATCCATTTTGGTCTCCAGATACAGAACATCGGACTGCATTAGCTCCTGAATGTCGCCGGGAAAACGCTCGCAGAGCATTGGACGGATCTGATAGAAGGGCCTTATGACTGCGTTGAGGTTTACAATCGATGGTTGGCTCTCAGTGTTGCCTTTGAGCTCCGTGTCGCTAACTTCCAGGTCAGATACCTTATCGGCAACTAAATTGCAGACGTAACTCAGATCAGAGCAGCGCTGGTAAATGTCCTTAGCATTTGGATGCAGAACACCGAAGATGCGCTGCTCACCTATGCCCAGTCCCAGAGACTTTAGAAGAATTCGAATAAGCCACTTCTGCTCCTTGGCCGAGGCTTTTTCTGTGAAACGTATCAGTTCCTGCTCCTTAACTGTGCAGAACCCGAATATAAAGAATATTAGTAGATATGTACATAGTAAGACCGGCCTTTTTTCTGCACCCACCTGTTGTGTCCTCATTGGCAATTGTATCTAGCATATCGTGGATGGTTTTGAGGCGCAGGTCGCTGGGTGGATTAAAGCAACGGGACACGAGCACAGCATAGACCACATCCCCGTAGTCACGATACGAGGTTCCGCTTCGATGCTGCAGCATTATGGCGTCACGAGCTGCAGGTTCAAAAAGTTAGTAGTAACATTATAAAGCCGATGTTCTGATTTGGTCACCAACAGTCTCTCGTCAGCTGCAGGACTCTAGTGTATAGACGGCCCAGAGCAGTTATCTGCAGGCCGTAGTTGTCCCTTCCAGTGTCAGCACTGGGCAACAACAGACGCAGGACCGAGTGGAAGCTGCTGCAGCCATTCTCCCTAAGATCGTCCAGGCCAGCCCCCTGGCGAAATGCCACCCGATGTCGGCAGAACGACTCGTAGTAGCTTTTCAGCACATCCTCCTTGTCCTGAACCTTCTTTGCTGCCTTGACCTTTTCGAACAGCTCGCAGATGTCACGAAACTTAATGCTCGCGGATATATCCATTGCTTCATAGAACCAAAATATCTATTTCATCATCATGGAACTTTATATTTGGAATTGAAACAACTGTGCCGTGAGTGTTGGTAACCAACAAAAAAATGTATCGATGAACGCTGTCACTGTGTTTCAATAAATTGGAGTCTAGTGCCTATTGTAACAAGAATAAGGCCCAGTACGCAGACGCGCTACATTTGCGGTTTGTTACTTTGTTTGCGGTTACACCCGGTACTCATCTTCAAAATGTATAAGGAAATAAACAGCATATTGATTGTTTTTCTATCCCACAGGATCGGATTAATTAAATTTTAAAGTATGCATGGTCCTCCACCACAGCGCCCACATATAATACATCTCTGCTTGCTTTAATACAAAATACAATCAATTTGAACAGATTTCTATTTGTAAAAAAAACCAAAAACTGTGTAACCGTAGAGCATAACCTTTGCCCACTATGGTCACATTGGGCACCAAGCAAAATTTAAGAACAGCCTCCAAAATATTGTTTATAACTTACGTACCATTGAAACTTTTTAGGAACTTGTCCACCAAGCTCCAGCCAGCCCCCAGTCAAGTTAGTAGACAAGTTAGTGAAACATAACAAAAACCAGACAAATAAATAGAAATCAAGTACAACAAAAAGTAGCTCGATACTATCATGTGGCAAAACCACCGATATGCAGCTAACAGCAAAACATCGATATGACACATCTATTGATCAGACCTTTTTTAATTTACAATTTAACCTTATTTTATGAATAAACAAATGAAAATGAGTACTTAAAATGAGCAAATCTTTTATGAAATTGATTTATTTATCGTAGAAAATTAAATGATCGTTGCTGAGAGCTCCAGCTAGCAAGTAACCCTAAACCGAATATAAAAATCGTGTAAATCATCGCAATCACATCATCACACATTCCGGACTCCTTGTGTTGTCGTGGTTTGAAAATTCTTTCTAATATTTTTAGGGAAACGCATCTCACCTCCAGTCAAAGCAGTGCAATCGACTGCAATCCTACAAACCATTTAGTTATTTTGAAATGAGTAAGAAGACAGCGCGATCATTGAAATCAAAGCCAGATCCAGGCGCAGGTATGCAGATGCAGTCCACCGTGACTTCTTTAAAGAAAGTACTCTACATATCCGAAAAGTTGCTACCGGATGATGATCAGCGGCTGCGCTTGGATCGCTTCTACCATCCTGGCAAGGGAAAAGATGCATTGTTTGCAACGCACCCAAATGGCCAACTTATGGAGCTGCTGGAGTATGCGGAACCGCGGCGCAGCTGGCTAATCGGCAGCGAGATTTGCTCCAACGGCAGACTCTATATGACAATGCCCTTGGATGCCACGCTGCTGGCAATACACCACTTGAGGAAACACTGTGCGCAGAGTAAGAAGTTGTGAGATTTTATAGATCGCCTTCAGTTATATTTACATATCTAAGCCGTACTTTTTATCTAAAACCCGCCAGGAGCAATGTCGCTGGATAATATCGCTGTGCACGAAGCCAACACAAGTCGCTTCCTAACGCAGTTTGTTAGCTCCGACGGTCTTAGGGCTGTGTCCGATTTTAAGGTGTATGGAGACTTAATATTCTACAAATACAATCAGGAGCGGACGCTCGCCTGGCTTGCACTAAAGACACAACGAGTGACCGAGATTCTGAAGAAAAGGCATATCCACTGCGGCCACACTGCACAATCACAGAACTTTGTTCGGAGCGAAAAGCTGGCGGGGGACACTGCTGTGAACGAGATGCACTACACACGTATGGCCTGTGACATTATTGGCCGCTACCTGGATGCCGACCTACACGATCAGCTGATCGGCTATCTCCATGTAACCAGCGAGATCCGAACTATTGTGGAGGAGAAAACTGCCGCTCAGAAGCGAAAGTCAAAGGTGGGACAGGAGGGTAGCAACAGCAAAAAATTCAAACTGAACAGCCATGACTGCGATGCCGCATCACAGCTAAATATCAGTGGTCTGCTGGACAGCGAAAATGGCAAGGAATGTAAAATATTACAGCCCACTCTGGAACCGCTTAAGGAGCGTAGCATGACCGCAAAAGAGAAGGCTCTGGCTAAAGGAGCCAAAGGTACTAAGAGCATTTCCTCCTTCTTCAAAGCAAAGTAGACTTTAGAATTTAAACTTAATGTACATTTTTTTAAAAATATTTTTTATATTTTAATTTACTGAATATGCTTCATAACCGAAACTTAATGTACATCTTTGTATTTGTGGTATTTGCTGTCTGTCCGTCTTGTTTGTCGCCCAATGCTCGGAGACTATAAGAGCTGGAGCAATCAAATTTGTTTTCCAAACTGATAGATATCCCACTCCTACAATTGTATTTCAAAATCTGTGGCGTCCACAATGTAGATGTAGATGACAGATACAGGAAAATATGTAAAATTTAAAATGTAAAAGTTTAAAATTGATAAAATATTTTAAAATTCCACACAAATCACATGTGTACTGACTTTTTTTTTTTGTATTAGCATTATCATTTGTATTAGTCTGTTTTTAATTAAAACTGTCCATCGTGTCTCGTTAACAGCGACACAACACGTCCCTTCTCGTTTATATTTTAATTTACTGAATATGCTTCATAAACTTGATTAGACTGACACTGTCAAGAAACGTGCACTAAGTAAGTTCCTGGTAGGCGAAGAGCAAATTATCAAAGGTCCTACCATGAGTCGAAAAGAGATGGCAATATTACCAACAAAAAACTGGTGTGCCGCGACTCAACTCGTACGCAGTCAGTATACATATACATATGTATGTACATACATACATACGTACATATTTATGTAAGCTGATGATTTATGTAACTTATTTAATATATTATATACGTAATTATACGATAACGTCTGGCTTGCTATCGGAACCGATTGGTGCCGCATGCTCTTTCACTTTATCTCAGATTGATTTGTGACCGCGCATCTCACAAATTATTCTTCCACATGTCATGAGTGTGATGAAAAAAGACAGCGTTGGTTGATGATAGGTGAGCGGGTGAGACCGTTGACATGTTTATTTTTGCACAACGTCTTTTCCCATTCCACCTAATGATAATATTCTAGCATTTCCATACTATACGATTTGTCAATTGACTTTGCCAGGAAGAGATATTTAAAAAAATCAACTTGTAATAGTGTAAAATCGTTGTAGTCGTTTCTCTAGTATATACATACGAGTATTGTCTGGACAGATAGAATGACAGACAGTACGTGCTATAAGCCTTATTATTATGCTTAATGACCATTACTGTTGGCGCGTTCAAATACATACAGCGAACAGTTTTCATAGAAAGATTTCGTATTGTTTGTAAAGTCTCTGAGAAACCAAAGTTAATGATTACCCAGGCCGCCGAAAGGTCCTCTTTTGAAAACGATTCAAAGGATCAGATTCATATCATATTAGATTTATATCAGATTCATTTATTATTATCAAATGGCACACATGGCACATGGAAATTATGATTATTTCCATGTTGGTCATGAATCCTTCAAATTGTGGCATAAAACTTATATTTGATTATTTTTAACTAAATTTTGCAAAATTAATGAATTTATTTAAATTTTGTGTTCGTTCCTTTAAAATGTGGTCTGGTCGAACAGCTGTTGCCAGGGCGTTGCCAGGCTGGGCGACAATCGTATTGCCTGCTTACAGGCGTTGGTTCTGTTGGTATCTATCCTATTACAGTGTTAGTACTACCGTTTTCTGGCCGTTTGTTCAGTTTCCCACTCCCACGTTTTACGTTGGATGTTCGTTCGGTGCGGTCCGAACAACTGTAAATTCCACTGATGCTCCTGCTCTAAATCTCGCTCTCGCTCACAGTCTCTGTCTCAGCTCCTGCTTCTGTTGTTGTGTATGCCTCGAGGGTTAGGCGCGGGAGATTTTCAGGGTAACAACAACTGCAATAAATTTCGCATTTTCGCTATTTTATTTTGTTTTGTTTTGTGCAGACAAATTTCATAATTTTCTAATGATTCCCCAAAAAAGTGACAATATTGAATATTGAATTGAAATAATGAAAATGTAGGTACATATGTACATGAATAATACAAGTGTCGTCACACGAAGAAAAAATTTTCGTGGTGTTGTTAATGTACAAATGTAGAATGAACATACATACATGGTATTTATTTGTGTCTGGTATTTGCCTTAGGTTGCGCAAATACATGTATTTACATAGGTATGCAGATATTTGGGTATAGGCAAGAATCAGTACATATATATGTACATACAGAAGTATGTTCAATTGTTTTTAAGTAGATACTTTTATATCATTCACAGAATACCAGAAAACAGAAAGGAAACAAAATAGTGAAATAAAACTAAGCGCAAAGCAGAAAAGAATGCAACGGTAAATTGCATTGTCGTCTGTCAAGGACAAAACAAAACGCCCTGCCATGTAGAATGTGTGCATGTGTCTGTGCAAGATAGTGACTGTACGGTTGTGTGCGTGTGCATTGAGCGAGGCATCACCACTAGGAGCAGTGACAACATCAAAAACAAAAACAAGAAAAGAATGTGATGTGAGAGAACACGACGCTAAGCAAAACAAAGGAACAAATAACAAACGAGGCTAAACGGAGAACAGAACGGAGGCTGCTGCCACCTACCCTACTACCTACCTCCATCATCCTCTCTCCTCCGCCTTATTGCATTGAGCGGACATTTGGCGCCAGTCCGGGCAGCGGCAGAAGCAGCGACATAGCTGGGAGTACCATGTGGCTTTACGCTTCGCTGCTCTCCTCCTCCTCATATGCGTGCTCATGCCCGTTGATGATTCTGCAGTTGGTCCTCCTGGTGGTGGGCCTTCTTCCTGTGCATGTAAGTTGTTCACTGCTAGAATGTTGCACGGATTTAATTGGTATTCCATACTTTATATGTACTTAAATTATTTGTATTCTTCATTTATTTATGCTTTAATGCTGTAAGTGCATGTACATATAAGTATGTAGAGTATGCAGATGCATATGTGTGTCTGCTTTCCTACCCAGAAGGACGAAGACAGGCCACAACTACACTGCAGATCACCATAAAGCTGAAAGCACTACATTTGTAGACATACATATGTATATGTATATACATATGTACATACATGCACACACATTTGCATATATGCATTGTATATACATATACTCACAAATATCTTTCCTTATTGCTAATGGATGGAATTTACTTGTCTTCAACTCAAACCCAAACGCAATATTGACATGATATTTTCATTTGCAATTTACATTTGTAAATACATATTCATATGTATATTTGTGTATATGTATAAATGTACATATGTATGTACATACATGCACGTGTAACTGCTTTTTCTTTTGCCTTCTTTCTTTTCGTATTCTACAGTTCCCATCCGTTCCACCTTGTCTGACAGACAACTAATTTCTATAATTTACAGGTGACAGCTCGCTTTTTGTGCGAGGGCGGGCACATATGTTCACTGCCCCGCGATTGCTGCACTCAGGGCTGCTGTCCCCCCTACCAGGGCGGACCCCGACCACTGCCCCCGCCCTCGGAGCACGTCCTTAATCTCTTCTTCATCAGCCATTGGTTCTTCTGGTAAGTTCCTCCATATTTTTCTGTGGTTGCTCTCTACTATTGTTTTGAGGAATTGCCATCATGGTCACTGGCCGGATCCTGCTCCCGTGAGGGTTGTGCACATAGCCTTGTCGTGTTGCGCGCGTCTCTCGCAGGGTGCAGGGGTTCTGTGCTGGCCGATTGACATTGTGGCATGCGAGATATTATTATTATTGGCAGCAAAGGCGACGTCGCTCAGTGCCGACTTGCGTAAAGTCAAGTGAAGAGGCTTATGCAAGACAGCGGGCATACTCCGCCTCCCCAGATAGAAGGGGGTACGGAAATGGCAATGCCAACTAATGAGACACATAGAGCACACAACTGTATGCTCTGTGCTGTGTGCTGTTTTCTGATGCAACCTAACGCGGACCCCGCTGGCCCATAGCAAGCTCTTTTGCTCACATAATCAAATCTCGAGTCGCCAAAAAGACAGCAAAGGCACCTCAAAATTTAGTTGGAATTCGATTATAGCCGTTGCACTACACGGACACGGCCACGACCATGGGCTTCTTCATCCAGTCGCGCCAGATGCAGACCGAGCAGTGAGCAGGGCATTGCCTATCGAAGCAGTCAATCTTCATTTGTACATTCATAAATACATATATGAATATTGTGCTGATATATCCTTGCAGGTGCGTTGTGGTCGCCATCATCCTTGCCATACTCTGTGCCTACTCGTTGTGGAAGAAGCGCCGCACACTGTGTGGCTGGGGCTTCAACGAGCACCACACCCAGTCCGAGGGCGACTCGGCCGGGTCCTGCTATGCCCCTCCGCAGTATAGTCGCTGCAACTCATTTCACCACCCGCCTCCACCATACACAGAGGTGAGCTGATTCTGAGAATGAAATACGACTAATACTACATCTCCATTCTCCATGGGATACTTCTTGCAGGTCACGTCCAAGCCGGACCTCTACCCGCTCGTCTTCACCTGCAACAGCGACAATGGCAACGTCAAGGGCAACGGCAGCTCCAGCTACCTCATGGTCCAGTACTTCCGGAACTACATTGTGCGTCCGGCGGGCTCTTTGAGCGCCGCCAGCACTGTGGATTCGCTTAGTTCTAGCTTCATATGCAATGCGAACGAGGCGAACACCATGGTTCCGCCGCCGTATTCCCGGGCAGCTAGTCCCGAGCTGGGTCTGCACCACTGCCTGGCGCATGCCCATATGGCCCATGGCACCCGCAATTCAGATCATCCGGGAGCGCCACTGGGCCCAACACCGTTTACTGCAGCCACGGCCCACCAGTATGGTCTGCCACGCTCCGCCTCACAGTTGGTCGACCCGGAGATGTATCTGCCACGTCAGACTGGGGCTATCCTGGCCCAGGCCCAAGCGCATGCCCAGCATTATGCTACGGTGGCACTGGGCAGTGCCCCTGGCGTTGGTGGAGCGGCCATGTACAGCACGCGGCTGCATGGCTCCCACGAGGACGGAGTCAATGGCCTACTCAGTGGTGCAGGTGTGGGCTACCTACAGTCGCAGAGCGACCAACACTTCCGCTACATGGCCAACAGCAGCAGCAGCCTCAGTGATATCTTCGTGAACAACAACTGTGTAGAAGGCCTGGGTGGAGCAGCTGGCGGCGGCATGGGGCTCGGAGTAGTCCCCAGCCTTGATAGTGCAGCCGCCACACAGGCCGCTTCGCTGTGCAGCCTTGCTGTGGGCGGCGGTACACCGGTAATCTTCAGCAATGGCTGTATCCAGCCTAATCCCCTACACGGCATGGATAACTACTGTCAGCATTCCTCGGTGGGAATGGAGGACGGGGGCCATACCTCAGGTGTGGGGCCAGTGGGCACTGCCAGCACGGCGTCAGGAGTGAGCAGTTTGGCCAACATCGGGACACCGGGCTCACCGCCACAGGCCACCAGTCCAACTGGGGAGGTACGCGAGATTCTCGACCAGATTCGTCAATTGCAGGCAGGCGTCAGCTATGAACATCTTCTGCTGAGCGGGACGGCAACGGGAATGGGAGCGAAGCCACGACTACAGCACACGCTGTCCACGCCCTCATCCTCGCAGGCCCCACAGCCCACAGGGATGTCGGTCTCTGTCTCTGCTTCTGGCTCCAGTGGAGTCTCCGCCTCAGGCAAGAGTAAAAAGTACTTTGGATTGAACAGGGCGCCAACCCCTCCCAACAAGGCCTTGTACATACCGATGGCCGCCATGGGAGCGGGAATGGGGACGGCACAGCGCTGTTTGCTCAAGAGCCCCATCAGTAGCGTGGTAAGTGGCGCCAGCTTCTTTGTGAATCGAGGGCGCGTGGCCCGCAAGGGCTGGATCACGCGCTCGGCACCCACTACGCCGGGCAGCGCCTTGCCTCCCAATCGTCTGGGCGACGATAGCCCTCTCTTGCTCAACGAGCACGACGAGGATGCCATCGACGATGACAACGAGGACTTGGAAACCGAGACGGAGACAGAGACAGAAGCGGAGGCCAATGATCATCGAAAACAGAGAAAACGTCAGACGCATCATCGGCATGGGCAGCACCGGCGCAATGGCCAGCTTGAATAATAGCAAGAACTGAGCTTTTAAACGGTTCGCATTCAGATACAGATTCGGAATGGGAACCTCAGTGGACAAGTGCTTCGGGGATTTTCCTGGAGCCACTGGCGGCACTGAAGGTGTAGGTCTGAAAACAGTTCAAGCTGCGGTGCGAAACCAATAAGGGTCGGAGGGATCGGATTCCAGTAGAGTCGTGAGTTTAGGTGCGTTACATTTAAGGATACCTAACAACGATCATACATACAGAAGTTTTGTTTTAAGAAACCAAATACCCATATATGAATGTACATATGTACGTACATATGTATGGATGCCTATTGTACATATGTTTGTGCATATATATGTACATGCATACTAAATATATGTACATATGTATGTATGTTCGAGTAATTTTTTTAAATTCAACAAATTCTCAATTTATTTACAATTAAAAACAACAAAATTAAACAACAAATCTATTTGTTTAATTCGTACTACGTACTTTGTACATGTGTATGTACCTACATATGTAATTATTTTTTAAATGCTAGTTTTCTTTTATTCTCGTATGTACTTGTAAATTGTTTAACTGCGAATAATTGAAAAAAAATTTAAAAGGGATTTCCAGTATGTATAGTACATATGGGTTAGGTCTTCTCTCGGATCCATTCAGCAAATCCTACATAAACACACACATCGCCTAAAAAGTTTTGTAATTACATTTTAAGAACTCGTTCTAATCGAACACAAGCAAACAAAAATGCAAAAACGGGGAGACATTGTACTCATAGGGGACTGCTTGAAGAAATCCTTCTAAATGCTTTGAGATATAAATGCATATAGTATTGTATTGTATGTACAACTGTGTAGGCATTCGGGCGGATATTAAACAGAGAAAAAATAAAGACTAAACTAAGCAAACAGTGTGTGTGGGACGCAAAGGACTTGTTTGAATGCAGCAGTGCCTTTTCAATTAAATAAACTACAGCCAGAAGAAGAATCGTACGATCGAAGATACAGGCACGACGCAACGCACACAAGAAGATGAAAAAATCAAATACCTAAATACCCAAAAATCAACTGAAGAAGCAGCGAAACAAATATACAGACACAGAACAATCCAATGAACAAGGCAATATTTAAAAATCTGCTTAGAATAAGATACTTAGATACATTAAATGCATAATACATAATAATGCAACATAAATATATAGCTGTAGTTTAAGGGGAAGGAAATTTAATAATCCATTGTCCATCCATCCATTTGGCACTTCTGTTTCGTTTGTCGGTTTCGGGTTAGGGTCTCTTTCATCAATCATTTCGTTAGCTTATCCACCATCCTTTATCACTCAGTTTCAACATATGAACGTACATATGTACATGCATATGAAATGTACACATGTACGTGCATACGGCCCGTATATTTACATAGTACATACATATATACATAATTAATTAACAAGTAAAATGAACTGAAAAGCGTTCAAAGCATTCATAAATCTTCAAAAAGCAAGTGAATTGTTGTAGAGCAAACGAACAAAAAAAAATTTTAAGGGAAATATACAAAGATGAGAATAAATACAATAAACGAAGGAATTCCACAACACAAATTAAAACGAGAAAGAATGTATGGAGTCGCTGTGAACGCGACTCTACTTTTATACCCGTACTCAGTCAGTACACTACACATGTGAATTATGTGGAATTTTCAAATGTTTTATCAGTTTTTACATTTTACATTTTGTATGCTACATTGTCATCTACATCTACATCATCATCTTTCTCACAACTCACACTTACACTGCACGAGGCAGAATGTATGAGCAGTGTGTGAGCGAGGGAGAATCTGTAGCGACAATCAACCCCATAAATGACTTACGCTGGAATCGGGCGCGGGGAAACGCTGAAAGGGCGCGGGGTATTCCCGCTGCTGAAAATTCATTTGATCATTGTGGCTACAATAATGATCCGATCTGAACCAAATTCGGGAATCTGGTAGATATGGTCATTCTCTACGATATTGCATTTTTCGTTTTTTCTATCTTCAAAATTGTGGATTTGGGAAGTCGGCGGGGCGAAATTTTGAAATACACTTGTTTCGGTTTGGTATCACAGGAGTGTGGACAGAAAGTTTGGTTGCTCTAGCTCTTATAGTCTCTGAGATCTGATATATTGTGGCTATATTAATGATCCGATCCGATTCAGATTTGGGTACCTGATAGATGTGGTCTTTCTCTATGATTCTGCGTTTTTCGTTTTCTGTTATCTTCAAAATTGTGGACGCCACAGATGTGCGCTCTTTGTGGGGGCGGTGCGAAAGACAAACAAGACGGACAGAAAGACGGACATTTACCACAAATACAATATACCCTTTTACTCTTCGACTACGGGTATAAAAAGCCAAATGTGCTGGAGACACATCTGAAGGTGAATTTTAGTCACTTAAAATTTGAAAATTTCTTTGTAAGTCCGAAGTGTTGACCGAATTTCATGATATTTTATTAAATTGGATTTGTTTATATGTATCTTTTTCTTCGCTATTTAATGCATGTTCCAAACGATTTGTCAGCTATCGGTACAATCAAAAAGCAATCCATTATATTTTTACGATGCATTTCTCAAAATCTGATGGATGAATTTTTGCATCATAAACACTAATCATATGTGCGTTCACCACAAAGATCACTAAACGTAATCAAGTGGTCCTGGTGAACGAACCTAATGAGTATATATGTAAGTGTACTCTTACCAATACTTTGGATCATACAGGGACATAGTATATTGAACGAGCTGCATTTTTTATTGATGAGCCATCATTTTAAGGTTTAAGAAGAGATAAAAGGTGCATGGGGAAGCGGTGGGCAGTGGTGCCCTCTAGCGCGCTCAGTGATGAAGCGCAGGTGTTCAGTGTTTTTGATGCATAAATACATATATCCGTCATTGAATACAGATCAAGTTGTCGTGTTTTTTTTTCAGTAATAAAACTAACTTGCTTCGATGTAATTAAGGCATTACTAGAAATAATTCTTAGGAGTTCCAGTTAGGATTTGCGTAGTCAAGGCAAAGATCTATAAAATAACATTCAATTTTTCCTTTGCGAGTTCATTTACCGTATATTGGATGATAATATTTTTGTATGCTTCCAAAACTTGACAAACATGCCCTATCTATTTGCACGAGGCACGTCGAGCATTTGAAGAGACGTAAGGAAAGATGCAAATTGATTAAAATGAATTCGAGACAAAGCTACCTGGCTGAAATTATGTACATATTATATACTATATGTAGATTCCCCTTTAAGCTATAAAAAGGAAAAGCTCAGTAAAAACACTTGAATGAGTTAGCTTTTTGATTACTAATTTTGAAAAAGGAAACAAATATTTAGAACTACTCTTTTTAACAAGGTACGTATAATAGACACAATAATTAAATTTATTGAAGTACAATTAATGGAATGTTTTACGGGTATGTGGGAGGTAAATAAAATATTTCGATTTGGGTTTTGGTGGACTTAAACAAATAAAAATTTGTTAGAAAAGTGTGACGAATTTCAAATCAACATGATGGGGTAATTAACTGGCTTATATCGCCAATTCACAAATATTTATGATTCGATACTTCTTCCGGAATTATAAAATTCATGGACTTGGAAGCAATTTAGCATGGAAATTATAGAGTAAAAGAATGTAACCTAACAGAGGTTCTTAATGCAATGTTTCTTCGCGTATTTCATACAGTTACATTTGTACAAACGGAAAGATTTATGAATTTCTATGTGGATACCCATGCATCCATCTACCTATTGGATGGTGGCCAGGTGGTCGCTATCGGAAATCTACATACCCGAGTATGGAGCTGATAAGACATGGTCAAGGGCCATGTGCTACCAAAGAATACATCAGAATAGTCGGTTTGAACTTTGAATCGGGTAGATTTGCAAAACCCAACACTTCAAGCAGCAAAGAGCAAATAGCAAATATAATTGATAATGACAAAAAAAAGGAAGCCTAATCTAATGAAATAGTGGTAATGCTTGGCAATAATCTATCTGCCTTAAAATGATAGAATGGGACACAAAAGAGCAGGCAACCCACAACCGATAAGCTTTGCTGATTTCTAAATTTGTACGCAATGCTAATCAGCCTGCACTAGGCCCTCATACTCGTATAGCTATTGGAGAGTGCTAAAGAACTTGCGGATCAGGTCAGGCAGATCAGATCCGCGGAATGACCTGCCTCAGGTGGGCACAAAGCGAGCCCAAGGCCAATCTGCTAATTATATTTCGACATACATCAGACTTCATCGGCTTCATTGTGCCACCTGGGTGCGTGCCAAAGGGGAGGAGCTCACTAAGTGAGCTCACCAAATGTAGCGCACAGATGGCGCGAGTCTCGAAATACTGAGGCTATTTCCACGACTACTTAGACGGAGATTCAGTTGATGACTAGACCAACAGCACAATGGAGGGCCTACTAGAGAGCTGGAATCAGGGGGGGGAGTTTATGAAGGACCGCTGGCTATGGCTACTCGATGCAATCGGCGATGATCCCTGGCGGCTGTGGGTGCTGGGCAGCACTGTGACCATTTTCTCCGTCTACTGGCTGTATGCGGCTCTCTTCACCATTATGGATATCACGAATTGGCCGCGATTCATACGCAAATACAAGATCCAGCCGGGTCAGAACGAGCCCGTGGATCTGGCCAAGCTTTGGCGCGCCATCAAGGTGGTGCTGTTCAATCTGACAATTGTCAATCTGGTTGCCTCCTGGGGGGTTTTCGAACTGGTCTACAAGAACAAGAACAGCCAGGATGTGCGGGAGTTACCGACGTTCAAGAGGTCGCTGCGGGATCTGGTGGCGTTTGTGGTGCTGGAGGAGATCATGTTTTACTACGTCCATCGACTGATGCACCACAAGGCGGTGTACAAGTACGTGCACAAGAAGCATCACGAGTGGACGGCCCCGATAGCGGCAATCACGCTGTATGCCCATCCCGTGGAGCATGTGCTGGCCAACCTCCTTCCGGTGGCACTCTCTATAGCCCTGTTGGGCACCCATGTCGCCTTGGCTTGGCTGATCTTTGCCTTGGCCATTGTTAATTCGATGAGCGATCATACCGGATACAGCTTTCCCTGGTCGGGGGCGTCGGTCCGCTTCCACGACTATCACCATGCCAAGTAAGTGTTGCCAGTAAATAAATATAAATAGTAGCAAAAATCTCTAACATACATATGTATGTATGTACATATATGTATCTTCCCCATGACCTCTGCAGATTCAACTATAATTATGGTGTGATCGGATTGTTGGACAAATTGCACGGGACATATCGTGCCACGCCGGAGCAGAAACCACCCAAGGGGGCCAAGGGAAAAGGAAAAACTGTCAAGAGAACAAAATAATAACCATTCTAAGTATTAACGACCGGAATGTTTATGCATTAATACACTAACATGTTGTGTACAGAAAAAGTTTATATTCGAGTGTGGGATGGGATGCTATGCTAGGGCCAAAACGAAATATAATATATTTTGACCAGATTTATTATTTTATTTATGTTCTCTAGCCCGAGCTACGCGGGTACGAATTAGCCATCTGCTTTTGTTTATGTCGATAAAACTGATACTTTACAGTACGTGTGACAAGTAGCAGTAACAGGTATTTCGGTATTTCTGAGGGTCAGGCGGTATATTTGAACGATAAGTCCGCGGGCACACTGGCAAAATGGTAAAGAAGTAAACGCAGCAATAATTTGCTTTTTTTGTAATAAAAACAATGAGAAAGTCATGCGGCACACGTCCTCTCTGCTCCACCACATAAACACATAAAATGTCACCGAAAATCAACCAGATAACGCTTTGCAGGAACACAGTGAAAGCGTTGTGAAACACAAAAACAAGGAGAAGAGAAGAGAAAAAAAGGCGAACGAGATAAGAAACAAAATACAAAAAATCCAAGTTGTCGTCAGCAGCATCAGAAACAGCCACGGCCACTGGGATGATGGATTAGTCCAAGGGTCCAAGACGCAAGTTAGAACTTGGCAGAAGATTAAGAACCGATTAATCACGCCGCGCAGATTCGGATCCGCCTCCACATAAGGAGGTATCTTCCAGTACCATGTCCTCGGCGGTTAACATACAGATCGTGTCGATGCCCAATCTTGCGAAAATCGAGAACTTCCTGAAGGATGTCAGCTACCGGGAGACAATCGAGTACAGTGCCAACTTCAACACACGCCTGTGCATCGAGCGGCGCCTCCGGCTGCCGTTCCTGGATCCGCAAACGGGCGTTGCCCAGAACCACTCACAGCTGTTTATGGACAAGCGGCAGCGAATGCCGGGCTTCCGGCAGGGACAGATCTACACGTATCCGGCGGCCAGGTGGCGAAAAAGTCGCCGCCAATACTTGACCAAGATGTACAGGTGAGTCTTGGTCGGTGCACCAACTCTGCCCAAGGCCCCCTAAAGTGCTTTTTCCTCGTTTTAGTCGGTTTCCCGAGCGACCCTTCCAGGCGTTGCGTAAGGAGCACGAAGCGCTGGTAGCCAGCGGCATTAGCGGCGTTAATCTCGGCATTGGCCTGAGCAACCTGGGTAGCGGCGGCGGCGGCAGCAGCTCCTCCTCCCTCAGTCTCAACATGCTGACAGGCGCCGGAACAACGACGCCCTCGGTACTAGCGGCACTGCACAGCGACACCACGCACGACTTCAATGGAGCCTTCAGCCTGGAGGAGTCCAGCTCCCTTGGTGCGGCCGGTGGCGACACCTCCGACAGCAAGGATAGCCAACAGCAGCAGCACCATCACCACCAACAACACCAACAGCAGCAGCCGTCAACGCAGTCCAAAGATGATCTGCCCAAGGAATGGTTCTATGATGACATGGATATGAACGATGTCGACTCGCTGGAAGAGCCAAAGTCACCGGCAGACGACGAGTACGACTACGATCCGCGATATGGTAATAAAAAGAGGCGCAAGCGTCGTCCCGGTAAGCGGGGAACATCCAATGCGGTTGGCGGTGACGGTGGTGGTAGTGGTGGCGGCGGCGTTGGCTCCAGCGGCGGCTCCAGTTCGCGACGACGCAGTGCCGTGATGCGTAACCGTATCACCACCACAGATGCTGCTCTGGATGCCTCCCTGGACGCCATAGAGTTGGGCGACAGTGTCCCTGGAAGCAATGGCGGTGGTTGCGGCAGCGGTGGTGGCACGCCCACTTCCAGCAGCGGCATCGGCAACGGTGGTGGCAGCGGTGGCAGTGGCGGCGGAGGCGGCACCGGTGGCCGACGTTCCCGCGGAGTAGGCACTCGCGGCCGGCGACGGACCAAAGGAGTCGGTGGCTCCTCCCTGAGCGGCTCGGGTTCTGGCCTGACCCACAGTTCATGTGATCCGCACAGCCCGGGCCTGGTCATTGAGCCGCCCTCCTTTGAGAGTGCCGCTGCCGCAGTGGGCGTTGGCGGCATCGTCGAGGATGGGAATGCGCATTTGCGCAACTATCGCAAATATCTGTAACGAATGAACGAATGATGATCAATAAGAGCTCCCCCATCCCTCTCCCTGTCCCTTGCCATGTTGCCAATCCTTAAAATCCTTGCTCCTAGCTCTTCAACCCAACTTTTTTTGTGTATCTTAACACGTTGATGTAACTGTTTTCTGCATTGTTTTCTATATCGATATCTCTCGCTAATCTACATATTTTTTTCGCAACTAATTTAAATCTAGTTTAAGTCTGTAGCTTATTAGTTCCTTATGCAATTAGATGAGTCCCCAGCCTTTGGGGCAGTGGCGGCATATCTCATCTCTTTACAAGAAACCCCAACCCAATCCCAACCCAAAAACCCGAAAGAATCAAATGAAAATGGACCAGAGCCAGGACCAGGACCAGAGCCAGTGACAGTGAGAGTGGCATTGACGGGCCGTAGCAAATACAATTCCGATACGTCGTCGTCTCTTTTAAGTTTACGTTCCCATAGCCAATTGACTGCTTGTTTTCCTGCATATGCACATACACATTAACATTTATGCATGCATAACATACATATGTATGTCTGACAGTCCCACTTCACATTATATAATAGTATGTCTCCTACTCCTCACTCGTAGTACCAGAGAGTCTCTCTCCCTCCGCACTACTACATAGTACTAATATATACATCAGTCCTCACCCACTATCTCGGCTTTTCTGTCCTTTTTGAGCCGTTTGCCTTTTTTTATATTCGCTCAACTTTCAATCGAATTCAAATTTGAAGCCTTTGTTGAAACGGAGACAAAATGAAAATTGATATATGATGATGATATGTAATGTATTTTAGGCAAGTGGTATAGTAGGGTATTCTCTAGTATATTTAGCTTAACGACAACAACTCGATTTCGTACACCAAAATTGTTCTCTAGGGTCATAAAACTTAAGGGGTAAACAAAAACGAACTAAGAAAAGAAAATTAATTTAAACGAAAGCGAAAATAAAATGCAGCAAACACGACGAAACGAAATCAAATTGTGCAAATTTTGATAATCAAAGATAAAATAATTCATACAAATTCGAATAAAAGCAAAAGCGTGGCATAAAGATCGGATTGGATCTGGATCGAAATGGATTTACAAAAATTGCAAGAGAGAATTAGGTTCCTAAGATGTTTTAATATATTTTTTAATAACAATTGTGTGTTTGTGTGTGTTTAGTGGAAATGTGCTGGTGACGGAAATGATAATTCTGGCAAAGGCAATGCGAATTCGCGGGCTTCACAATAATCGATTCCGGAAGGGATTTGCCGATCATCGCTCATGGAGCTCTATTGCCAGAAGTCATGAAGATTTACTTCCTTCGCTTGGCTGGGTTAAGGTTGGGGTTGGTGTCGGGTGATGCATACTGCTCTCCGTTGGATATATTTGCCGGCTCTGGCAAAGTGGTCTGAGAACGTTGCGGCCCCGAATGTTGCTCCTTTACCACCTGCCCAAGTATTTCGACAATCCACCTGAACACATCCTCCACAGGCGGAAACTTTTGGGCACGCGGAGTACGCTTTAGGCCCGACCAAAGCGACTGCTGCTCGCTCGCCTCCGTTGTTGGCTGCATGGCCAAATGCAGCTCGAACGCACCACGACGGGACGTCCCCTCGACGTTCAGCTGAAGCTGCAGATGGTGGAGGCCGCGCTTCTGAAGAGCCGCGTGCAGCTCTTCGGCCCGACGGCGAAAGACGCGTCAGGAGCGACAGTGTTCGATGTATAGGACTGGGTGCGAGGGATTCAGGGCTGCCGCCTTCTGACAAGGCACGGCTGTGTCCTTTTGCTGAAAATAAGCATATTGTGGGTGTTGGGGGACCTCAAATAGACAATTACTTAACTTACAATGGCTTTCTTGCGCCGCTTCGGAGGCATTTCGTGCGTTATTTTAAGTAAAATGCGCCATTAATTGTCAGTGTTGAGAAACGGAACATATTAACTGGCTAGTATTTTTCACTAACTATACAGTATATAGATGTGGCCATATCATACAACGAATGTATCGCAGCTAAATTTTCTTTTCCAGCACCCCTGGCATTCGGGTCGGGGTGCTGCGTCATTCGCCAAGTGTGGAAAAACTTCGACATGTTACGTAGAATTTATACGTATTTATACGTGACACAAAACCGGCTTTGGGAGCTACATGTAAACATGTTCGATTCATGCCAGAGAACAGCATTAGGTGATTGCAAAAATGTTTACACATAATATATCCCAAATAAATTCGCTCAGCGTTGACGGATACACACTTGCATGAGCACATATTTTCGCTGTTGATTTTAAATCAGTCAAGCTGAGCCATTCTTTATTCTGCCTGAGTTTATTTATGCTCGTTCTTTTTCGGGTGACTGTTACGTCGGCTCAGCAAAGATCGTATTGGTTTCACTATCCAACACGAAACCAAACCAAATTTGCTGAAAGATTTGGGGCTTTAGAATTTTTGAATGAATTATAGTACGACAGAGCATCAATCTGGAAAAAAATTTTGTTGCTCTAGCTCTTATAGCCTCCGAACACTGGGCGACAAACAAGATGGACAGACGATCCTACACGTACATATATATTTTAAGATTTCGCGCCGCCGACTTCCGACCCAGAACGGGCGCACATCTGTGGCATCCACAATTTTAAAGATAACAGAATACGAGAAATGGAAAATCATAGAGAAAATCCATATCTATCAGAGTCCCGTAATTGCATTGGATCGGAACTTTTATATAGCCACAACGCAGAAAACCATTTGGAGAGGCATCGTTTCCTCTCGCTCTCTCTCACACACCGACGCTTCGGTGGGGCAGTTCGCTACAGAAAATTCATTTCATCATTTTGGCTATAATAATGATCCGATCTGAACCAAATTCGGGAGTCTGGTACATATGATCATTCTCTACGATATTGCATTTTTCGTTTTTTTCTATCTTCAAAATTATGGTCTTTCATCTTTTGGGGTGGCGGAAGGGGGCGTTGCGAAATTTTGAAATAAACTTGCACTGAAACGAAAAAATGAAAAGTCTGGACAAAAAGTTTGTTTGCTCTAGCTTTTATAATAGTATCTTCAAAATTATGGTCTTTCATCTTTTGGGGTGGTGGAAGGGGGCGTTGCGAAATTTTGAAATAAACTTGCACTGAAACGAAAAAATGAAAAGTCTGGACAAAAAGTTTGTTTGCTCTAGCTTTTATAATAGTATCTGAGATCCAGGTGTTCATTTGTACGAAAAACCAAATCGACTCGTTTTTGTGTGAGTGCGAAAGAGAGTGAATGATGTTTTTCGAAATGGTTTTCTCTATTGTGGCTATACTAATGATCCAATTCAGATTTGGTCCCCTGATAGATATGGTCTTTATCTATGATTCTGCATTTTTCGTTTTCTGTTATCTTCAAAATTGTGGACGCCACAGATGTGCGCTCTTTGTGGTGGTGAAAGTGGGCGGGGTGAAATTTTGAAACACTTTTCTAGGAGTGAGATATCACATCAGTGTGGAAACAAAATTTGGTTGCTCTAGCTCTTATAGCCTCCGAGCAATGGGCGACAACAGAGTGAGTCCTCTCCAAAAAAGATAAAAGGCAAGAAGAAAAAAAAAAATGTGTACAATACCCCTACTAGATTCTCAGCCCCGCCATCCTGGCCACTTGGCCCCTGGCTCCTGGCCCCTCGCTACAAAAAGTCGAAATTTCCAGTGCAAATATATCCCCGTCCACGCCTATATTTTTATATATTTATTTATTTATATGTATTTTTTTGTTTATTTATATATATTTATTTATTTGTATAATTAATGTAATGTTTTTGTAATTATATGTAATCATTATATGTAGTCATTTATATTTATATTTATTTATTTAATTAGTTAACCGCCCCTTTATTTCCCTTAGGCAGTGTGTAGGTGCACAAAAGTGAGAGTGTAAAGAAAAAAAGGGAGTATTAGAATGGGCGGTCGACCATGAAGTATTAGGCACCCGAATACAAGCTAAGTTAGGGAAATGATTATGATATTAATATAAGTGATATCTAAAAAAATGAAGTGCTAAGTGTTTGTCATGGGGGAAAGTGAACCGTGACGAAGACGGATTGAGAAGGAGGCTGCACCTCGCAGGGAGATCTGGCAGGGTCCGATCCAGATCTCTGGTAGGGTGGGTACGTCCGAGGTAAGCCACCGAAACCTCAGCCTGGTCCACGTCGGTTTGTTTGAGTGTAGAGTCCGTGTGTTTTTTTGATTGTGTTTTTTTTATTTTGTTTTGTCATTTCCGAGATGTTTAATTTGTTGGTATATTGTGCGAACTGAGGGCTTGGGAAGTATCCAGCCCTGGGATGACTGGCTAGCCGGCCTTGCCCCAAAACCAAAAGGTTCGTAAAAAACTTGCACTGTACTGATATCACAGGAGTCTTGACAAAAAGTTTGGTTGGTCTAGCTCTTATAGTCTCTGAGATGCAGGCGCTCATTTGTACGAAAGGGAAAAGCCGACACGTTTTCTGTGAGAGGGAACGATGTTTTTTGAAATGGTATTCTCTATTGTGGCTATACTAATGATCTACTCCGATTCAGAATGGAGACTCTGATAGATATGGTCTTTTTCCATAATTCTGCATTTTTCGATTTTTGTTATCTTCAAAATTCTGGACGCCACAGATGTGCGCCCTTTGTGGGAGCGGAAGTGGGCGGGGCGAAGTGAGTGAGGAGTGAGATATCACATCAGTCTGGACAAAAAATTGCTCTAGCTTTTATATCCACCGAGCAATGGCCGACAATCAAGACGGACAGACGGCAAATACCACAAAAACAATATAACCTTTTACTCTTCGAGTACATGTATAATAAAAAGTGATAAAATATTTATCTCCCCTTGGCGAACTACCATCTTGTCGCCATGAGTGGGCTTAGTAATAGTAAGGACCCCGAGAGCTATACCGGCGGCAGCGCATGCTCCCAGAAGGGCCACCCAAGCCGCGCAGGTCAAGGGCGAGCGCCGAAGCTAAAAGTAGTTCACCCTGGCGGTAGATCTAAAACGCATCCGTTTTGGGGCAATGTCCGCTAACGGTTTTTCAGTTGAAGTGCAGGGAGTCGGAGACCCAGTACCGGCGGTGATTGGGGGCGCGAGCGCAGGCCCCCCGGCGTCGATATCCTGTGACTGCAGGAAACCCGAGATGGCAGTAGAGTGCTTGACTGCCAAATCGTGTAGTGCCACAAGCGAAAGGAGGATCCGCAGGCAGAAAGGGACGATTGAGGACCTGGAACCGGGAACCAGCGCCGGAAGCTTCGTCTTCACTGGCCCCTCAGTGTCGGAGGCAGAGTTGGCCAAGGCCTTCTCTCGCCTTGGACACAGCGAGAAGCTGCAGAGGGCGGAGCCACAAGTCACGGGTCCCAACATCCAGGTGGACTCGAGTCCATTACCAGGGGGAGGCTCAGACCCGAAGCAAACGGCTTTCGGGTATAAGCCAAAGACCCCCGAAACGCTGACCGCGCGGGAAAGGAGCCTAAGGAAGAAGCAAGAACAGAACGTGCGATGGTACGAGCGGCTGAACGGAGTCGCTTCTGCCAACGGAGACCAGACCCCCCCAGGCGCACACGCGACGGTGACAGAGGTGGGGTCCTCGTTTTCACCGTCAGCAGCCGCTGGCACGAAGAAGATGGTGGACCAACCCTCAACGTCATCGTCTGCGAACGCGCGAGGGAGAAAGGGGAAGAAGGTATCCGGGAAGCAGAAAGGGAAGACCATACCTCAGCCGCAGAACACGGCAAGCGCCAAAGTACCACCACCGCCCTCTGTAGAGAAGGCAACGGTGGAACCGACTGGTCGAGAGCCAAGGTTCAAGCGGCAGAGGACGGATGACTCCATAAGAGCTTCCGAGCCGAAGAAGGCGAAACCAGAGGACATTCTGGTCAGCCTAGGATCACCGCCTGAGCTGCAGACAGCCATTATCGACCGAAGCCACCCGGAAGGGAAGATATCGGACGTTAACTGGCTGAAGGCAGAATCAGAGATCCTGACCGCCATGAAGGATGCCATTGTCAGCGCAGACAAACCATTTGTCTGCGAGTTCAAGGGGTTTCTTGAGTTTCTCAAAACCACGGTCCAAGGTTTTGGTGAACTTTGGCCAGAAGCGGCACTCTGCGTAGTCCCTTTTGATGAGATTCCCAGGAGGAGGATCACGAAGACCACCATGCGCGGAAAGAGGGTCTCGACATCGTCCTAGGCTGCGACGCGAATGCCATCACTCCCTTTGGGGAAGCACGGGCACAAATTCCGGAGGAGAGTCGCTGTTCGAGTACATTCTGTCCACAAATCTTGTTGTGTATAACCGGGGAGACCACCCCACCTTCCACAACAGGAACCGTGCAGAGGCTATTGATATAACACTTGCCTCGGACAGTGACTCCCTAACCATTGATGATTGGCATGTGTTCCTTGTCGGGCCACTACAGGATAGTGTTCAGCATCAAATGGAACAGTGAAAGGCCATCTGCAATCCCAAGCGGACAGACTGGAGCCGCTTCTCTGCAACCGTACAGAAGGCACTACCCTCCCCACCGGAAGGGAACATCCTTCGAACGGAAGCACTAGAGAAAGCGGCTCAGAACGTCCCTAACGCCCTGCAGGGGTCCTTTCTCGAATCTTGCCCGATCAGCCGACCTCCAAAGTCCAATCGAAATCCGTGGTGGACGTGGGAGCTGAGCGTTATATCCTCTCCTGTGGAACCAGTCCTCAACGACCTTCTTCTTCAGTTGGGGAGGAGCGGATATAAGATCGTGGCCTATGCGGATGATCTAGTGATACTGGTAACGGGGGAAAGTTCCTACCTACAATCAGTGACCTTCTGGAATCTGCACTGGGAACGACCGCTAGCAGGGCACGCCAGAACGGTCGGGGGGTTAATCCACAAAAAACAGAACTGGTGTTGTTCTCACGAAAATATAAGACCCCAAATTTCAAACGACCAGCAATTGGGGGAACGACGTTATCGAACGAAGCCAAGTATCCAAACTCTCCTGGAAGAGAAGCACGGAGGAAAGGAAGAAAAAGGCAATGGCTGCTTTCTACATTTGTAGGAAGACCTTTGGACGAACATGGGGCTTACAACCGCACATTATACATTGGATGTATACAGCGGTAATAAGACCCATTCTAACGTACGGAAGCTTGGTGTGGTGGGAAGCAGCCAACACCAAATCCCACCTAGACAACCTCCGGAGAGTCCAACGGACGGCATGCCTTGGGGTCACCGGATCTCTCAAAAACCCTACAGGCTGCTCTGGACACCATGCTAAACCTGGAGCACATTGACCTCCACCTTATGTGCAAGGCTGAGACAAGTGCCGTGAGGCTTTCAGCCACACGGTTCTTCAAGCCTTTTGGCCAGGCCACAATTCTCTGTAAGGAGGAAAGTGGAACGGGTGAACGGAGCGATTACCGTGTCTCGAAGTTTTCATGGAAAAGAAACTTTAAAGGACACATACCGGACAGAGAGGTATGGATGAGTAACGCTGCCCTTGGGCAGAACGTGCTCTCCATTATCACTGACGTGTCAAAGACAGTCGAAGGGACAGGAGCTGGAATCTTCTCTGAAGAACTAGCAACCAACATATCCCTAACACTACTAGACTGGTGCAGTTTATTCCAGGCGGAGATATTCGCAGTATGGCAAGCGGCAAAGTTGGTATACACTTAGGAGATACCTCCGAGGAACATAGCAATCTGTGTTGATAGTCAAGCTGCTATCAAGGTGGGTCACACCGACATCGCGGGCAACGAGAGTGCGGACTAGTGTGCCAGAAATGGATCGGCTAAGCCACTGGCGGACTCAGTCAGCGAAATACAAAGGCCACTACAAGACATCATCTCGCAGATGATGGGTCGAGCTAGAACGAGATCAGACAGACGGTGGAATACAACACCCAACTGTCAGATCTTACGCTCGCTCTGGCCCCACTATGACCCTAAACGCACCAAGAATCTCCTAGGCTTCAGGTAGAGTCAGGTGCGAACACTGACGGGAGTTATTACGGGGCACTGTGTCATCGGCCACACGACAGCTGCAGGGACGAGGAGGAAATAGAGAGAATCCAGCATCTTCTCTGTGGCTATCCTGCACTCATGAAAAGGCGTCTCCGAATGCTCGGCAGCGCCTTTCACGAGGACCTGGATAGCCTGGCAAAACATGCCTCTAGAGAGGCTGATGCTCTTTATTGAGGCCTCGGGATGGTTCGCGATACCTCCCTAGGCACCGGACATAATCCCATGACGAGTGTGGGCATCACAATGGGCAATTCTTGCCTCCGAGTGACCTCGACTTTGGTGGATCAGCCCTATAAACCTAACCTAACCTAACCTTATCAGTTCCGTGTTTAAATTTTATTTTATGAACAATCCAATTAATGGAGTCCTCAAAAGTAACCAATTTTGTGGAAAACTTATTGATTATATATGATAAAATAATATGTTTCATGTATAAAACCAAATTTCAAAATACTTTTTGCGATCAGGGACAGAGACCGACTAACCCATTGTCGACCAGTGGGTATTTCGATTTACGCACGAATATTATAAAACTTGAAACATATTTTACGCATATCAGGTGAAAGATATCCGGTACAATTCTTTTTCCGCGGCTTAATTGAAAGGTGATCCTGCTTAAAGCAAAGTATTCAGATCGAAAAACAGTTTGCTAGCGAAAAAATGTCATATATTTCTTTGTGAGAATTCCGTGGTGGTTTGTGACCAGAGGTGTGCACTGCATTCCGTACCGTTACACTGCTCAGAGCGTATTTTCAACAACAGATTGACAACTACAGCATTGACAATGCTTCCCCCAGCACATCCACTCTTCCAGACTCTCTCTTTTTTTCGATCTGAGTACTAAGCTAAAACATATACATAATTGCATTTTAAAATTCATTTCTATTCATCACACTGGCCACAAACTGCCATGCAGCTTTTATAGCATTTGCACAACAGCTCCTTTTTTTCGACCTCCTTACTTAGCTTAATAATATCTTCATTGCTGAATTCCCCTAGCCGCTTGTTTGGGTTTTGCTTCTTGCGCACCATATTGCAATATTTACTTTCTGTTTGCTAGCAGAGGGAAACACACCAACGAATACCATTAAATAACATCGGCTGGTTTTCTAGTATCTATCGACATTTTTTTTTTCTTGAACTTAGTACTGTGTCTGGAAGAGTGGAAGTGCTGGGAGAAGCATTCTCAATGCAACGACGTGCTCGGCTTAATCGTTAGTTAAAAATACGCTCGTATGGGGTTCGCTCTCCATTTAGAACATTGTCGTCAGAAGTCAGGAAATTCTGCAGCCGCCAACATCTGGCGACATTCCGTACGTAATTCAGTGCACACCTCTGGTCACACCACTGGCCGCTAGAAAAATATATGACATTTGTTCGCTAGCAAACAGTATGAGCTGTGTACCATGCTTTAAATAAAGGGGGGTTAAGTTAGCAAAGTCCTATTTGTGCGGTATATTTACGGTATATTTTGGTATATTACTGATGGTCTGGTGGCATATTTTATCGGCAAGTCCTCGGTCACACTGGTCTTAAGTTTGTGGTCCGTCCATCCGTGTGTTTATTTACATTTATTCCCATGCACAATTTCAGTTTGTTTTGACTACTCAACCACAAATCTTGTTTCATACTTTATTTTTTATTGATGCCGGGCTGTCAAATTCAATTCTAAGTGTGTTCAGATGCCGTTTGTCCACCCGTGGGGACTCGCCGTGCTTTCTTTGCCCGTGTTTTGCGTTTTTGTTTTGTTGCAGCAAATAAACTCGTTTTTTTGTCTGAGACTGTGTTTGTGTATGTGTGTCCGTGTCGTCGTCTGTTTGCGCGCTTCTTTTTTTTTTATTGTTGTATGCAAAATTTTTCAAAACTTTTTGTACTGATTGCATTTGTAATTTCCATTGTAGCAACAATTAAAGACACAAGCAACAAAAAACGTAGGCAGGGCAGTGTCATAGCTGTAGCAGCAGCAACAGTTGACAGCAGAAGCGGCGGCCTAAAACAGAAGGAAGAAGGTATGATATGCGCCTATAATTGGCATATATAGATATAGATATATATATATCTTGCCATCATTTTCCGCGTTGATTAGAATATTTTTTTTTTTGTTTTTAATTGAATTGACAGTGGTATTTCCACTGTCCCTTCTTCTTCTCCTCCCGCCCCCTCCTTACACCCAAAAAAACAAGAAACTCAAACGCGCTGCTGAAACTCGAGCAGCAGCCAGTTGTAGCCGCAGAAGTAGCGTCGTGACGCTTTAGAAAGAAAGAAAAAAAGCGGTGAGCTTTTGGCTTTGGCATCAGCTATAGCTTTGGCTCTGTCTTGACTTCCAAATCAAATGGAATTTAGCCGGTTTCCATAAAAAGTCTGGGCTGCTGTCGATTGGATTGGTGAGGGGGGTGAAGGTGAGATGGTAATGTCTTAGCTTGTATTGCAGAGAGAGGGGAAGAAAGCGAGAAGCAATCTGCAGAAGAGACCCAAGGCCCCTGGGAGACAAGGAGTGAAAGAGAGAGAGAGTGAGCAAGAGCGAAAGAGGGATTGGCAAACAGTATTTAAGTGAGTGGGTCAGTCGCAGTCGAGGTCTTGAACACGTCTCTTGTCTTCACAACTGTCGTGATGGTCTGGTGGAGGGGGCGTAGGCGAATAAAATGAGCGAGAGAAGGATTATGGATGGGCAAAGCGGTAGAGTTTGCTGGAGGATAAGCAGTTTCGAAAGTTAAATTGCAGTTACTTTTGCTCTCTCTCTCTCTCCCTGCACTGTCTTTGTTTCTCTCTTTGCTGTTGTTGTGCGGTTGTTGTGTTGCTGTAGTTTTATTGGGGTGTGGCTTCAACTAACTGTGAACCGGGGCTTAACCTTTGCCCGCAAGGAGATGCACTCCTATTGTAATCCACTCAAGCAGAACCATTCCACATAAAGATGATACTGGACTCCACACAAGATGGTGATTGAACATCCCACATTTAAATTCAAAATATAAACAATTCAATGAGAAACTTTCTTGTTTTATGTTTATTCTTATAAACGAACCAATACAATCCACATTGACATCCATTCAATGGGAAAAAGAGACTGTTTAAGACTGCAGCATGAATCGTATGAAGCCTTATAGCTTCCCTGCAGAATCCTTAAAAACTAAAAGAACATATGTATGTATGTATGTACATATGTACACTGAACACATCCCACTCGAAAGGATAGTTATCCGAATGGCATTATAAGATATGCTGTGGATCTGGCCTTCCGTAATATATTTATTTGTATTGTATTGTATTGTTTTTTGTATTTATTGGCAACACAAAAAGGGAAGGCCAACCGCCAAAAGCAACATAGCAAGGAAAGCTTAAAAACAAAAATAACAAGTCAAATACCATATAATGCCTACAATGAAAAAAGAAAACAAAGATACATATTTAATTTTTTGTTCGAGAACTTGTTCAGTTCTCTTCAGCGAAATTTCAAATGTGGGATTTTGATTTCAAACGCACTCCCGCGGCAAAAAGCACAATATACATACATATGTATGTACAGTTGTGTTCAAAATAATAGTAGTGCCCCTCAACATATTTTCAAAACAATTTTTTTAACACTTCTAGAGTCATCCAAATGAAACAAATGATACCCTTTTTGAATAGATTGGAATGTAGAAATTAGAAAACCGAAGAAGTTTCATTACATTTGCGTTCCAATTTCTTGTTTTGATTGATTTTGGACGTATACCCATGAAATCTGCTGTTCAATAAAATAGTAGTATTTTTTATAAAATCGAAAAAATCAACGAAACTCAAATTAAAACCTATGATTCATATTCCTCATGTTTCTTGAGCTTTAATATATAGTTTCTAATCAATTTTGTTGCCATTATGGCCATACACCGGACAGGCATAGGGCCAATAGGGTCCTGCCAACGCGTCAATAGGATTTCAGCCGATTATGCTTAACCCACTTGCCAAAACTTTAGTCTGGTTGACAGATCTGCAGTTTTAACAATGTATTTGACATTCCCCATAAGTTTTAGATAAAATTGGGATCCAGGGACTGAGTTGAACATGGCAAAACGTCGATATTTTCGGATGAAACCCAATTTCTAGTTAGCTTTTGAAAGTGTTTTGTACCAAAACTCTGCTGATAGATGCTTTTGAGAGGTATTTTTTAAATTTAAATATGAATGTTATGTATTTTAAAGTATATCTGCATACTCAGTTTTGTTAAATACTCCAAACCCAGACTACCAGAGTACTAGTTTATATGAGCTGGGCCCCATAGTGCTCAGCCCCGCATATCAATGCTATTTTTTTCCAGATTTTGGGGAAATCAGATTTCTTTTGAATGCCAAACATATTCTTTGGCGTCTATCTTACCATATAATACAACTTTACTCTCATCTGTCAAAAGTATTTTTATGACTGGGACTCAGGCCAGCCCACAAGCGTTTCTGCTAACTTGAGTTGTGGGCCTATGTGCTTTATTTCCGAAACGCGTAAGTTTCCAGGACTTCTTGGACTTAAATAATGTTTAATAAGTTGTCTTCAAACTGTCACATCACTTTCAAAGCGATATACAATTTTTTTCATAGTTTTTGAGGGTACTGAAAGTTGGGTCTTGGTCTTGCCTTTAACCTTCGTCGACCAACCATGCAAAAGATATGTTTTTCACATAAAAAATTGATTTTCAGTCTACTTCTTGTAGTCAATTGAGTTAAATACATTATTAAGAGTACAACAAATTTATTTTTCAACTCCCTTATACCTCAAACCTTTAGTTTTTGGTCTAACTCTGATGTCTCCTCTTCTGCACCGAGCAATGATTTCTTTTACGCTCCAAAATAATATATAACAACTAAATTGAGCTTACGGATTGTGAGTCTTTTAAATTAATTTCTACCTTTTTTCATTTTTTTTTAAAATTAAATTATCCCAGCACTATTATTTTATTGAACAGCAGATTTTATGGGTATTCGCCTAAAGTCAAGTGAAACAAGAAAGTAGAAAGCAAATGTAATGAAACTTCTTCGGTTTTCTAATGTCTACATTCCAATCTATTCAAAAGGGTATCATTTGTTTCATTTGGATGACTCTAGAAGTGTTAAAAAAAATTGTTTTGAAAATATGTTGAGGGGCACTACTATTATTTCGCACACAGCTGTATGTATGCACATATTTATTCATGAGTATAGGTGCTGTGCTCTGCTGCGTGTGGAACATGTCGGAGATCAACGTTAGCGGAAAGGGAAGGGGCATTAACAGAGAAAAGACAAGACGGGACGTGTTGTGTCGCAGCGACACTACTTTTATACCCGTACTCAGTCAGTACACATGATATTTACATACATTTGTACATACATATGTGAAATTATCATTTTTTACATTTTACATTTTACATTTTTTTCTGCATCTGTCATCTACATCTACATCAAGTCTCATAACGACACTGGACGGCAGAGGGTTGGCGGCTAGCTGCTGAAAATTCAATTCATCTTTGTGGCTACAATAATTATACGATCTTAACCAAATTCGGCAATCTGGTAGATATGTATGATAATTCTCTACGATACTGCATTTTTCGTTTTTTCCTATCTTCAAAATTGTGGACTTTTATCTGTTTTGGGAGAGGGCGTGGCGAAATTTTGAAATAAACTTGCACTGAAGCAATATCACAGGAGTCTGGACAAAAATTTTGGTTGCTCTAGCTCTTATAGTCTCTGAGATCGAGGCGCTCATTTGCACGAAAAACCTAATCCACTCGTTTTTTTGTGTGAGTGCGAGAGAGAGGGAATGATGTTTCTCGAAATTGTTTTTCTCTATTGTGGCTATACTAATGATCCGATCCGAATCAGATTTGGGCCCCTGATATTTTCTGTTATCTTCAAAATTGTGGACGCCACAGATGTCCGCTCTTTGTGGGGGCGGAAGTGGGCGGGGCGAAATTTTGAAACTTTTTACTAGGAGTAAGATATCACATCAGTCTGGAAAAAAAAAATTTGGTTGCTCTAGCTCTTATAGCCTCCTGGGCGACAAACAAGACGGACAGACGGACGGAAAGACATGGCTATCGACTCGGCTATTGATGCTGATCAAGAATATATATAATTTATGGGGTCGGTAATGATTTCTTCTCTACGTTACACACATCCACTTTTACCACAAATACAATATAACCTTTTTATCTTTGAGTACGGGTATAAAAATTCAGAATCATAGAGAAAACCCATATCTATCAGAAACTCGAATTTGAATCGGATCATTAGTATAGTCACAACGGAGAAAATAATAATTTGGAAAGGCATCGTTCTCTCTCGCTCTCTCTTACACAAAACAAACCGTTTTTGGTTTTCGTATTTTGTGTTGCCTGGATCTCAGAGACTATAAGAGCTAGATCAACCAAACTTTCTGTCCAGACTCCTCTGATACCAATTTCGACTGAGTACGGGTATAAAAGTTACAGAGTCACAAAAGTCATAATAAACATTGGAAATCAGTGTTTTGGTCCGTTCTGGATTACAGGATATTTTTAAAGTCGGCATATAATGTACAGTCTTTCTCTTGGTGTTTTGCTACCAAAACCGATAGTTGCTATTGCCTTAAATTAGTTTGTTGTTTTAGCCGTCTCTCGGAGTAAATGGTATCCGCTTATCCGCTTACAAACATATGTACAGTGGCTCGGAGCTTATTTCGTGCAGCTAAGAAGAAAAAGTTTGAATCGCCACTGCTCCTATACCATAAAAGATAATCCAAAAATTTAAACAAAGTTTTGTACTTCAGAATTTCAACATATATAATTAACTAAAACGATCTCCTTAATCATAAAAACAAATCAATAATATAACAAAAACCAATTTTAGCGGCATTTTTCAGGCCGCACCTTGTTTCGTGCAGTTAAGTTTTTTAAAGGAAAATTGAAAATTTTGAGTTGAAAATACCAATTTATTTTTTATCTTTACATTTTTAATAATTACAAGGATCTATTTAATGAGTTTTTGGACTTGGTCCGACTATAGTAAGGAGTTACAGGTGAATAACAGAAATGGGACCGCGTACAACCATTGAGCAGCGAGAACTAGTTCTCAAACACTTAAAAAGTGGAAAAAGCTATAGTGTCATTGCAGAAATAGTATCCTTAAGCTCCAGCAATGCACAATATATCATTCAACGGTTTGTTCGTGAAAATCTGGTTGAATATAAAGGACGAAATGCACGAAATACAATTTTCAATGACCACGAAGAGCTACGAATAATCCGGAAAATTAAGGAAAATCCGAAGCTATCGGCTCTAAAATTAGTTGTAGATGTAGAGCACGAAATGGGGAACAATTGTAGTGCTGATACAGTGCGCAGTGTGTTGCAAAACTATAACTTCAATGCTCGAGAAGTTCGACCAAAGCCATTCAGAAGTCAAACAAATAATGAGTATCACCTAAAATTTGCAAATGGGCTCGAAATAACCCGATTTCTCTTGGGAATGATTTAATCTTTAGACACAAATACTAGTTTTATCTATTTGGTTCCGATGGAAGGCAATATGTTTGGCGGGGACCAAACACCGAGCTGGAAAGCAAACACCTGAAAGCTACGGTCATGCATGGCGGAGGTCACGTGAATGTTTGGGCCTGAATGGGGGTTCCTAACGTGGGGAACCTCGTATTTATTGACGGGATCATGGATGCTAAGATGTATTTAACGATTTTAAAAGAAAACTTACTGCAAAGTGTAGAGAATCTGGGTATGAGCGATCGTTTTCGATACTATCAAGACAATGACCGCAAGCACCCAGCAGGCATTTTGAAGGATTGGCTCATCTGTTAAAACATCAGCACAGTCACCAGATTTGAATCTCATTGAAAATTTATGGCAAATATAAGAGGTGGCGATTCGAAAACGGAAGATTTCCAATAAAAATGACCTGAAACCTGCCTTACTGGAAGAATGATAAAAAAATTCTAGTAGAAACAACTAACAAATTGCTTTCTTCCAAGGTAAATCACTTGAAAGGTGTTCAAAATCAGAAAAGAGGCTACAGAAAACAGTAACCCCAAAATTAAGAATAATAAGTTAATTTAAATGGAGTGCACGAAACAAGCTGCGGCCTGAAAAATGCCCCTAAAATTGGTTTATGTTATATTATTGTTTTGTTTTTATGATTAAGCAGATCGTTTTAGTTAATTATATATGTTGAAATTCTGGAGTACAAAACTGCGTTTAAATTTTTGGATTATCTTTTTATGGTATAGGAGCAGTGGCGATTCAAACTTTTTCTTCGTAGCTGCACGAAATAAGCTCCGAGCCACTGTATGTTCTATTTCATTTGATACTTCTCATTGTGTGTGTAGCACAAATCGCAGGAGGAGTGGGGAGGCGCCATTGCCATAACACCACTCAACATTGTCGTTTTCCCCATCAACATGCAGCTCGTATAAACAACAACATTGTTTGATTGCAAACGGAGAAGACTATAATTGCCAAAAGAAAACGACCATCCGGAGCATAGAAAAAGAATGTCAACAGGGGTGACGAGACGACGTTGCACAAACATATGTGGCTGTGTGTGTGTGAGTGTGTGGACATGACACATTCAGAGAAAATAGTTTGTTGACTGGACGAAATGCAGATGAAGACAAAATCTATGTACATATCCGGCTGCTTATTCATATTTGGATCCATTGTTCAATTTGACTTCAGACCCGACAGTCCTTTCTTTTCTCCATACTTTTCATCCACTCTCTGGGTGGGCATTTCCTAAACTTTAATTGCTGCAGACCATTAAATGCCTTAAGCGCATGGCGGATGGGGCGTTATGAATAGCTCTTCCATAATCAAATTTCAGTTGCAAAAACAATGGGATACCCACCGAGTACATACATACACAGGAATTCCCTTAAATTCAGTTGAGTCTGCCAAAAGTCTCAAATTAAATCCGAGTCTTCGGATTTCAACAAGTTCATATAAAATGAGCAAACAAAAATAAAACGAGAAGGGACGTGTTCTGTCGCTGTTAACGCGACACTACTTTTATACCCGTACTCAGTCGGCATGATTTATGTGGAATTTTCTAATGTTTTTTCAGTTTTTATACGGACCAAAACACTGATTTCCAATGTTTATTATGACTTTTGTGACTCTGTAACTTTTATACCCGTACTCAGTCGAAATTGGTATCAGAGGAGTCTGGACAGAAAGTTTGGTTGATCTAGCTCTTATAGTCTCTGAGATCCAGGCAACACAAAATACGAAAAACCAAAACGGTTTGTTTTGTGTAGGAGAGAGCGAGAGAGAACGATACCTTTCCAAATTATTATTTTCTCCGTTGTGACTATACTAATGATCCGATTCAAATTCGAGTTTCTGATAGATATGGGTTTTTCTCTATGATTCTGAATTTTTATACCCGTACTCGAAGATAAAAAGGTTATATTGTATTTGTGGTAAAAGTGGATGTGTGTAACGTAGAGAAGAAATCATTACCGACCCCATAAATTATATATATTCTTGATCAGCATCAATAGCCGAGTCGATAGCCATGTCTTTCCGTCCGTCTGTCCGTCTTGTTTGTCGCCCAGGAGGCTATAAGAGCTAGAGCAACCAAATTTTTTTTTTCCAGACTGATGTGATATCTCACTCCTAGTAAAAAGTTTCAAAATTTCGCCCCGCCCACTTCCGCCCCCACAAAGAGCGGACATCTGTGGCGCCCACAATTTTGAAGATAACAGAAAACGAAAAATCAGAATCATAGAGAAAGACTATATCTATCAGGGGCCCAAATCTGAATCGGATCGGATCATTAGTATAGCCACAATAGAGAAAACAATTTCGAGAAACATCATTCCCTCTCTCTCGCACTCACACAAAAACGAGTGGATTTGGTTTTTCGTAGAAATGAGCGCCTCGATCTCAGAGACTATAAGAGCTAGAGCAACCAAAATTTTTGTACAGACTCCTGTGATATCGCTTCAGTGCAAGTTTATTTCAAAATTTTTCCACACCAAAAAAGACGAAAATCCACAATTTTTGAAGATAGGAAAAAACAAAAAATGCAGTATCGTAGAGAATGGTCATATCTACCAGATTTCCGAATCTGGTCTAGATCGGATCATTAATATAGCCACAATGATGAAATTAATATTCAGCAGCGAGCCCTCGCAACCGATGCAACAAAATATACATTTTTAGGGTGGATAGCCGCTACTGATTCTCTCACACTCACACACTGCTTACACACTCTGCCTCGTGCAGTGTACGTGTGTTGTTGTGAGAACTGATATAGATGCAGATGACAGTTGCAGCAAACAAATGTAAAATGTAAAAACTGATGCAACATTTGAAAATTCCACATAATTCACATGTGTACAGACTGAGTACGGGTATAAAAGTAGTGTCGCGGCAACAGCGACACAATACGTTCTTTCTCGTTTTTTTACGATGGTGCAGCTGGCTCTGCCGCTTCACATGTTTCATTTTCAGGGTGAGAAGGGCGAAGCACACCAGCACTGCGAATATTATTTTCTCCTCCAGCCCCACATCTGAGCCTATATGAATGGGCTGCATTTCGATGAGCGGGCGCTCTCTACTCTCTTGCTTCTCTATCGCTTTCCACAATATACCCATACTCGTAGAGTTAAAGGTGTATTAGAGTTGTGTTTTAAGTGTGTGCGACGAGCAGAAAGAAAAACATTTCCGACCACATAAATATATACATACAGCTGTGTGCGAAATAATAGTAGTGCCCCTCAACATATTTTAAAAACCTTTTTTTTTAAAACTTCCAGTCATCCAAATGAAACCAATGATACATTTTTGAATAGACTGGAATGTAGGCATTAGAATTAGAAAAAATTAGAAAAAAAAAATATATACCGGTCATACACCGGTCTTGCATGGGGCCAATAGGGTCCTTCCAACGCGTCAATAAGAAATCAGCCAATAATGCTTAACCCACTTGCCAAAACTTAAGTCTGGTTGACAGATTTGCAGTTTTAACAATGTATTTGACATTCCCCCATAAGTTTAAAATTAGATTGGGATCCAGGGACTAGTTGAACATGGCAAAACGTCGATATTTTCGGAAGAAACCCAATTCCTAACAAGCTTTTGAAAGTGTTTTGTATCAAAACTCTTTTTCCAGACTGATGTGATACCTCATTCCTAGAACTTATTTTCCCACTTCCTCCGCCACAAAGGGCGCAAATCTGTGGCGTCCACAATTTTAAAAATAAGAGAAAAATAAAAATACAGAATCATACAGAAAACCCATATCTATCATAGGCCCAAATCTGAATCGGATCGGATTATTAGTATAGCCACAATGGAGAAAAACATTTCGAGAAACGTCGTGTCCTCTCGCTCGCACTCACACACCAACGTGTCGACTTTGCCCTTTGCCTACAAATGAACGCCTGGATCTCAGAGACTATAAGAGCTAGGGCAACCAAACTTTCCGTCCAGACTCCTGTGATACCACTTCAGTACAAGTGATTTCAAAATTTCGCCACGCCCCCCACCGCCCCCAAAATATGAAAGTTCACAATTTTGAAGATAGAAAAAAACGAAAAATGCAGTATCGTAGAGAATGATCTACCAGATCCCCGAATCTGGTTCAGATCGGATCAATGTTATAGCCACAATGATGAAATTAATTTAAATTAATTTTTTAAATTAAATTATCCCAGCACTACTATTTTATTGAACAGCAGATTTCATGGGTATTCGCCTAAAGTCAAGTGAAACAAGAAAGTGGAAAGCAAATGTAACAAAACTCCTTCGGTTTTCTAATACCTACATTCCAGTCTACTCAAAAAGGTATCATTGGTTTCATTTGGATGACTGGAAGTTTTTAAAAAAAGGTTTTGAATATGTTGAGGAGCACTACTATTATTTTGAACACAATTGTATATAGTATATATTCTTGATCAGCACCAATAGCCAAAAGCATGTCTGCCTGTTCGTCTTGTTTAAAGCCTAGTTCTCAGAGACTATAAGAGCTAGAGCAACCTAACTTTGTTTTAGGACTCTTGTAATATCACACTGTTATTTGTAAGTGTTTTTCAACATGTCGTGACGACCCCTTCCGTCTTTACAAAGTAGGAAAATCGGTTTCATCCACAATTTTGAAAATACGAGAAAACGGAAAAAAAAAACGCAATATCGTAAACAATGACCAGATGACCAGATCGGATCATTATTGTAGGCAGAATGAAGAAATTCATTTACAGTTGCTATCCCACCCTATTCCAGCCTCTACTTATTTTCTCTCTCGCACACTACTCTGGCGGAGAAGATGTATGTATTTATAGCAAAAAATTGTAAGCTGATAAAATATTTAAAAATTTCACATAAATCATAAGCTCACATATGAATATACTGACTGAGTATGGGTATAAAAGTAGTGTCGCGGCTATAGAAGCGACTCACAACGTTACCCCTCGTTTGTTTTTGTAAACCGGACGCAATTTGTCTCCGTCGCTGATGATCTTTAATACAGCCGCTGTGTGTGAATGATGAATGGTATATGAATGTACATATGCATGGGAATGTATTGCTGTGTTCGATCGTGTGTCTGCATGACATGTGGCGATCGGCGAGCGACGACACCTTTGTCGCTCTCATTTTACTGTTTCTCTTTATCTCTGGCTGTGTGTGCGTGTCTGTCCTATTTCTCCACTTGGATGGTCCATTCCACACTCCCTAACCCATCCCCATTCCACATTCACATAACCATAAGCGCACATTCATAATTTATACAATGGACAGCAGCAGCAGCGCAGAAAATAAATGCAGACAATAATAAACAATTCCAAAACAGGCGCTTCCGTTTTCCGGCCATCCATCCGTCCAGTCCATCCAAACGCATGAAAGAACCAACTAACACGAAACACTCCACTCCATTACGTTCGTTACCCGGTAATGGGGCTTTTTGGTACACAACTGTGAATAAGAATACTTTTCAGCTTTTTACTTTTTAGTTTCATTCTGCTAATGTTCCTTCCTTAAGACAATTCCTAGCAGAAACGAGGAGGAAAATTGTGAGGCGCGTCTTAAATCGCGCCTCTACTTTTATATCCGGTACTCTATATGCGAGAAAAGTCAGTCAGTTTTTAGAATATCTTATCTGTTTCCATTTTTCCACTATTGTTTTTAATTCCGCTAATCTACCTCTCTTCTTATACCAACAAGTCGTTTTCTAGAACGTTCTCCGTCAGGAGGCGAACACTGCACACTGCAGTTTGTGAGAGAGAGAGAGATGAGTAAGCGCTGCGGCACTGTAAGACGGTAGCTAAGTCTCTTAGGAAACTGTAACATAACTAAACTAAGACCAACGCTACGAAAATAACAGATGTGCGGAACTTGTTCCCATGCTTATCCTTAATAATGATAGGTGTATGTGACTGTGTGACAAGTGTGTCGATAGTTCTGGGTTCGTCGCGACCTATGTATGTGTTTATATGTGTTTATATATGTTTATGATTTTATGGTCGAACCGCTCATAGATCTAAGTGTTCTTTTTGTCAAGTATTATTTTTTATGGAGTGGCCTGTGTCGGTTCCTGTTCATGTTTATTCCTTTAATGGAAATGATTCAGTGTCTTTGAGAACCAGGGGTCAAACAAGACGGACAGACAGACATAGACTCGTCTATTTATGCTTATAAAGAATACATATATATATATTTTATGGGTCGGAAACATTTCATTATCTGTGTTATACACATTCACTTAGATCACTAGCTTAACTCTTCGAGTACCGGGTATAAAAGGCATTTCCAGTTGGCTGTTACATACCTAAACTCGAACCCAAACTCTTCCGCATTCTTCTTCGAATAAGTAATTTATGAGGCATTAGGACTTTGTCCGCTGCTGCCTTTTTATACCCGCACTCAAAGAGTAAAAGGGTATATTGTATTTGTGGTAAAAGTGGATTTATGTAACATAGAGAAGGAATCATTTCCGACCCTATAAAGTATATAAATTCTTGATCAGCATCAATAGCCGAGTCGATATAGCCATCTGCCGTCTGTCCGTCCGTCTTGTTTTTCACTCATTGCTCGGAGGCTATGAGAGATAGACCAACCATTTTTTTTTCCAGACTGATGTGATATCTCACTCCTAGAAAAGTGTTTCAAAACTTCGCCGGGCCCACTTCCGTCCCCACAAAGGGCGCACATCTGTGGCGTCCACAATTTTGAAAATAAGAGAAAACGAAAAGTGCAGAATCATAGAGAAAGACCATATCTATCAGAGGCCCAAATCTGAATTGGTTCGGATCATTAGTATAGCCACAATAGAGAAAACAATTTCGAGAAACATCATTCCCTCTCTCTCGCACTCACACAAAAACGAGTGGATTAGGTTTTTCGTGCAAATGAGCGCCTCGATCTCAGAGACTATAAGAGCTAGAGCAACCACACTTTTTGTCCAGAATCCTGTGATATTGCTTCAGTGCAAGTTTATTTCAAAATTTCGCCACGCGCTCTCCCGCCCCCCCCAAAATTCGAAAATCCACAATTTTGAAGATAGAAAAAAAACGAAAAATGTAGGATCTTTGGGAATGATCATTTCTACCAGTTCTCCAAATTTGGTTCAGATCGGATCATTTTTATAGCCACAATGATAAAATGAATTTTCAGCAGCGATTTGCCCCGCCCCCTTGCAGCGTAAGTCATTTATGGGGATGATAGTCGCTACAGATTCTCTCTCTCGCTCACACACTGCTCATACATTCTGCCTCGTGCAGTGTACGTGTGAGAAGTGATGCAGATGATGTAGATTTAGATGACAGATGTAGCAAAAAAATGTAAAATGTAAAAACTTATAAAACATTTGAAAATTCCACATAAATTACATTAAATTAAATGACTGTTCAATCTGACACTCGACTTAATGATTGGCGTACAGTTGTGTCTACTGATGAAAGATGTTTTAATTTAGATGGCCCTGATGGCTTTCAATATTATTATCACGATTTGCGGAAAGATGAGCTATACAATGGTGGCCAAAAGTATTTTGACATTAAAAAAATCGCATATTTTGTGTGATTAAACATAAAGTATTTAAATATGAGAGAAATATATTAATTGGAGTAGTGTATTATGTTCATAAAAACAACGAAATTATTGAATTATATATTAAAGCTAAGAAAATAAACAAAATCTTCATAAATGTTAGAGGACAAAAGTATTTTGACAAAACATAACTTGTTAGAAAATGTACAAATTTTCAAAAATTCTTAAGAATAATAGACAAATTAATAAAAAATATACCCTCCTTTGGCATATATTACCTTCTGAAAACGTCCAGGAATTAACGTGTCCTCGAGCGTTCTAGTTAGACTTGGACTTCTCTAACGATTTACCTAAGCCCACACATTCTCTATTATGTTAATATCGGGACTTTGGGGTGGCCAATCTAATGTATTTACATCGAAATCTTTTAAACAATTGGTAATCATTTTGGCCTTGTGGCATGGAGCATTATCCTGTTGCAGGATAAAGTCTTTTCTAATGAGCCTGTCGCCGCAAATAAATGCGTGATCATTTAGGATGCGTAAATAATTTCCTTGGTTCATTGAACCATTGATTGGTACCACCACACATCCCCAAAACATCACAGAGCCTCCACCATGTGGTATCCGTTTGCACAGTGGTCTCACTTTTTGTCGAGAATTTTTGGGTATTCTGCAGTATATTTTATATTTCGACCCATGATACTCAAAAGTACTTAAAAGTCCATAAAATTTTTCCCAAAAAGATTGAGGTTTGTCAACAAATAATTTGGCAAATTATAAACGCTTAATCTTATTTTTTTTTGGTGCAATATAAGGTATCGGTCGAGCCACATAAGTAGCAAAGTCAGCCTCTTTTAAACATATTTTAACGGTTTTTCGACTTATTGACATATAGTACTCTTTATTAACTACAATTGATACTGTTTTTGGTGTAAATAAGACATCAACCTTAAATTATTTAAGGATTTTGCGATCCTGCCTTGGTAAAGTTTTGCGTGGTCTGCCTGCTCTGGCTAAATTATCTGCTGAATATTTTATTTTATGCTCGTTGATTTGGTAGTAAATTGTTTGCCGCATTACTTTATTGAATTGGCTGAGGTTTTGTACTGAAATACCTGCCTTGTACTTTATTACCATTTCGTTACTCTGGATTTGGCTTAGTTCACGTGTTTTACCCATATTTAAAAGGAAAAAACCGGTCAAAACTTAATGAAATGGAAAATAAGTAATTTAAGCTGGCTTCAGATTAGATTAGCTGACTTTACGAATTGCAATAAGCTGTGTTTATAGCACGCGACAGAAATAAAAATTAGAAAAATACAATGTCAATATACTTTTGTCCACCCAAAAATTCATAATATCTCACAAAACATGTCATAGCAAAGAAATGGATTAACTTATCAGTTCGATCTTTTGCTCTCTTAAATCTATAAATAGTAGCTCTCTATTGAACGTTAAATAGTTATCTTTACTTGTACGAGTAAAAAGATACACGCCAAAGTACATTGCTTTGCGCTTTGTCAAAATACTTTTGGCCACCATTGTATTTAAGTCGCCACCATAGCCGCGAAGGTGGAGTAATGGTGTGGGGTGCCATCATGTTGAGTGCGTATATTCTACTGACCAAGAAAAATTCACCTTGTTTTGAGTAGCTTTAAGAAAATGTTCGAAAAACATAGTTTTGTTAAATTTGTATAATTCTATTTAAAGTATCATTAAATACCAAATTTTTGCATATCTACTTCTTTTTAATCATCATTAAAATACAAAAATTTAAAAAAAAATTTTAATGCAATTAAACGTGCGTCTTACCTACACCCAGCGACAAAAAAAAAAAGCCGCACTCTGTCATTTCATGCATTTCTGACTTTGGAAGACTGGTGTTTCCCCAAATTTTATTCGATTCGACTAATTTTTTTTTTTTTGGGAGTTCCGTGAATGTTTCCTTCTGGTTTTTGTGTGTTTTTGACGTCTTAGTTGCTGGAAACACTTCCTAAAAACTTTTTTTAACTTTGAACTCTTCAAAAACGATGGCTAAGGGAAAGCAGTCATCGGTGACTGAAAAGTCTAAAATTATTGATTTGGCAAAACAAAATGTTTCAATTCGTAAAATAGCAATTAAAACTAAGTTCAACGAAAGCTCTGCGAGACGATTTAAAAAAAAATCGAAAGACTGGAAAAGTGGAGAGGACGAAAGTATCGGGAAGAAAAAAAATTAACAAATATAATGGAAGATCGTATTATTATGAGAACGACCCTACATAATAGATTTTTAAATGCTGTTAAGATAGCTTCCAAAGTGCAGCAACGATTTTCAAAAACTATTTCGGCTCGAACTATACAGCTTCGGCTAAAGGAGATAGGCCTAATGGCAAGGACACCTGCCAAAAGCCACTTCTGTACAGTACAATTAAGAAAGCTCGCTTAAATTGGTCTACAGAAAAATCTAATTGGGGTGAATCCGAATGGTCACGTGTCATATTGTCGAATGAGTCCAAATTCAACCTCATTGGACCCGATGGTTCGCGCACAGATCGCCGGAGAACAGGGGAACGATATTCCAAAGATTGCTGCATTAGCACCGTAAAGCATTTGCCTTATATTATGGTATGGGTTTGAATATCTAAAAATAAAACTGAATCGATAATAATGGTAAAAGGTATGGTCAATGCAAAAGTGTATAAAGAAATTATTCTCAGTAGCGTTGTGCCTAGTATGGAATCAGTTACTGAGAAAGAAGATGATCCCATCTTTCAGTACGATTCTGCACCTTGTCATCGAGCGCGCTCTCTAAGTTATTCTTCGTCGTTTGATATTTTTAAAAATGCATTATACTAATTTTGACTATTCTTTAACGATAGGTTAACATTTTTAAGATGGAATTGGGTATTAAGTCCTTAGATTGGCCAGGTAACAGTCCCGACCTCAGTCCGATAGAGAATGTGTAGGCCCTTATGAGTTCAAAAATATGAAAAAGGAAGCAGAAAACTATGGTTGAGTTACGCCAAACTATAGAAAAAAAGTATGGTTTGATGATATAACGGACGAATATCTGAAGGTTTTATACGATTCGATGCCCAATAGGACCAAATGTCTCATAAACGCCAAGGGTGTTCCCACCGAATATTAATTAGTTCTTAATTTGAAAAATACATTTTTTTTAAATATTAGCATTGTCATTACTTTTATAGAAAAACAAAATAACTCATTGGAAAAAATTTAGTTTTTGTTGGAAAAACACGTTTATATATTTTAATTTAATTTTTACTTTTTTGTTATGGTGAAATTACTAAATAGCCGTTGAAAACGGTGTGATTGGCAAAAATATTTTTCTTTCACTATATAATTATGATACAAACAAATTTAGTAACTTTTTTGTATAAAAATGATTAAGTGACAAAAAAAAAATAAATAGTCGAATCGAATAAAATTTTGGAAAACACCAGGCTTCCAAAGTCAGAAATGCATGAAAAGTCAGAGTGCGGCTTTTTTTTTTTTTTTGTCGCTGGGTGTACATATGACCAGCAGTGTATATTGAAAGGTAACAATTCCAACTAACCCCACTGACATACATATACTTTTATTAACTTTTGATGCGAAACCCTATTTAAATTGGCAAAAGTTCACGTTTTCGTGAACTTTATTTTTATAAAGGACCACTCAATTACTATTCAACAAGGATAATCTTTTTCCAAATATTTTACTTTTTCATTATATTTTTTAATTTTGTAGAATGTAACGTTACGCCAGAATGCATCTTCCAGATCAATTCCCACTCTATATATCAAACATTTTTACTCTAAATATGTATGAGGTTTATCCGTAATTATTATTTACATATCTTTTACAATATGTTATCGCACACATGAACGCATATGAATGTACATGTGTACATACACACAATCATATTTACATTTATGTCGGAACATACATATATGTATGTTTATATATAATAAAGCTCTCGCTTTGTCTGATGTTGCGTGTTCCATTAATGAAGTCATTCCCACAGTCAGATCAAGTTTTTATTTCCACTTTACTTTACTTTACTTTAATTTTGAAGTGCCCCCCTTCACCACACACACACACATTATCGAAGCAACCACAGCCGTAAGAAAGAGAAACTTGCCTCAAGAAAGTCGGAGATGGAAATACCCTTGGCGTATCTATGATTTCCATATAGAACCCCATCATTCTTTGCTGATTTATGTAGACTCGATAATCAAATTTCCTCGTATTTCACACCACATATATGTTATTTTTGTACTATTATCCTTTTCAGCCTTCGCTTGTGCGTCACGAGTCAAGCACTATACTGCACTATGTGCAAAAAGTCAGTTTACCAATCATTACCAATTTGAAGATAGAAACATGAAACTTTGTACATGTACTTAAAAAAAAGGTAGAATCTCGGATTTATTAGTTTTTTTCAGTTGGACCACGCCTTCCTTCCCACCCACCTTACCATAGGGTTAAAATTGTCAAATTTTTGTCTAAAATTATGTTTTCATATATTTTAATGTAATATATTTAAGGAATACGCAATAAATGAATTTTTAATAATGCATTCTTAGCTATTCCTATTTTAAAGTTGATTTGGATCCCTGTAAAATTAAATCAAACATTAGTTGAAGCCCAATATTAAGTTTTATGACGCCATACCTTGATACCGAGTTAATAATTTATTCATCCCAAAACTCTTCCTCCAGCTCCAGGGTATCCAGCCCGAAAATTTAGAATTCATCATCTCCGCTTTCTTCTCTCTGATTATTATTATTATTGTCTTCACATGCTCCTGTTGTTGAAAGCTCAATATCAGGAGATTCCAAAAGAGCTATAACTTCTGTCAGTAGCCTTTTTTTATGGTTTAAGCTTTGGCGTTCCTTCAGATTTATCGAAGAAAGCAGTGGGTCAGAAGAATGAATGCTCTGTTAAACACGTCTGACAAAGTATTTAGGCGGCTGCTTTTCCTTGCATGAGCCTATCGCGTTTATATAATTTATTGCTCGCTTCTGACGAATTTTCGCCGAGAGCTCCTAAAGGAAGTACGGAGGTTTCCATAATTTGATGCCCATGTACCAATACCTTGTGCACAGTTGAAGACATTGGATACCACTCATAAGTCTTAACGTATAAATTAAACGTTTTTCTACATAAGTCTTTAAATTTAGCTGGGCATAACTTATACTTAAAATTATATACAAATTTTTCAAAATGGTCTCGTTAAATGTAAAATAAAACGAGAAAGAACGTATACCCGTACTCAGTCAGTACACATGTGATTTATGTGGAATTTTCAAATGTTTTATCAGTTTTTACATTTTAAATTTTAAATTTGTTTGCTGCATCTGTCATCAGTTCTCACAACAACACACGTACACTGCACGAGGCAGAGTCTGTGAGCGTGAGTGTGAGAGAATCTGTAGCAACAATCATCCCCATAAATGACTTACGTTGCAAGGGGGTGGGGGAAATCGCTGCTGAAAATTCATTTGATCATTGTGGCTACAATAATGATCCGATCCGAATTCGGGGATCTGGTAAATATGGTCATTTTCTACGATACTGCATCGGAAGGGGGCGGGGCGAAATTTTGAAATACACTTGTTCAGGTTTGGTATCACAGGAGTCTAGACAGAAATTTTGGTTGCTCTAGCTCTAATAGTCTCTGAGATCCAGGCTACACAAAATACGAAAAACCAAATCGACTCGTTTTTGTGTGAGTGTGAAAGAAAGAGAATGATGTTTTTCGAATTGGTTTTCTCTATTGTGGCTTTATTAATAATCCGATCCGATTTAGATTTGGGCTCCTGATAGATATGGCTTTTATTTTTAAAATTGTGGACGCCACAGATGTGCGCCCTTTTTGGGGGCGGAAGTGGGCGGGGCGAAATTTTAAAACACTTTTCTAGGAGTGAGATACCTCACTCTGGAAAAAAAATTTGGTTGGTCTAGCTCTTATAGCCTCCGAGCAAAGGGCGACAAACAAGACGGACGGACGGACAGACATGGCTATATCGACTCAGCTATTGATGCTGATTAAGAATATATATACTTTATATGGTCGGAAATGATTACGAAAGACATTTATTAGGGTTGATAGCCGCTACTGATTCTGTCACACTCACACTCACGCACACACGCTCTGCCTCGTGCAGTGTACGTGTGTTGTTGTGAGAACTGATGTAGATGTAGATGACAGATGCAGCAAACAAATGTAAAATGTAAAAAACTGATACAACATTTGAAAATTCCACATAAATCACATGTGTACAGACTGAGTAAGGGTATAAAAGTAGAGTCGCGTTTACAGCGACTCCGTACGTTCTTTCTTTTTTATGAGTTCAGTAGTTTCCCTAATAAATTCCATTTTGAGAGGCCGGCAGAATCTGACTGACTGTGGAGAAGGATTTAACCAAATAATTTGATTTTTGCAATCTATTAATTTTAAGGGAATTATTGCTGTTACAAACAGTGATTGATCCAATCCAACAGGCTTCTCTCTGTAAAATCGCTGTTTATATATACATACTTTGTCCTCTTGACCCATCAAATCCATAGCTGACAATTAATTAGCAATGCGTTGCTTGCGAATGAGGAATTACGTCTTTCTTCATTTCAAATATGCGGTCAGCCATATTAAATCAGCAATGATTTAATAAATTCTGCAGCGATACTTCAACTTTCGTTTCAGAATAAGTTATTTTGTCTTGTTCTGGTCTGCATTTTAATTTCATCTTTGTAAGTTCTGAATACGGCGGATGAATATCGCATCCATGCAGCTTATTTATGGCTTTTATATAAATGTATTGTTGTTTTGTAAGATTCTTTTCTATTAAAAATGCTAAAGCCTTTTTAGGACTTATTTTGGTTTCAATGCGTAAATGCAACTGAAACATTGAGTATTGCCGTAAATCGGGCACAAACGGGCAAAAATGTTATCCACTATTTAATTGTTAACAGTTTAATTAGTACCATTCAGCATTACAATTACCTCAACTGCCCTCAACGCACAAGTTACACTCCACAGAAACACAAATACATTTAATAGTAGGGACATAAAAACATAACAACACATTAAACAATTGGACAATATATTATATCACATGTACGAAACATTTAGTGTTAATTATTTATTTTACATACTTTGACGATTAAATTCCATGTTTAAGCTTTTTTGTTTTGTTTACAATTTTATGAGAAAATTCACAGCAAAAATCACAAGCTTTCGCGCCAATTTTGTTTTTTTAAGTGTCCATATATGTAATAGTCTTTCAATTTTGACAAATAACAAAATACCAACGAAGTCCAAAAAATATTAAAAATATGATTTAGTGTTCTTAAAGTATTCTTATTCAGAAAATAAGGTCAATTTGATAATACGGAACAACAACAAAAATGTAAAAATGCCAAAATATGGGACTTTTTGCCTATAGTGCACTGTTCAGACCAGTTGTTGACTACAAATATCATCGGTTCTAAGTGTTAATGTCCCTCGATTGCTTTGGAACAATGGATTCAATAATCAGAACCAATGTGATATGCGATTCAAACGTAAGATCTTGAAAAGTCAGTGAAAAGTTGCCACGACCTCGGGAAGGGAGGGCACTGTGTGCCGTTTAAGTTGCATTGTTGAAAGTGGGCTGCTGTGATTATAGTGCGATTTGTCTCCCCTCTCTATTTTGATGTCATGCCAAATGCATGATGTGTGCCTTTGTGGGGGTGATGACATCACGCATTTATTTGCATTGCACCGCTGCTTGCGACCTGTGCCCCTGGCCACTTGCCTTCCGAAACGATCCATAAATGATGTACCTTCATTGTCCCATTGCGTACTTCAATTTAACTCATTTCGAAATGGGAATGAAATTGGAACTGTAGATTGGGATATTTGAGTCAAGCAGCTGAGAATTGTCGGAAATTGTGTGTTAATTTGATTTTTTAACTTTATAGCTCTCGAGCTTCTCTCCATTTTTTTATAATTCTCGTCAAATGGTGAGCATAATTAACAAGCCACTTGACACACAGCGCCTAACCCCATACTCATAACCAAACCGCCTACAACGCCACTCCTAGAGATGAGAGAGACCCAGGAATGGGAACACAGATATCTGTGTTGGCGTACAGCCTGTTGACTGCTCAATTTATTAACTTTCAACATTTTATTAATTGTAGAAATGTGAAAGAAAAATTGTGTATGTACACTCAAAAAAAAATATAGAGAAATATTAATTGTAGATTTGGGGTTGCACATGAAAATAGATATGTACAATATGTGTGTATATACCATATATTTTGGGATAACATTAAAAGAAAGTTTGTTCTATAAATAAGCTATGTATACTCAATTTGTTATTACAGATTTCGACTGGTGAGAAATTTGTTGTTTCGCTTTAAAAATTACAGGAAAATATTCCATTTTTCCATCAGAGTAGAGAGAACACCCCTTCAGTGTAGAGAGAACACACTCGCTTATCCCCTTCCCCGTAAATTTTTTGTCGTAACTTGCATGATCCGCGCTCGACGCTTCGTGGTTCTCTTCTCTTACTCACCCATCTCTATGAAGGCTGATTTTGTCTCTTATGTTGCTGGCCTTTTGACAGTTTCAAGTGGCGCCCACAATTTATCGTTAGGTTCAAGCGTGTGTAGGTGCGTACATATACATCTGTGTGTTTTCGTGCGAGGAATTGAGTGGAAATATAATGGAGTTTGGGTGGAGTTAAACATGTTAATAAAATGCACTTCGGAAACTCGTAGCTGTACAAAAGAAATAAATGTACGAATTCCAATGTATGAATTTACCTTACTAATCAGCGTACACTGTACCAAGAGTCATACCACCCCCTTTAACAAATTTCGACTCTTTTTTATACCTGTACTCGAAGAGTAAAAGGTTATATTGTAATTGTGGTAAAAGTGGATGTGTGTAACACACAGAAGGAGGCGTTTCCAACCCCATAAAGTATCCGAGTCGATATAGCCATGTCTGTCCGTCCGTCTGTCCGTCCGTCTTGTTTTTCACTCATTGCTCGAAGGCTATTAGAGCTCAAATTTTTTTCACAGACTAATGTGATATCTCACTCCTAGAAAAATGTTTCAAAATTTTGCGCCCCCACAAAGGGCGCACATCTGTGGCGTCCACAATAACAAAAAAACTAAAAATGCAGAATCATAGAGAAAAACCATATCTATCAGGGGCCCAAATCTGAATCGGATCGGACGATTAATATGGCCACAATAGAGAAAAACATACGAAAAACTTCGCTCCCTCTCTTTCGCACTCACACAAAATCGAGTCGATTTGGTTTTCGTACAAATGAACGCCTGGATCTCAGAGACTATAAGAGCTAGAGCAACCAAACTTTCTGCCAAGACTCCTGTGATACCAAACCTGAACAAGTGTATTTCAAAATTTCGCCCCGCCCCCTTCCGCCCCCAAAAGACGAAAATCCACAATTTTGAAGATAGAAAAAAAACAAAAAAGCAGTATCGTAGATAATGATCATATCTACCAGATCTCCGAATTTGGTTCAGATCGGATCATTATTGTAGCCACAATGATGAAATGAATTTTCAGCAGCGAGTCCCCTTGCGGGGGTTGCCCCCCGCAACAAAATATACATTTTTATTAGACTTGATGGCAGCAGCGCGCTGCTACTAATCTCTCACACTCACACTCACACTCACGCTCACAGATTCTGCCTCGTGCAGTGTACGTGTGTTGTTGTGAGAACTGATGTAGATGTAGATGAAAGATGCATCAAACAAATGTAAAATGTAAAACTGATAAAACATTTGAAGATTCCACATAAATCACATGTGTACTGACTGAGTACGGGTATAAAAGTAGAGTCGCGCCTACAGCAACTCCGTACGTTCTTTCTCGTTTTCATTTTCTTTGGGTAAATAAACCCATGATAATTTTCACGCTACTATACGCTACCTTGCCGCAATGTGCAGTGTTGCCAAAAGTGGGTTGCATTTTGTTATGCAAGGGAGGCACACGCCCACCAGCCACACCATACCACACTACAGCACACCACACCACACCTGACGCACGTAACTGTGCCACACAATGGAGGGAGGGGCGTATGTCCAAAACTGACCTTGCCTTTCATACGCCCCACATTACATCAAAACGAATCAAATCGCCAGCGATTTTGTCACAAATTATACATACTATATGTATGTACATTTGCGTGTGTTGTTTGTCTCTCCTTTCATTTCTGTCTTTTATACCCTTTGATTGGAAGATATTCCGGTTTTAATGCAACGCAGAGTAAAGTCAACCTTCTTCAGTTGAGTCTGGACTGTCTCTTCCAGCTGGAATATCTGACAGAAATTCTACATGCAATGTCCTCTAATATCGTATGGCAGGGTATCTCATCTTTTCGGTCGGTGTTGCTGTGTGTTAGAGCAACGGTCTGTGGATCTAATTAAATTCAAACTTTGCCAAAAAAATATTAATGTTTATTTAGCATACGGTTAGCATACATATGTACATATAGTATGTATGTAATTATGTGTGAAGTCTGGTCTGTTTAAGCGAAACTTTTCCCGTAATTATGACCAAAATGTATGTCCCAGATACAAGCCATTTTTCAATGTGTTCCATATTTTGTTATATTCTTGATCAACATCAGTAGACGAGTCGATATAGCCATGTCTTTCCACCCGTCCGTCTGTCCATCTTGTTTAATGCCTAGTTCTCAGAGACTAGTATGTTTTCCATACAGAAGCCTTCAATGAATCCTAATCCCATCGTAGTATTACTTCCTACAATTCCCCACGCAGGTGAATATGGGGTCTACTGGTATGCTCTCTTTCAAGGTTTAAATGGTCTCTGTTTGTGTCACTCGAAATGAGAATTTCCGGGCGCTTATGGGACAATTGTATTTTAATGTAATTTCCAACACTTTAATTAGTTAAGGTCATTCTGTTTGTGGCGCCGAAACAGCCTAAAAGCAAGATCAAGAGCAGACCCACTACGCTCAACATGGGTTTTAGGCGACAAACATTTGGTTGGCGGTGCTCTTTTTTTTTTTCCTTTTTCCAAAGAGCAAAATTCAATTAGCGATCCGATCGCCCACCAGACAAGCCACCAACGAGAAAGAACGTACGGAGTCGCTGTAAACGCGACTCTACTTTTATACCCGTACTCAGTCAGGGGTTTGCTGCTGAAAATTCATTTCATCATTGTGGCTACAATAATGATCCGATCTGAACCAAATCTGAATGAATCTGTTAGATATGGTTATTTTCTACAATACTGCATTTTTCGTTTTTTCCTATCTTCCAAATTGTGGATTTTTGTCTTTTGGGGGGGCGGGAGTGGGCGTGGCAAAATTTTGAAATAAACTTGCACTGAAGCGATATCACAGGAGTCTAGGCAGAAAATTTGGTTGTTCTAGCTCTTATAGTCTCTGAGATCCAGGCTACACAAAATACAAAAAACCAAATCGACTCGATTTTGTGTGAGTGCGAAAGGGATGGAGCGAAGTTTTTTCGTATATTTGCCTCTATTGTGGCTATATTAATGATCCGATCCGATTCAGATTTGGGCCCCTGATAGATATGGGCTGTCTCTATGATTCTGCATTTTTAGTTTTTGTTATTTTGAAAATTGTGGACGCCACAGATGTGCGCCCTTTGTGGGGGCGGCTTTGTGGCTATATTAATGATCCGATCCGATTCAGATTTGGGCCCCTGATAGATATGGGCTGTCTCTATGATTCTGCATTTTTAGTTTTTTGTTATTTGGAAAATTGTGGACGCCACAGATGTGCGCCCTTTGTGGTGGCGGAAGTGGGCGGGGCGGAATTTTTAAACTTTTTCTAGGAGTGAGAGAACACATCAGTCTGGAAAAAAATTTGGTTGCTCTATCTCTTTTAGCCTTCGAGCAATGGGCGACGAACAAGACGGACAGACGGACAGACGGACGGACAGACAGGGCTATATCGACTCGGCTATTGATGCTGATTAAGAATATATATACTTTATAGGGTCGGAAATGATTCCTTCTCTGTGTTACACACATCCACTTTTACCACAAATACAATATACCCTTTTACTCTTCGAGTACGGGTAGCTACTTATGCCAATTCGAAATCAATATTTATAGTTAACACAGCACAATGTCTGTCGGGTCTGCTAGTATATACACACCTGATCATAATAATAGGTACACCCATCTACTTCAGCTTTAAACTAACATAAAACTTTTCTGTTCTATATTTAAAACTTCAAATTTGTTCCCACTTATTCATTGAGTATTTTTTTTCCATAAAATAAACTTGATTACAGTATAGGATAATGATATAACAGAAAATATTTCAGTTTTTGCTTCAAAGTCAATATTTTGCTGATCAAAATAATAGGTACACTTTCAATAACTCTTCAATATTAAGTAAATAGATTGGAAATTCTTGCCTTTTTGACAATTACATGTTAATTTCATTTAGTTACAGTCAAAATATGAACAAATAACTATGTTTTTATCTTACAAAAATGGGTCTCATTGTACAGAGGAAGAAGCCCAATTGCCTCTTAGTCTAAAAAAAAAAAAAGAAGGAAAATCTATTCGGTACATTGCCAAATGAATAAAAAGATCTTAGAATTGTATTCACAATACTTAAAAAAAAGGAAACCTAGTTAGAAAACTCGCGTAAAGCCACAGAAAACTAGCAAAACACTTGACCACTGCATTGATCCTTTTGAGCAAAATTGACCAGTTTAAGTCGCAAAAGGCTTTTGCAACAGAAATTAAAAAAAGAATTTGGTGATCCAACGATGCGTATACGACTACAATAAGCCAACCTTCCAGGGAGAATAGAAAAAATATGTTCTACCTATGCGCAAAAAAAAATATATCGATGGGGCTAACTTTTGCTATAGGTCACAAAAGACTGCGCAGGGTGCACCAGAGAGAAAAAGTGGAAAAAAATTTTATTAGGCGGCGAAACTAAAAAAATTTGATTTGGGAATGATTTCATAAGGAGTAAACGACCCCTTAAAGAAACAGATTTTGATCCAGGTTTCACCAAAAAATTTTCAAACATCGAGGGAGCAATTTAATATATGGGGCTGCTTCACCTGGTACGGCGTACGTCCACTTTTCCCAGTCAACGAACAAAATGAACGCTAAGTAACTCAAATCCATATTGGAGAGTGCTACTTTACATTATACTAAAGAAATAATGCCATTAAGTTGGGGTTTTCAGCAATAGAACGACCCAAAGCCCACATCGACGTGGCTAGCCAACTTGGTTGAGAACTAGAAAAAAAAAAAGGACGTATTAAAGTGGTCTAGTCAGTCTCCCGACTTAAATCCATTCAAAACCTTGTGGGGAGATTTATAAAATGAATTAAGCTAAGTTTTCATTTCAAAATAAAAAAAAACTATGGAAGGTCGTCCAAAAATTGTGGTACGAGACACAGATAGAAACCGGCCAGACGCCTTTTTTTAAATATACAAAAAAAAATTAAAAAGCTGAGCAAAAAAGGTTAAACACATTAGATATTAACTAGCAAACACTAATTAAGCAAAAAAAAAATTTAATAATCTGTTAACAGATTTTTTTTCATACAAATACTGAAAGTGTACCTATTATTTTGATCAGCAAAATATTGACTTTGAAGCAAAAACTGAAATATTTTTCTGTTATATCATTATCCTATACTGTAATCAAGTTTATTTTATGGAAAACAAATACTCAATGAATAAGTGGGAACAAATTTGAAGTTTTAAATATATAACAGAAAAGTTTTATGTTAGTTTAAAGCGGAAGTAGATGGGTGTACCTATTATTATGATCAGGTGTGTATATACACTTCGCGTCATCAGGTTAGCGTCCCCTTTACACACATTTTCTTTTGCTTTTTTCACTTTGCCTATTGCACGTAACTTCTTTAGTTTTTATACACGTACTCGAAGAGTAAAAGAGTATATTGTAATTGTGGTAAAAGTGGATGTGTGTAACATAGAGAAGGAATAATTCAGCCCCCACAAAGGGCGCACATCTGTGGCGTCCACAATTTTGAAAATAACAGAAAAATGCAGTATCATAGAAAAAGACCATATCTATCAGGTGCCCAAATCTGAACCGGATCGGATCATTAATATAGCCACAATAGACAAAAACATACGAAACGAGAAAGAACGTACGGAGTCGCTGTAGGCGCGAATCTACTTTTATACCCGTACTCAGTCTGTACACATGTGATTTATGTGGAATCTTCAAATGTTGTATCAGTTTTTACATTTTACATTTTACATTTGTTTGATGCATCTGTCATCTACATCTACATCAGTTCTCACAACAACACACGTACACTGCACGAGACAGAGCGTGCGAGTGTGAGTGTGAGAGAATCAGCAGCAGCAACCCTCAAAATAAATGTATATTTTGTTATGGTTGTAGCGGGAGGTGGGGGCAGCTCGCTGCTGAAAATTCATTTGATCATTGTGGCTACAATAATAATCCGATCTGAGCCAAATTCGGGAATCTGGAATATGGTCATTTTCTACCATACTGCATTTTTGGTTTTTTTCTATCATCAAAATTGTGGATTTTCGTCTTTTGGGTGGGCGGAAGTGGGCGGGGCAAAATTTTGAAATAAACTTGCACTGAAGCGATATCACAGGAGTCTAGGCAGAAAATTTGGTTGTTCTAGCTCTTATAGTCTCTGAGATCGAGGCGCTCATTTGTACGAAAACCAAATCGACTCGATTTTGTGTGAGTGCGAAAGAGAGGGAGCTAAGTTTTTTCGTATGTTTTTCTCTATTGTGGCCATATTAATGATCTGATCCGATTCAGATTTGGGCCCCTGATAGATATGGTCTTTCTCTATGATTCTGCATTTTTAGTTTTTTGTTTTATTCAAAATTGTGGACGCCACAGATGTGCGCCCTTTGAGGGGGCGAAAGTGGGCGGGGCGAAATTTTAAAACATTTTTCTAGGAGTGAGATATAACATCAGTATGGAAAAAAATTTGATTGCTCTATCTCTTTTTAGCCTTCGAGCAATGGGCGACGAACAAGACGGACAGACGGACGGACAGACAGGGCTATATCGACTCGGCTATTGATGCTGATTAAGAATATATATACTTTATAGGGTCGGAAATGATTCCTTCTCTGTGTTACACACATCCACTTTTACCACAAATACAATATACCCTTTTACTCTTCGAGTACGGGTATAAAAACGTGCGTTATACTTTTCGACCCCCCAACAAAAACGAAAACAAACTTTGCTCATTGCAAATATTGACAGTTGGGCCAGGGCTAATGTACCTTTCACAGCCTCCTCAACCTCTCCGTTCAGTATTTCCCATTCAAAGGCATACTATCTTATTCATTGATCCATCCATTAGGGTATATTTGAGAGTTGAAGCGGGGGGTACCGGCCACGAGCACCAGTTGTGTTTGGGCTCTATAAATAAAATTAACTTGAAAATGGCAAAAAAAAAATATTCATACGAGTGGGGTAAATTTTGGGTGCTCATTAAGCATTAAGCTATGTGGAAAAAAACACCTCTGAAACCAAGGATAAGCTTGATAATACTATGGGAGCTCTGAACTATCAATTCCAATGGTAAACGAGAAGGGGCGTGTTGTGTCGCTGTTAACGCGACACTACTTTAATACCCGTACTCAGTCAGTACACATATCATTTTATCATTTTTAACATTTTACATTTTTGATTTTTTCTTGTATCTGTCATCTACATCACTTCTCACAAAAACACTGCACGGCTGAATAGTGGGCGGCTAGCTGCAAAAAATTCATGTTATCATTGTGGCTCAACTAATGATCCGATCCGATTAAGATTTGGGCCTCATAAATATGGGGTTTCTCTATGATTCTGCAATTTTCGTTTTCTGTTAACTTAAAAATTGTGGACGCCACGGATTTGTGCCCTTTGTGGGGGCGGAAGGCGGCGGGGCGAACTTTTGAAATACAATTGTAGGAGTGAGAAATCAAATCAGTCTGGAAAAAAAATTTGATTGCTATAGCTTTTATAGTCTCCGAGCATTGGGCTACAAACAAGACGGACAGACAGAAAATACCACAAATACAATACCCTCTTCGAGTACGGGTATAAAAAGTGGTTCACTCTATTTCGTTGTGCCTGTACAAGCATCAACGATGCCGCAAATCCAGGATGCCCAGTTAGTGCCCTATACCCGACAAAATTTTCGATATGAGGTTGGCAACCGGAATTTAAATTTGCAAGAGATTCTGGAAGCCATAGGCAATCACATGGTTCAGTATTTTCAATTTTAAATGATCAGTTGGGTATGAAAAAGCTGTCAGAAAAATGGTTGTCGCGTTTGCTTACAATCGACCAAAAACGCTTTCGTGTGACAACTTCGAAGAAGTGTTTCGCGATGTTCAACTACCATAAGGACGCTTTTGCGCCGTTTAGTAACCGTGGATCCAGCACAAGACACCAGAGACCAAAGAGGGCAGAACAGTAGGTTTTCAGTAAATAAATTAATGACGACCGTTCTTGAAAAAAGAGGAGAGAGAGATACATTTGGTACAGCAAAAAAATTAAAACAGACAAAATATTTAATAAATTTCACGTAAATCATAAGCTTACAAATGTATGAATATACTGACTGTGTACGGGTCAAAACGTAGAGTCGCGGCTACAGAAGCAACTCCGATTTAATGAGGATTTAAAAAAAGGAACGAACGCATTTGGCCAAGAAAAAATCTTTTCCACAAGGATAATGCAAGCATGTGAAGTTTCCATTGGAAAAATTCATGAATTAGGCTACGAATAGCTGCCATGAAAAAATGGCCCGGCGGAACGAGACTTGAGTCCAATAATGAATTCATCTTACAAAAATCCCTATTGTGAGGATCTCGCTAGGTTTTTTTACAGGGATACAAAATATGAGAGGGTAGTATTTCCTTTGCTAGGCCGAATATTTATCAGCCTGCCCTCGTTTATGTGTACAAACATATGTACATCATTGGGTTAGCCGAAGCTTATGGGAGTCACCGTGGCCACGGTAGAGTGATCTACAGACAAGGGAAATACTAATGGCAAGAGTTTTGCTGCAGTTTAGGAAGTTTTTGTAATCTAAGCGTTTTGTGACACTCCTATGTATGTGTGTTTTCTTGAGGCCTACCCATTAACTCCTTCCATAGATCTCCCTAATCCATTATGCCCCATCCACTTGTCATTTTGATGAATGTTGTGTTGCCGTATTCCAGTGTGTTATCAGTCTTTTTATGTTATCGCAGAGTGTAGACCCTTTACATAATGGAGGGGCATACACATTGGCAGGCCGACGCTGTACTGTGCATATCTCTGTCCCCTTTCTATAAATTTCCTTAACTCTTATCTTATCTCAAAAAATATTGAAATATACATACATATGTACATATTCACACACATACATATATTTTTACATATGTATCTACATTTACACTGACGAGCAAAACTGTAACACCATTTCAGTATGCGCACTTCAACGGTCTGTATCTTCTCTTCTATTATATGTATGATAAAGATTTTAGTACTGTTTTGTAGGTAATTCATTTTACTATGTTTCCAGAAAATTTGAATCTATTTGATAAGCTGGAAAAAAATTGCAAAGAAAAATGTAAAAAATAGTCAAATGTTACAGTTTTGCACTCCGGTTACTTTTTTAAATTTAATTTTTTTTAATAATGAGTCCAAAGTCCTTTTGATTTTTGAGTTCATGTATGCGATTTAGCATACTTTGGGTGTATTGTAGCAAAAATTTAGGGGGAATCGCGTTCCACACGTCCTACGTACTCTACCACAACTCCATCATACCAATTGGAGGGAGCGACTATTTTTCCAGCTATGATTCGACATCGCTCCATAATTTTTTGAATGGGATCCTGTCGGAAGATTGCGGTGGCCACTTAATTGACTGTAATCTTTGTTTGGACTTTCCATTTTTTACCAAAAAGGATGAGTATTTTGTTGCATTGTCTTGCTGAAAAATGCATTTTTAGCAAAAAGACCCATATTTTCGATGACTTCTGCTAGATTCTGTTTTAGAATGCTTAAATATTGTTCCTTTTGCATTATTCCATTGATCAATTCCAAGGATCCAACTCCATTTTGATTTATACCGCCCCAAACCATAATTGAGCCGCCACCGTGCTTGACGGTTTGGCACACAGTACTTGGTGACTGGATTGTGGGATCTCTAGTCCAATACAATGAGCTGTTTGACTCGAAACGCTTAATCTTTATTTCATCTGACCATTTTACTTCGAAGCAAAACTATTTGCAATTGTTGAAAGTGTTTATTAGTGATTTACAGCATCCTAATCCAGTCACCAAGAACTGTGCGCCAAACCGTCAAGCACTGTGGCGGCTCAATTATGGTTTGGGGTAATGGTACATGAAAATTGAGTTGGTCCCTTGGTATTTATCGATGGAATAATACGAAAGGAACTATATTTAATCATTCTAAAACAGAATCTTGGAGATGTCATCGGGAATATGGGTCTTTTTGATAAAAAAATGCATTCTTCAGCAAAACAATGAAACCAAATACTCGTCATTTTTGGTCAAAATTTTGAGTCCAAACAAAGATTACAGTCCATTAAGTGGCCACCGTAATCTCCCCGATAGGATCCCATTAAAAATTATGGAGTGATGTCGAATCACAGCTGGAAAAATATTGGCTCCTTCCCAGTGGAATGATGGAGTTGTGGTAGAGTACTTAGGACGTCTGGAACGCTATTCGCCGTGAATTTTGCTACAATACACCCAAAGTATGCTAAAACGCATACATGAACTCAATAAATCAAAAGGACTCTGGACTCATTATTAAAAAAATTAAATTAAAAAAAAGTAACCGGAGTGCAAAACTGTAACATTTGACTATTTTTACATTTTTCTATGCCATTTTTTTCCCAGCTTTTCAAACGGATCCAAATTTTCTGGAAACATAGTAAAATGAATCACCAACAAACCAGTACTAAAAATCTTTGTCATACATAGAATAGAAGAGAAGATACAGACCGTTGAAGTGCGTATACTGAAATGGTGTTACAGTTTTGCTCATCAGTGTATGTTGTGGATTTTTTGTAGTTGATGTTTGGGTCGTAAAAAAAAATAGCAATTGCGGAGTACTAAACTATATATCGCTCGCAATGGCAGCAGTCTTAGAAGAAGCTAAGGGCAGGCTTTTAAAATTGCCAACAATTCGTCTATGGCTATGCATCAGTTATCATCAGTTATGAAGATAAATATGTATGAACACATTAAACTTTGTTTCCATCTTTTCCACTGATGATTCCTCTACCAATGTATATTTATATATGTACATATTTATAATGGACGAATCTGCTCTGCAGATTGTTGTACTTCCCCCTCGCATTTCAGACTCACGGCGCGGGGCGGGGCGAGCTGCCGCTGCCTGTCCCCATCGTACTAGCTCGTTTCTGTGATCGACTCGGTTTGCTCACATCGCATCACCGTCTTATCCATTCCAGTATCCAGCCCATTCCGCTATTTTCCAGCGCTGTTTCTTTTTATTTTCCCTTCTTCTTTTCTTGTTTATTACACATCTTTTGGATCGTTTCGATGTTGACAGACTCCAACTCTAGCCGCCTCATGGAATAACGTGCTGCCAAGACACTTCCAAAGGCAAGAAAATAAAAGGGATTGCCTCATTTATACAAGATCTACAATTAAATTATGATGTCTCTCAGATTCTATTAATATTCAGCAATGCAGGATCTAAACAACACTTTTTTCAAGTACTTATTTTGATTTCTATTCGTGATTTACATGTGTACATATGTACATATATGTACATATTTACCTTAATAATACCGTTGTATGCCATACACGAAACTGTACTATTTTTTTAAATATTCAATCAGTTCCACATAACTATTCCATTGCTCAACAAATTGTTTTATTTATTTCTCAACTTCATTCAATCAATGATGTCATATGTATTTGGTGACCGACCGATCCCCAATTGGTGCCCGACCCGCACTTGTAACTGATAAAGTTTTAGTCACAACAACAAAAGCAATAATCAAACATCGACAGCTCAATGATTTATAAACATTAAGCAAACAGTGGGGCAAGGATATCTTTTTTACAGACCGCACTATTTCAGTGATTAATTTTTAACAATAACTAGAAGAGGTTCCGCTTAGCTTAGGATCAATAATTGGCTACAGAGTGGGGTTCATGTAATAGACACCTTAGAAAAGATATATAAACTATATGATAAGTTAATGCTTACTCCGAATACTGGTGATGTCCGTGAAGCGCATAATAAAGTTGCTATCAATAAATAGAATTCAGAAAGCATTTTTATTGTATTTTTTATTGCGAAAAATTCTTCAAAAGTATTGATACATATTTGCTAGCGCCAGAATTCTGAATGAAATTTTTTTTAAAATAACCATGTCCGGATTTGTGTACCGCAGAGAAGGAAACGTTTCCGTCCCCATAAAGTATAAAGATAACAGAGAATGGAAAATACTGTATCGTAGAGAATGAGAATATGAATATGGTAGATATGACCACATTGCCGAATTTGGATCAGATCGGATCATTATTATGGGCAGATTGATAAAATTAATTTTGAGTTGTAAAATGTAAAAATGTATCAACTATTTTAAAATTGAACATAAATCACAAGCTTATATATACTTGTACCCTGAGTAAGTCCGAGTATAAAAGTAGTGTAGCGGCAACTGCGCTCCCTCTCATTTTATTATACCCGTACTCGAAGAGTAAAAGGGTATATCGTATTTTTGGTAAAAGTGGATGTGTGTAACATATAAAGTATATATTATCTTAATCAGCATCAACAGCCAAGTCGCTGTAGCCATGTCTGTCCGTCCGTTTTGTTTTTCACTCATTGCTCGAAGGCTATTAGGGCTAGAGCAATCAAATTTTATTTCCAGACTGATGTGATCTCTCACTCCTAAAAAAGTGTTTAAAAATTTCGCCCCGCCCACTTCCTTCCACAAAAGGTGCACATCTGTGGCGTCCACAATTTTGAAAATAACAGAACACGAAAGATGCAGAATCATAGAGAAAGACCATATCTATCAGGGGCCCGAATCTGAATCGGATCATTATTATAGCCACAATTGAGAAAACCATTTCTAAAAACATCATCCCTCACTTTCGCACTCGCACAAAAACGAGTCGATTTGGTTTTTCGTATTTTGTGTCGCCTGGATATCAGAGAATATAAGAGCTAGAGCAACCAAACTTTCTGTCTAGACTCCTGTGATACCAAACCGAAACAAGTGTATTTCAAAATTTCGCCCCGCCCCCTCAAAAGTTTAAAATCCACAATTTTGAAGATAAGAAAAAACGAAAAATGCAGTATCGTAGGGAATGATCATATCTACCAGATTCCTGAATTTGGTTTAGATCGGATCATTATTATAGCCACAATGATAAAATGAATTTTCAGCACAGATTTCCCCCTTCCCCTTGCAGCGAAAGTCATTTATGGGGATGATAGTCACTACAGATTCTCTATCTCGCTCACACATTCTGCCTCGTGCAGTGTACGTGTGTTGTTGTGACATGTGATGTAGATGATGTAGATGTAGATGATAGATGTAGCAAAAAAATTTAAAATTTAAAAACTGATAAAACATTTGAAAATTCCACATAAATCACATGTGTACTGACTGAGTACAGGTATAAAAGTAGAGTCGCGTTCACAGCGACTCCGTACGTTCTTTCTCGTTTTAAGTATGCGTTCATGAATTGTTGAAATTGGCCGATTTATTTCTTTTTGTCCTCGAGTTCTATGCCCTTAAAGTCACGTACAACTTCACGTGAGCAGTACCAGCGCCTTTTCCTAAGCACAATGGATACCCTGTCGACGTGCCGACCACTGCCCTAAAGAACTTTGTACCACCGGGTCGATTGAAGTTTCAAAAATTGTGTTTTTTCTCCCACCCTACTGTACATATGTATGCTATAATGTGTTTGCCTGTTTATATATTGAAAACTTTATCAAGCAAACCGGGAGCGAGAATGGCCGTCGTGCTCTCAATGTCATTTATCCAAAAATGTCCGTTCCAAAAAGATACCATCCACGAGTGTCATACAAACACGTTGGATGAAAAAGACATCAACAATAACTACTTTTGGGGCTCTTGTTACCCCTTCTGATCGACTTGGCATTTATATAAATTCCCAGTCCTAAGGAGCTCTGATTTAATACAAGGACCGATTTGCAAAAGCATCTGTTAAAAATACCCATGCTCCCCGTCCATTTTCCTATAAGTGTATAATACCAAAATATGAATGATAATTATTTTTCTCCGCTGGATGATGATCATAATGGTAATGTTCTCGCTTAATCGCCTTCTGCCTCGAACACTTTTTGGTGTTTGGTCTGGGTTGGATTGTGTTAAGAGCATTTCGAAAAGAGAGTTTGGAGAGCGGAAGAGCATTTCCGCGTACCCAAAAATAAAAGTGAAAACTTTTAATGTGTTTGCTCCGCCCCTAGCCCCGTACCACTACCCCCACAGATCTCCAAACGCTCTTACAGGGAGGGGATTTGGATAAGTGAATGGTAGGTGAAACCTGTGCGTGCATGTAGTACATACATACATATGTGGCATCTATGTGTGCAGTTATCAAATTCCCAAATTTTTCATTTATTTGTTTATTGGTGATTGATTAGGGGCCATTTGAGCATTATGTAGCTCTCAAAGCTTTGGGTCCCACATACAAAATATTCCATTCCATTAAAAAACTTCATTTAGTTTGAAAGAAAATTAGCTAAAAAAGCCAAGCCACACTAGTATTAAACTGTTCCTATACCAGTAGATTCCAAAATTATGATTTTAAAGCTTCAACAAAGTTTTTAACAAAAAAAAAGAGCAAAATAAGGAGCTACAAAACAGCTAGACGATCAGCCCCACTGCTCGCCTAGGCCAGCTGTTAACCTCAACCACCCACCCTCCCTTCCGTTTTGAGCGCACGTGCTGACGCGCTCACACACAATTAAAAGAGGGGTGAGAGTTAAAACCATTTGCCAATTCCCCAGCTGCAGATGCAGCTGTTCATGCACTCCGCTCCCTCAGTCTCGTGTGTGTGGAATGACATTTGACATTTATATTATTTAACTTTGTTCTATCTATTTTTTTTTTTGCAGATGTCATTGACGAAAAAGGATCCATCGCTGCGTGTTGCCGCCTCTGATCCGCATCTGGTTAGTCTGGGCGGTGGTCGTTTAAGTACCGCCGTGACCATACACTACATACACATTGGTAAGCCAGCCATCTACATGCAACACACATGTATATGTGCGCATGAACAATGTAAATGCGATGGAATACACACACCGGACACGGACCGTTACTCCACTCTCTATCTCAGTCTTCTGTTGTGCGTGGCGTAGACACGGGCACGCACGCGTGCACTCTCTCATTGTCTCTCTTCAACTCTGCAAGGTCACTTGTAACGCGACAAGAAAGGTACCGAAAAAAACGAATTGCGAAAAAAAACGCACAAAAGACAACCACCAGCACAAGCGAAGGCAGCGCAGAGTAAATGCCGACAAGGTGATTTTTATACCCGTACTCGAAGAGTAAAAGGGTATACATATTGTATTTGTGTTAAAAGTAGATGTGTGTAACATAAAGAAGGAAGCGTTTCCGGCCCCATAAATTATATATATTCTTGATCAGCATCAATTGCCGAGTCGATAGCCATGTCTTTCCGTCCGTCTGTCCGTCTTGTTTGTCGCCCAGGAGGCTATAAGAGCTAGAGAAACCAAATTTGTTTCTCACTGATAAATTACCCCACTTCTACAAATGTATTTCAAAATTTCGCACCGCCCACTGCCGCCCCCACAAAAAGCGCACATCTGTCGCGTCCAGAATTTTAAAGATAACAGAAAACAAAAACTGCAGAAGCATACAGAAAGACCATATCTATCAGAGGCCCAAATCTGAATCGGATCGGATTATTAGTATACCCACAATGGAGAAAAACATTTCGAGAAACATCGTTTCCTCTCGCTCGCACTCACACACCAACGTGTCGACTTTGCCCATTCGTAAAGATGAGCGCCTGGATCTCAGAGACTATAAGAGCTAGAGCAACCAAACTTTCTGTCCAAACTCCTGTGATACCATTTTAGTACAAGTGTATTTCCAAATTTCGCCACGCCCCCTCGTGCAGTGTACGTGTGTGTTGTAAGAATTGATGCAGATGTAGATGACAGATGCAGCAAAAAAATGTAAAATGTATCAACTAATAAAACATTTAAAAATTCCACATAAATCATACCGACTGAGTGCGGGTATAAACGTAGTGTCGCGTTAACGGCGACACCACATGTTCTTTTTCGTTGTTTAATTGTTTTTTGTCAGCTTACAGTGGGACGAAAGCCGCCCCTATGACAATTAAATAACCACAAAGTGTTGCATTGATCGGAGTTTTGCCATCAATTACGTGATTAAATGCAGAATAATACATAAATATGTACAGACATACATACATAGTTTGAAAAAGTTAGGCAAACTTTTTAAACGCATTTGTACGCCCGAATCTCTGTATCGAAATACTTTTACATCTTTGTTTCAAACGAATGAGGGGAGGCTCAGATCTTTAAAGCTTTTGCGATTATCACCCACTGTGCCTAATCTTGTTGGCCACATGCGGCACCGCGAGCGCGACATAGATGGCAAGAGCGATAAGAGCTGCCAACAAGAGATAGGGGGAATGGATGGAATGGAGAAATCGCAACGTCACATTCCCAAATCAAACGCCGGACGCTTTACATTTTTTTCTTGGCATTCTGTTGTTTATCGGAATTTTTTTGTTCTTTTCGATTAGGAGATACGACTATTGGATCGGCGGGGACGTGTAGCATCTCGTTCAATGGAAGCGGTGTCCGGCCGCTGCACTGCACCATCTACAGGAGCGATGCCAACGAGGTGACCTTGGTGCCTGAGCAGGAGGCGCGATTGCTCATCGACGGCGCCCCCATACTGGAAGAGACAAAGCTCAGCCAGGGGGCGATGATCACCATCGGCAATTCGAATTACTTGCGCTTCAACAATCCCGCAGAGGCGCAGATGATGCGCTCGGCCATGGGCTCCAACGAACGGATTTCCATGCCACAGATCAACTTCACACAGTCTTCACAACATGCCCACGAGCTGAGTCAGTCGCTGGAGCTAGAGTCCTTCTACGATAGCATCATCAATCCGATAAAACACACGGGAGTCCACTCCTCTGGTGGATATGAACTGGAGTGCCCGAAGGTCTTCACCTCCGACCTGGTTACCGTCAATATGCCCGCTAAGGATGTGCTCGGTCAGAAGTATGCGAGTTTTGCCCGTAATCTGGCTGAGAACCATCGCAACGAGAAGCAAATGAACAATCAATATGCCAAAGTATCAGGAATCGGCAATAATTCCGGCTACTGGAATGTACCCACCAATGCGGCCATATACAAGGAGCAGCAGCATCCACAACAACTATTGCATTCGGATCTACTTACCAAGGTAAACAACGATTGCTATGATCGATATCCCAAGCCAGGCGGCTTCCAGATTTACTCCATGAATGGCGTCAACAATGAAATCAACAATAGAAGTGGAAATGGCAGCGCAAAGCCAAGTGGAAATGGAGGAGTTGAGCTGGAGGATATGCTTAAGATATGCACCGAGTATGCGGACAGGAACACATCTGGTGGAGTAGTTCCTCCTCCTACTTCCCACAACACATCGAGTACCCCCAGCATCACCTCATCCCCGATTGTCCAGAATCGAATCAAGACAAATGGCTCCCTGCCGCGTGACAAGAAGTCACCATTCCCACAACAGCCCAGTTGCGGGAGCGTTAGTAACAGCACCACCAATCTCTCGCTGCTGAGCAGTGCTTCAGGCTATGAGAATGTACGTCTGCTGGGACCCAATCGCGTGGAGATCAATGGACAGTTGCATGTAGCGGCATCCGCAGCCACAGCGGGAAGCGTAGGAGCTGGCCCCAGTCCGGTGGTTCGGACGAGTCATGAGAATTTAGGGAATATTAGTGGCGGTGGCAAGTATGTGCCACAGAGCCCCAGGACCAAGATACGAACCAACTGCATGTCCCCCAAAAAGGATGTGTCCTTTGGCAGCGCCTTTACCCTAGCCACCAACACCCAATCACCGGCCCAGCCACCAAAAGCCCCTGGAGAAAGTCAAGCGATGGTCAAGCCACCGCTGGCACCCAAACCACCAGCACCTAACCAGCAACGGGACTATGAGCAGCTCTTCAAGTCCTTTGAGCGCAAGCAACAGCAGCTGGACCGCCTGGTGCCGCCGGCTAAGCGCACCAACAAGAATGTCAATAATCTCACCCTTAATCTGAATCCCGCCGAGTCACAGTCACCCAAGCCCAACCGCAAGCCAGCGCCAGCGCCTCGCAGCATACACCTAGAGCAGCGCCATCGCCGAGAGCTCATCCAACGACGAAAGCAGCTGAAAACGGAGCTGGCTGAACTGCCGCGATCTAGCAGCAGCACACTGGATAATCCTGAGGTTTTGCTTCCTTCCAAATCAATTCGATATGAAACAAATCATTATATTTTCCCTTTTGCAAAAATGAAACTGCAGGTCGAGCAGCAGCAGGTGACGCCAATGTCGCCGCGACTGCAACTTCAGGCCCTGCAGAATCGGATACGCCGCCTGGAGGCTCAGCGGAATGCCACACGCGTGATGGAGGAGAATCAGCAGGCGAAGCTAAAGCAATCCATTGAAATGAAGCAGGATCAGCTGAAAAAGTGAGTGAATGAAACATACGGAAAACGAGAGAAACCTGTTCAACATATTAACTGATTTACAGACTGCGGGCCATGCTTAAGCAGAAGCCGAACAATGCCTGCCTGAAGGAGGAGCAGCAGTTGGTGTGCGAGTCTCTGGAAAGTGATCGCAAGACGTTTGAGGATCTGGAGTTTCAGTACTTTGAGGAGGAGTCCGAGCATCATGCCAGCCATGAGGAGCTCAAGCGGCAGGAGCAACGCCTCACGCTTGAGTCAGAACTGGCCACCTTGCGCATTCAGCTGGGCCCCGATGACGAGGAGCAGCAACCCACCTCCCCAAAGAGCGGATCGGGAGCCCCAGTCGCTCCAGGCATTGGCAGCAATCTAGTCAACGGTGTCATGTCCCAGTCTCTGTTCGGATCAGCGGAACTGCTCTGCCCCAAGCGACACCACCAGGAGGATCTGATGTCGAAGAGCGTGAACGAGAATATGTTCTACAACCACAAGATCGAAGCCACCACCAGCACACCGAAGCGACTGCCCCTGCAGCTGTGCGAGGATCCAGTTGTGGCTGCCAGTGTCACCGGCAGTGGCAGCTGTGAACAAATCAGCTACAATTTGTCGCTTCACAGCGATCGCTTCGAAGTTAATCCACTGGAACGTCGCGTGCCCTCGCAGGATGACATCGATCGCATATGCAAGGTGGCCAATGATGCACCAATCTCGACTAGTCAGGGAGCCAGTACCAAGATCTTTGATAGCTTCAAGGAAATTGAACGAAACAGGAAACTTTTGCTGGCTCAGCAGGGTACGAAAATATAGTTTTGTTCAATCTCATAATGGATTCTGACTTCTCTCTTGTCTCTCTTTCAGGTCATCAGGTTATTGAGCATGAGCGACAAAAGATGTACGACCTTAAGAAGAAATGCCACGCAGAGGCACGCACCCAATATTTGCTTTCCACACAACAATCGATGGAGCAGAAGCAACTGGAGCACCAGCACCAGCAGCTACAGATCGAAGCAGACGCCAAGTGAGTTGACCTTCTCTCCATCCAACAACTAATGAATGCGCCGCTAGGGCCACCCCCTCCCAACACGTTTCAACTTATTTATCTGAGCAGCTGCCGACGAAACTGCACTTAGAATACTTCGAATTTTTTTCCACACTGATATGATATCCCACTCCTACAAATGTATTTCAAAATTTTGCCCCGCCCACTTACGCCCCAACAAAGAGCGCACATCTGTGTCGTCCAGAAATTCGAAGATAACAGAAAACTAAAAATGCAGAATCATAGAGAAACACCATATATCAGAGTCTCATATCTGAATCGGATCGGATCATTAGTATAGCCACAATGGAGAAAACCATTTCCAGAATCTTCGTTCCCTCTCGCTCGCTCTCACACACCAACGGGTCGACTTTGCCCATTCGTACAGATGAGCGCCTGGATCTCAAAGACTATAAGAACTAGAGCAACCAAACTTTCTGTCCAAACTCCTGTGATACCACTTCAGTACAAGTGTATTTCTCCACGGCCCTTTCCGCCCACCCAAAAGATGAAATTCCACAATTTTGAAGATAGAAAAAAACGAAAGATATATTATCGTAGAGAATGCCCATATCTACCAGATTCCCGTATCTGGTTCAGATCGAATAATTATTAAAGCCACAATGATGAAATTAATTTTAAATGTTTAGGGTTGATTGCCGCTACTGATTCTCTCTCTCGCTCACACACTGCTCACACTTTCTGCCACGTGCAGAGTACGAGTGTTGATGTGAGAACTGATGTATATGTAGATGACAGACGCAGCAAAAATATGTAAAATGTATATACTAATATATCCCTTCTCGTTTTATTTGTACATTGTATAGTATGAATCATTGAGTACTAACCTTAAGCCGCTGTATAGGTGACATCCATAGCTGCTGGAGCTTTCGGGATTAATTTTTTCTTCAGTTACCCAGGGAAGCGTCTTATTACTTAGATTGGAAACAATTCAATTATTTTTAATGCACCATTCCAATTCAGGAATTCTTCAACTTTTAATTTTTTTGGAATATCAATTTTGTTTCAATTCAATTATTTTTAATTCACCATTCCAATTCAGGAATTCTTCCACTTTTTACTTTTTTTAAAGACCTAAAACGAGAACAATGCACCTTTTATAGTGATTATAGTGAAACGAGAACAATGCACCTTTTATAGTGATTATAGTGATAAAAGGTGCATTGTTCTCGTATTAGGTATTTTAAAAAAGTGTGCATTAAAAACAATTGAATTGAAACGAAATTGATATTTCAATTATAAAGATATTTTCCTGGTTCTTGGCTTATTTGTCCCTTGGGTACGGATATTCACCAATTATATGGAAACAAATTCCAAAAGTTTGACAGATTCCAACGAACAAATTCCCCATTAAAAATGTTTCTAACTTAACAGAAGTCAAAGGACAATCTATAGTAATTTAAATAATTACATAACAATTAATAAACAAAAAAGAGATTAGTTTAATTGAGTATTTTGCAATTATGTTAATTTGTTGTTCATTTTAGGGATTATTAAAGGTCTTACACAATATCTTATCTATTGAGCATTTATATAAAGTAGATTGCAACTGATCAATATACGTAAATACATATGTATCAATAAAGATACACACTTAGATAAAATGGCATAGTAAAAATATTTATTTTCACCCATATTTAAATTAAATATTCGATTTTTAAATTCAAACATAGTAAAGTTAAATGAAAAGAGTCAATGAAGTGTATATAGTAGAATATAGTAAATATATTAAATTTAAAGTGTATTGGTCGATTTTTATAAGTTATACTATATAGTCTATCGGCATACATTTTTAAACGCAAGTGTAATATTGTATTACAATATTTGGGCTTTCTTTATCTGTGTTTAGTTGATCATTGTTTAGTATTTATTTGTTCATTGAACTCGTTGCAGACTCTATAATTAATAAAATGTGGTTGCTAATAGCCAAACAATATGTTGTCTTGCCACACTCCTCCCACCCCTTGGCACGCAGCTCCATCTTATGAATGAATGTCGTCTCCAAACCGGTTGCCGAATGACTTTGAGTTTTTTTCGAATTGAAAAACCAAACAAAAACTTAACTCAACAGGCACAAAAATCAATAGACTAGACGTGAAAGAAAGTCTGTTTACGGATGCCGAAGCTTCAGATACTCTTGCAGTTAGAACATATTTTTATACCCGTACTCGAAGAGTAAACGGGTATATTGTATTTTTGGTAAAAGTGGATGTGTGTAACATATAGAAGGAGACGTTTCCGACCCCATAAAGTATATATATTCTTGAACAGCATCAATAGCCGAGTCGATATAGCCGTGTCTGTGCGTCCGTCCGTCTTGTTTGTCGCCCATTTCTCAAAGCCTATAAGAGCTAGAGCAATCAAATTTTTTTTCCGGACTGATGTGATATCTCACTCCTAGAAGTGTTTCAAAATTTCGCCTTGCCCACTTCCGCTCCCACAAAGGGCGCACAACTGTGGCGTCCACAATTTTAAAAATTAACAAAACGAAAACTGCAGAATCATAGAGAAAGACCATATCTATCAGAGGCCCTAATCTGAATCGGATCGGATTATCATTAGCCACAATAGAGAAACCCATTTCGAAAAACATCGTTCCCTCTCTTTCACACTCACACAAAAACAAGTCGATTTGGTTTTTCGTACAAATGAACGCCTGGATCTCAGAGACTATAAGAGCTAGAGCAACCAAACTTTTTGTCCAGACTCCAGTGATATCGCTTCAGGGCAAGTTTATTTAAATTTTAAATTTTTTATTTAATTTCGCCACGCCCCCTTCCGCCACCCCAAAAGATGAAAGTCCACAATTTTGAAGATAGGAAAAAATTAAAAATTCAGTATCGTAGAGAATGATCATATCTACCAGATTCCCGAATTTGGTTCAGATCGGATCATTGTTATAGCCACAATGATAAAATGAATTTTCAGCAGCGATTTCGCCCGCCCTCTTGCAGAGTAAGTCATTTATGGAGATGACAGTCGCTACAGATTCTCTCTCTCGCTCACACACTGCTTACACATTCTGTCTCGTGCAGTGTACATGTGTTGTTTATTGTTTAGGGTTGAACAATGTCCAGTTCAACGTAAGACTAATACATTAATAGAACAAAAATAAAAGAAGGATATTTAGACTATTAAATTAAATTAAATTACTTCGAAATAGTATTAGCTTAGATTTATCCATTTAAGAACTAGTATCGTAAGAAAAGAGATGGAAAAAGTGTTGTAGTTACGGCAAATGCTTCATGGTCAGAATAATTAGAAAGACAACGTTGAAGATGAAGTGGAAAAAAATGCCTAGTCGGCCGGGAAGGGACTGAGATGTTCATAAGGCTACAGAAGGCAATGGAATCAACCTCACCAGCGAGATATTTATGTAGAAAAAGAACACCGTGGCAGATCCTACGACTTTGAGAGAGCGGATATTGAGAAGCCGCAGCCTGCTCTCATAAGAAGGAGATGACTGACCACGAACTGCAAATAGGAGGAATTTGTTTTGGACGGACTCTATCATATCCTGATATTTTTGGTAATGAGGGGACCAGACGCAGGAACTATATTCAAGGATAAGCCGGACAAGGGACACATAGAGAAGTTTGGTCGTATAAGGATCGGTGAACTCCTTGGGCCATCTTTTTAATAAAGCCCAGGACCCCTCTAGCTTTATTCGAGATAGCGGATATGTGGGAGTTAAAACACAGATTAGGTGAAAACATAATTCCAAAGTCAGTAACTTTGAACAGGCGTTGCAAGGAACAGTTATTGATACTGTAGTCATAAAGGTAAGGCTTGGTACGATGGAAAGACATGACGTTACATTTAGAAATGTTAAGAGGAAGCAAGTTTATTAAGCACCAATTGTTTAGGACGTCGAGATCGGATTGTAAAAATAACGGGGAAAAAGGGTCGTAGTAGGGAAAACACAACTTCACATCGTCCGCATACATAAGTACTCGGGAATGTGTTAAAGCTTGGGGAAGATCATTAATGAATAAAATAAATAGCAGAGGGCCAAGATGGCTACCTTGAGGTACCCCTGACGTAACCGAAACAGGCATAGAGAGAGAGGAATTAAAGCTGACACGCTAAAACGATTGCAAAGATAGGCACTAATCCAGAAAAGAATTTTAGATGGAAACCCTAGGAGATAAAGCTTCTCGATAAGGAGATTATGATTTACTGAATCAAAAGCCTTACTAAAGTCAGTGTAAACAACGTCAGTTTGAGACTGCTTTGCGAAACCAGCATGCACAAAGGTGGAGAATTAAAGAAGGTTTGATGAAATAGAACGACGTTACACAAATCCGTGCTGCGATTCAGAGAATATTGAACTACAAATGTTGGAGCTGAGAAGTTATAATTTTTTCAAATAGTTTTGGAATGGCAGATAAGTTGGAGAAGCCACGATAATAAGAAACTTCGGATTTAGAACCCTTCTTGTGAAGAATAATGAAAGATTCTTTCCAGACGGTGGGAAAGTCCCCGAGCTCCATATATGTATAGGTTAAAGAGTTTAAGGAGGGGCACACAAAGAGAATCAGCACAATGTTTTAGAACAGCACTGGGAACCCTATCGGAGCCCGTAGAAAAGGAAATTTTGCACGACTTTTAGTTGATTAGGAGGCAATTATAGTCAATGAAGGGGGGATAGATACAATTAGAACTATTTAGGAGGAAGGGATATGATTGCTTGGGATGAGATTTATCTGCAATTATAGAGGAATGACTATTAGAAGGAATAGAGTAGCAAAGTTGAAAAACGAAGCAAAACAGATTTGCGATATCACAATCTTTATCGGCCTTTCTACCATTAAAGGAAAATGAAGATGGAAATTGGGAAGAGTTACGCTTCGAGTTCACAAACCTAAAGAATTGCTTCGGATTTCGTTTGAAGTTGCTTACATTTAGACAGGTAGATATTATAACAGGTTTTATTAAGTAACAAAAATTTGCTCTTTGCGATTGAGTACTTAGAGAAGTCCAATTGCGAACCAGATCTTGTAAACTTTTTATAGAGACGAGATTTAATATTCCGAAGGTTTATCAAGCGTGGAGTGAACCAGACAGGGCTTTTGAGATTACGCAAGGGGGAAACTACAGGTACATTTATATTAAATATATTGAATATAGAACTATAAAATGCATTAGTTGCGGTTTCCATATCATGAAAGTCGTCAAGGAATGACCAATCAGGTTGAGTTTAAGCCTCATTGAGGGTCAACAAAAAATGCAGCAGGAAGAAAGTATTTGACTCGTCAGTGACACGCAAGACGATAGAGACACGCAATTGTTTATGCTGCGGATTTAAGAGGCATCAAAATACGATATCTGTTATGGTTTTGGGGCCATATCCGCTATATGAACGAGAAAGAACGTACGGAGTCGCTTTGAACGTGACTCTACTTTTATACCCGTACTCAGTCAGTACACAAGTGATTTATGTGGAGTTTTCAAATTTTTTATCAGTTTTACATTTTACATTTTTTTTGCTACATCTGTGATCTACATCTCATTATCTACATCACTTCTCACAACGTACACTGCACGAGGCAGAATGTGTGAGAAGTGTGCGAGCGAAAGAAAGAATCTGTAGAGACAATCATCCCCATAAATGACTTACACTGCAAGGGGCGGGGGGAAATCGCTGCTGAAAATTCATTTTATCATTGTGGCTATAATAATGATCCGATCTGAACCAAATTCGGGAATCTGGTAGATATTTCTTTATTCTCTACGAAACTACATTTTTCGTTTTTCTCTATCTTCAAAATTGTGGACTTTCGTCTTTTGTGGGGACGGAAGGGGGCGGGGCGAAATTTTGAAATACACTTGTCTTGATTTGGTATCACAGGAGTGTGGACAGAAAGTTTGGTTGCTCTAGGTTTTATAGTCTCTGAGATCCAGGCGTTCATTTGTACGAAAACCAAATCGACTCGTTTTTGTGTGAGTGCGAAAGAGAGGGAATGATGTTTTTTGAAATGGTTTTCTCTATTGTGGCTATACTAATGTTCCGATCCGATTCAGATTTAAGCCTCTGATAGATACGAGGGCTGCTATTTATATTTCTGGCCTAGGTCACTTCCAGCCATATTAGAACCAAATAATTACTTCCATAATAAACTTTGGGGTTTCATGGGCTAAACCTACATACAACTTTTTAATGTACGACCACATTTTATATCGATTAACGATAAATACAAAATTTACCTCGGCAAAAAAATGGAATTAGGCCGTGAACATTTTCGTGCAATTATTTTTCACAACTTTCGGCGTGGATTAAATAGGCAAGAATGCATCGATGAACTACAATTATTATACGGCGAGAAAGCCCCTTCTTATAGCTCTGTAAAGAGCTGGTACAATGAGTTTTCTCGGGGTCGCTGCACGCTCAGCGACGCATTTCGTGAAGGTCGTCCAAAATCGGTTGTTGTGCCACAAAAAATCGATGCTGTGCAAGAACTGATAAACAAAGATCGTCATGTCACATACCGCGAGATAGAGGCTTACTTTGACATTAGTATGCTCACCTGGGCATAAAAAAGGTGTGTTCCCGTTGGATCCCACATAATTTAACAATCCAGCAAAAAAAAGGCGCGTGTCGATTGGTGCAAAGAAATAATCCAAAAGTACGATTGTGGTACTTCAAAAAGTGTATATAATATCTACACAGGTGACGAATCCTGGATATATTCATACGAGCCGGAAACAAAACAACAATCGACTGTTTGGGTCTTTCAAAATGAACCAAATCCAACAAAAGTGGTTCGCTCACGAAGCACATCGAAGCAAATGGTGGCCTGTTTTTTCGGCATTAATGGTCATGTGGCTACAGTTGCCTTAGAGAAACGTAAAACAGTTAATTCTGATTGGTATACAACCATTTGTTTGCCAGAAGTTTTTGGTGAAATTCGAAAAATTAACAAAAAGAGACGAATCATTCTTCACCACGACAATGCAAGCTCCCACTCTTCGGCACAGACAAAGGCATTTTTGACCGACCAAAACGTGGAATTGATGGGTCATCCGCCGTATAGTCCTGACTTAGCACCCAATGACTTCTTCTTGTTCCCTAACATCAAGAATAAATTACGCGGCCAACGGTTTACGACGCCAGAAGAAGCGGTTGATGCGTTCAAAATGCATGTTTTAGAGGTGTCTCATTCGGATTGGAAAAATGCTTTGAAAATTGGTTTAATCTAATGCAAAAGTGTATTAATTATCAAGGAGAATATTTTGAAAAACAATAAAACCATTTTCAAACGTCTAAGTTGGATTTTTCATAGTTAGGCCAGAAATATAAATAGCAACCTACGTATGGCCGTTCTCTATGATTTTGCATTTTTAGTTTTCTGTTAATTTTTAATATTGTGGACGCCACAGATGTGCGCCCTTTGTGGGGGCGGAAGTGGGCGGGGCGAAATTTTGAAACACTTTTCTAGGAGTGAGATATCACATCAGTCTGGAAAAAAAATTTGATTGCTCTAGCTCTTATAGCCTTCGAGCAATGAGCGACAAACAAGACGGACGGACAGACAGACATGGCTATATCGACTCGGCTATTGATGCTGATCAAGAATATATATGTATACTTTATGGGGTCGGAAACGTCTCCTTCTGTGTGTTACACACATCCACTTTTACCGCAAATACAATATACCCTTTTACTCTTCTAGTACGGGTATAAAAACACGATTTGCATTTTCCGTGCCGCTTGCATCTAAATACTCTTGTAAAAAATATATACAAATAATATACATATATAGATACGGTTTCATCGTAAATTTTCCAATAGTTATTTATTTATTTTCAAATTAGTTATTCGAAGCATTCAAGTGAATATCTACTTACATATGTACTCCTCTCCGCTTGTGGAGTTGTGTTATTTTTATTCAAGACCTCCGATCGAGTAGCGGCGACTACGATGACAATGTCACCTGTGCAATCAGCTGAGCTGATAAGCTTATCAGCTGCTTGTGCCTCAGTGTCTGTGTGTGTGTGTGTGTGTGTGTGTGTGTGTGTGTGTGTGTGTGTGTGTGTGTGTGTGTGTGTGTGTGTGTGTGTGAGTGCATGTGAGTATGAGTCTACTCGTGAGCGGGTGTGCACCCGCTTAGTCAGTCAGTTAGTCTTCGGTTGGAACTGAGCGCGCTGCGAGCGAATCGAATGTGAATACGAATAAGAATCCAAATCGGTTTGGCGGGGGAATGAGTCATTCCGTTCAGAGAAATGCACCGTATAAATGCGATGATTCCTTGCTGGTACGACGCGGGAATTATACGACAAATTACTGAGAAATTACTCATTGATCGCGCACATATTTAACTCTCTTTCTCTTTGTTTTTCTGCAGCGGCGGCAAAGATGCAAAATTTTTTGAGAAAACGGAACTGCAAAAGTTCTGCGGCGTTGAGGAGGATGCCACAGAGGAGAAGCAAACGCAGAAAGAACAGAAGACAAACAACGATAAGGAAAATAACGGTCAGAGCAGGAAGTCAACCGGAAGTAGTCTCTCAGCCACCACAACCACAACGACAACAACACCCCAACAGGTGAGTGGATAAGAGAGAGCAAAAGAGCAACGGACAGCTGCTCCTGGGACGAGCACAGTGAATCGGTTACCAAAAACATGCGACAATTATTCAATCTATGGTTCAGAACTAATAAATATGTAAACCATCTATTTTTCGAGGAACTTTTAGATAGATCCAGATACACCCAGTCAAATAGAATATAGTATAGAAACAGGCAGACCAACAGATTGAAGTAAATGCTCTGAAAGGGTATACAAATACAAATGTAAATGTGCCGTCAGCGGTAGGAGTGATTGAACGACTCTTGACCCCCAGAACACAATTGACGATCTAGGCAAAACAACACGACGGATGGGTGCTGCTTTTATTCTACATAAGTATTTGTTATTGTTTTTGAATCAGTTTATGTACCTGTTTCTCGTTTTCTGTTTTTGGCTTCCGGGAATTCTTGTTTTGGAAAAGGACTCTTCCTTTATTTTTTGTCCATAAACATAACATCAGCAGAGAGTAGCCAAAAATATACACATAATTAGTGTAATCGCATCGCGATTCCCGGGAACGTTGCATTAATGTAGCAATAATTTGCTTACAAGTTTATCCATTGATGATGGCAATTCGCATGTTTATAGATCGGCGGCGATCGAGGGGTTTTTCAACTCTTGATCGACCTCGTATTGTCCTCTGTTCTGATAAAGCTATGGTTGGCATTATTTTGATACCAGGTACGAGCTTGTGCATACGATTTATAGGCCTGATGTACAAATTAAATGTATCTGCAAGGTTCCATATCTTGAGGTGGGATCTCGAGAGCCTCTCATGTGTATTTTTTACGGAGTAAATTTGAAGATGGTCTCTCCATATTTGAATGGAATTGAATACTTCTCATTGTGTTGCTAAAATTGTAGCTGGCACCACCCTAATTTTTGAGCTCTGCATGGATTGGGCAACAAGTGTAAATATATTCGCTTTTTCACTCACTCTCTCTTCCTCTCAATGAATTCAAGTTCATTTGGATCAAGGTTTATTAAGTATAAGGTGAGGTATACCCGGGGTCTCTCACTTAACAAATACACAGTGGACAGACAGACTCCTCCTCTCTCACTGTTTCCACTGTTTGTATATGTCTATGTCCGTTTCATTATTCATTGATGCTGTAATATAGTACTGCTGCCCCCTCAACATCTGCGATAGTCGGAGGCAATCTATCGTCAGCTCATTAGTCACGAGTTTCTGCTCTCCGCCTCGGCATTTTGTTTGCTATTTTATTTTAGCTTGTGTTTATTTTAAAACAGTCCTCGTACCGTTCCGCTCCGCCCCGTTCTGCGGGGCATTCGCCATTCCGGTGATCGGCAAATGCTTTAGCTCTCAATTAAAGATTCTATATGGACTACACTTATTATTAAGTTTAATATTTTCTGCTGTCGACTTGTGGCTTTTTGTGTGTTCTCTGCGTTCTCTACTATCTTTCTTTGATAGTAAAGCTATATGTTCTTGGTTTTTATACTCAAAGAGTATTTACTCAAAGAGTGAAAGGGTATATTGTATTTGTGGTAAAAGTGGATGTGTGTAAGATAGAGAAGGAATAATTTCCACCCTATAAAGTATATATGTTCTTAATCAGCATCAACACAGCCGAGTCGATATAGCCCTGTCTGTCCGTCCGTCTGTCCGTCCGTCTTGTTTGTCGCCCATTGCTCGAAAGCTATAAGAGATAGAGCAACCAAATTTTTTGTAAAGACTGCAAACAAATTTAAAATGTAAAATCTAAAAACTGATACAACCTTTGAAAATTCCACATAATTCACATGTGTACAGACTGAGTACGGGTATAAAAGTAGTGTCGCGGCAACAGCGACACAATACGTCCTTCTGGTTGTTTCTATAGTCATGGGAATACTTACTTTTCGGAGATGGTTCGCCCCCGATAACTTTATAATCTTGATAATATGTATGTAAATCTGCGCAGCGGGTATTCTTTAGTCGGAATGGAATCTTGTCCATAGCTCTACCCCAACTTGGTTCTGTTTTGTGCTCTTCTCTGGCACGAACTTTGTTACGCGTTTTTTTTGTGTTGTTTACGTATTACCCCTTACCTTGTTTTGCACTATATTTGTTTACACTCTGGTCCGTGCACGTTGGATCGTTAACCATCGTTATCCCTCGTTCAATGGCCACACAAATCTTTGGTCCATTCCGCGTATAATTACATCGATCTTACTGCCTGCCTGCCAGTCTGTCCACTTCTTGCCGCTGCTGCTGCTGGACAATGTTCGTGCGCGCCTCATTTTAATGGCCATAGGCAGAGGCAGCAGCAGGTACCCAGTCCCAGAGATCTCTCCAACCGGCACATTTACGCAGTTTGAATCCAATTTCCAGTGGAGGAGCAAGTGCTTCTGCAATTTATAGTCCAACATGTCCGTTTGGATGACCTATGTACAGCATCGTCGCACCGATGCGAATGCACGACAACGCATGGAGTTGTATTATCTAGTGAGTGAATCGAATCGCAGAAATACTCGTATGCGTATACGCGGATGGGGGACTGAGACAAGGTCATGCATTATTCATAATGGCGTGGCAATTTTTAAGTAGATAAATATGTGGGATTATAGCTGTGTTTTTTTTTTTTATACCCGTACTCGAAGAGTAAAAGGGTACATTGTGTTTGTGGTAAAAGTGGATGTGTGTAACAAAGAGAAGGAATCATTTCCGACCCTATAAAATATATATATTCTTGATCAGCATCAATAGTTGAGGCTATAAGAGATAGAGTCCATTTGGTTTTTCGTATTTTGTGTCGCCTGGATCTCAGAGACTATAAGAGCAAGAGTGCCCAAACTTTCTGTCCAGACTCCTGTGATACCAAACCAAGACAAGTGTATTTCCAAATTTCGCTGAATTTTCAGCTGCTAGCCGACCACCCTTCAGCTGTGTTGTTGTGTGAAGTGATGTAGATAACAGATGCAGAAAAAAATGTAAAATTTAAAATGCTAAAAATAATAAAATATTTTAAAATTCCACAATGTACATATGTAAATCACATGTGTGTACTGACTGAGTACGGGTATAAAAGTAGTGTCGCTTTAACAGCGACACAACACGTCCCTTCTCGTTTTGTATCTCGATCTGTGGCAGCAGTTATCATTTTAAACTTTTTAATTGTCTTGGATAGGAGCAGAAGCTCCTTTTCGTTCTAAGAAGGAAAAAAGGAAGGAAATGAACAATGTATATTTAAGAATATCTAGTAAATAGTACCTTTAAGTTATTCATGATTCAATCTACTTACATATTTCCCTTTCGCATTGCAGCAGCGCCACTCACAGCCAGAGCTCGAGCATCATGCCATAGCGGTGGGCATTGGAAGTGGCAGTGGATCTACTGTCCAGATGATGGCACGCAGTCCGCGTCCCCTGTCGGAGGCCAACAATTGTGACGCAACAATTGAGGCGCCCATGTTTGCCAATGGAAGGAATGGTGGTGGCATGGAATTGTCGTCCATTGAAAACAAGAGGGCCAGCACCAACAGCAATTCCCAGGACACAGCTTCGGCGGGTAGTGGCAGCGGGAACAGCGGCAGCGGTGGCAGCACCGCCAGCGAACGGAAGCGCGTCCTGCCCAAGCATCAGCGTCCCCTGACCCGTTACCTGCCCATATTCTCGCCAGACCTTAATCTCAGGCATCATATTGAGACCGCTGGCCACCAGATCGATCTCTGTCCGCATGTTTTTGTCGATGCGCACAGTTGTCGCGGGTAAGTAATCCAACCAGACGCAGAAACTGCAGAAAGATGCATTTTCTGATGCCTATATTATTGTTTCTAGATATCTACACAAGCTGGGGGCCACGTTCCATGCGTGGTCGAGGCGTTGGTTTGTCCTGGACAGGCAGCGCAGTGCCCTGATCTACTACTCGGATAAATCGGAGAGGAAGCCACGAGGCGGTGCTTACTTTGCAGTGTGTAGAGCACAATATACTTTTATACCATTGTATGGCCAACTTACGCGTATTCGTATTATCCCTTGCAGACCATCGACGAGGTGTATCTGGATCATTTGAATGCATCGAAGAGTGGACGACCTTATTGCACGTTCATTGTGAAGACCAAGAAGCGAAGCTATAACCTTCAGGCAGCCTCCGATTCAGCGGCGCGCATTTGGATTGATGCAATAATCACTGGGGCCCAAGGAAATCTGGATTACTAGGAGACACCAGTACCAAACCTATTCAACCTTTAACTTTTTGCCCAGTGCCAACAGCAGGAGAACATTTCTACACTATTAGCTCAACTAACTGGTGAACCCCGACCCCAACATTAAAACTCTAGCCATGTAAGACCAAAACAAAACAAAAACAAAAAACATAATTAAATTGCTCATCATATTTTGATCTGTAACAATATACACATCCTTCGGAATAGCAATAAATTAGAACTTTTACTTTTATGAACTAACGAAATCCGAGATTTCTGTACTGGACCAAAGTCAAGAATGTATTTTTTATATGGAATATACTAGATATATATATAAATAATATATATGATGATGTATTTACTGTATGTACTTTCATTGCTTTTAATTGTTCATACTCTAGTTAAGGAACTCCACATATTTTTCTATAGGTCTATAAATATATATATATATATGTGTGTACAATACAAACTATGAAAAAGGAAATCCCAATTCTACTAACACAGCCATTTCATAGCCTAATCATAACGATAACGAGTATATATACTATACGTACCAAATGTACGCACATATACGTATGCACGATACACATCCGTTTTGAATGATAATGATATGATAACGATAACGAGAGTATTTAAATGTAACAGTTAAATGGACCACCCTCCCTTATGACTCTTATACACTTGAAGTTTCATTGTGAATTTAACTATATATATATTTTTTTGATAACTGTATAATTGGAACGATTGTGAGACAGAGAGAAGGAGAGGAGGGACAAACCGTTTGTCCAGGACTAAGCCTAAGACTAAACAGAACTTTGAACGATTTGCTCAGGCAGCTGGAAAGGATAATCAAAAATACACACAAAAACAAAAGCATTAACAAATATGTATATATATATATATACATATATGCATAAAGCATAAGCAATAACTATAATTATGTATTTAGTTAATAAATATAATTTTTTTTAAATAAACATTACGAATGATTTTTGTATTCTCTAATGGGTGGTATCTATTGCACATGTTAATATAGATCTAGCATTTCTTTTTAATCCGAAATTCTCAAGACATCTTTTGCCTTCAAAGCTATGGAAGATATGAATGCTGGGAGCTTCAAATTGTGAGCCAAATAGGCAAAAGACCTTTCAGAATTTCACTAAGGAAACCCGCAATTAAATCTTGATGTAAAAATGCAATCGCCAACAGCCAAATTAGGCCATGTCTTTTAAATTTCTGATGAGTTTTTAGTAATTTATTATAAAACTTTTGTTCATGTGCACTAATCATAAAAGATGAAATCGCTTTGAAACCTTTATTTATTGAATAATATTTAAAACGCAAATACAAATAGTATTTGTGTGTTACAATTCAAAAATCAAAAGGACACGAATATGCACGAACAATCCTTAACAAAAATTTGATTGGACTTGTTATTGTTAATGAGTAAAGTAAAATCATATCAGCCGTTAAGTGCATAATGTAATTCTGGCACACGGGGTACGCAGGACGTTTGAAGAAATTCCAAGCGCATGTCAAGATTGGGAAATGCATTGGCCAACTGATTAGTGAGATGTGTCTGTGAAGATAACTGTAGAGAGATGTTATGTGTACATACGTATATACCCTGCCTACTTGATCGCTTTCTAAGCGTGAACGTATTTCCCCAACGTATTTCCCCTTGTTCCATGGTAATGGGTTGAGGCAGTTCACTGGGCATACACTATTTTATATATCAAGAGGTGAACGCATATTTGTATAGCAGAGGTCGGATCCGTAGGCAATGATGGTCCTTGAGCATCAGTTAAAAAAATTGGAATAAATTAGTGGCGGCGCGACAAACCCTTTTGTTTTGTTTGACGTCGCTGAGGCAAATCTATGTGCGCATGGCCTTCTTGATTGGTTGTTAAGCTGGTCATGGAACCGTGGTACGTATTCTGGAACGTTTGGATTGAGCTTCGACTGAATGATAGCTCGTCCATCATTTCAGAGTCCATCTCCTGCTTCTGGTCTTGGACCTGCAGCACTTGACGACTTGCAAATGAATTCCGAGTCTGTGCAGGCGATCCTCGGCGGTATGGGAACTCGCCGAGCTTGCTCAGGCGAGATCGGTAAGGGGTAAACATCATTCCCATCTAGTATTGGCGGAGGATCGTAATATCCTGTACCGTGTTTTGAAACATACTGTTGATTTGCAATTGTAACTGACTCTGTGCCAGGTGCTGGCTGAAAGGAGACCGGGGGCGTGGCGAAATTTTGAAATACACTTGTCTTGGTTTGGTATCAGAGAAGTCTGGACAGGATGTTTGGGTACTCTTGCTCTTATAGTCTCCGAGATCTAAGCGACACAAAATACGAAAAACCAAATCGACTCTATCTCTTATAGCCTCCGAGCAAAGGGCGACAAACAAGACGGAAGGACAGACATGGCTACATCGACTCATCTATTGATGCTGATCAAGAATATATATACTTTATAGGGTCGGAAATGATTCCTTCTCTATGTTACACACATCCACTTTTACTCTTCGAGTACGGGTATAAAAAAGGTTTCTTCTTTCAAGTTATGGTCCAATATCAGCTCAGATCAGTTTGCAGACGTATGTCTCCGACAGTCGTAGGCGCATATACGAAAATCAGGCGGCGGCGTCTGCGTCTTCATTTCGGCGTAGATCAGGCTCACCAAAACCGGCGTAATCGATTTTCGGGTTATGCGAGTGAACGAATCTTCTCCGATATACATACATATGAATGTAGGCACTCGTTGATATTACTTACTATTTAGGGTACAGTAAGTATCCTAAAATATCATTAAAACACAAAAGCATTACGCACGACCATCCATATTTTCAATAGTGAAGTTTTTACATTGTACGAATTTCGAGTCGACTGCGCTTCCCAAGCACTTTTCCTATTCACTGTGGATAGGTTGAGCGGACGCTGCCGGCCTCTGCTTTAGAATCTAAAACTAAATCTAAAGTTTAGATAGAATAAATATTTTATTAAAATTTCTATGTATTCCTGATTAAAACGTTCGCCGTATTCCACGCGCAGAGTTGCAATAAAAATCGACAAGAAATTTTGCATTGTTAAATGTTCAAACCACACACACACACATGCAATCACACATGTGGACTAAACATTCGCACTGTGCAGTCAGCTGATTTACATATGTACATAGGGTAGAAATATCCTCAGGCCGCGCAGAAATCCGTCCTGTATTTTCCCGTTTCGACGCATTTAAAAGTTAATAAATTAAAAGATCAACATAGCATTGTTACGTTCGTCAATTACCAAATCTCTAGAAACTTTGCGAGCAGTCCGCGTTTGAAGTTTTAAAGCCAAGTACTGAGCATAGTTTTTTACAGGTCGTAGCAACCCACGGATAATGACGGTCGCAAAAAGCGGGGCATCGAAAATGATCCAGCCGAGGAGGACGTGATTTAAAACAATCGTAGGCTTCTACGACGATATGGATCGGGCGACCCTGCCGGCCGCACAAACATCTGAAGCACAGGACCAGGACTTCTCAATGGGTAACGAAATGCAGGCCAGCAGCGGTGGCACTACATCATAATGAAAGAGCAGCAACAACGTCCGCTGCAGAAGATAAAAGATAATTCAAACCCCAGTGTTCTGCAATGAAAAATGTATGCAATACTACCCACCAAAACACTCACAAAAATGGACGGAAGCAAATGCACAACATATTTATAAACAAAACTAGCACCACAATAATAAACCAAAATGAAATGATATACCAGGTCGAAGAGGAAAATGGCAAAAATAATAAAAAACAAATGAATTGATCAGCAAGAATTGCCAAACAAAATTCAATCAGCTAGCACAAAATCTATATGTATTCAATAAGCATTTGAAGCATTTAATTAATTTTTTTTTTTCTTTGAAAACATTACTATGTGTTCCACAAATTCAGTTTAAATTAAAATGTCTAGATAAATCATTGGGGGAAATATTGATATATTTGTTGCCTTAAAATAATCCCTTTCAAATAAGAAAACAAAGAAATTGCTTTTATAGCTGGAGACTGTAATAATTCGAGAATCCCGCAAATCCCTTTGGCTGAAGCTGAACTGACATTATTACAACTTAGTTTATTTATAAACTATTTGTACTCTTCAATGTAACATTTTACTGTTTCAGAACGAAAAAATGCAATGCTGCAATATATTAAATGAAAACAAACTCAAAGCTAAGACTAAGCTGCTGCCCACCAAATCTGCAATCACTATGGCCGCCTGTGGTCTCAAATATGATTGCCATGCGAAGAATGGCCATGGTAAGCACCAAAATGATAGCCACCCAAAGTAGCCGCCAAAAATTCATCATGTAGAATGGGACGTCTTGCCAGTTGTTGTTTGGTTTTTGCTTCTGATAAATATTGCTTGGATCTAAAATGGGTTCAAATACAAATAAAATGGATTGAATACAAATATTTTGTTATAGTTTTGATTATTAATGTCTTTTTTTTGTGGTTATTTATAAATTTATTTATTTATAAACTACTAGCAAACCCGGCGAACTCCGTTTCGCCACCAGATGGCTTCGTTTTATGTAACATTTCGTTTGGTGATTAAAAGATGAAGAACAATTTTTTTGTGTTCTATATTTGAAAAGGAAAAATTTTATTTCATTTCACAACAGTAATAAATTCATTTCGATTACAAAAATGAAGTGTTATTTAGTTGAACTTCTCTAAGTAAATGAAAGTGAATCCAAAGTAAATACTGAATCGAAGCGTTATACGTGTTCGCAAATTATCCGTTTCATTGAAGTGCACTTTGGTAAACCACGTTTTTGTTTTTTGGTCTGACGTTAACACAAACAAAGCGGATGGTTTCCCAACTCGTGAACACGCAACGTATAACTGCCCATGTGAAAAACAATAATTTTCTAGATTTATCCCGCAAACACTAAGCGATTTGCCTTTCGACTTGTTAATTGTCATTGCGAACGCAAGGCGGACTCGAAATTGCAATCGTTTGAAGTCAAACGGAAGATTAGTCGGAATCATTGGTATTCGAGGAATACATACATTTTCACCTGCGTACTTTCCGTTAATAATGGTTGCCTCAATCAAATTCGGCATAAGTCTTTTTACCGAAAGTCGAGTACCGATGCAAAGTCGCGGTGGATTCAAATTACGCAATATCATAATAACTGTACCAACTTTGAGTTGCAAGTTATGTGGTGGGAATCCTGGTAGCTCCAGAGAGTTCAAAAACTCCGTTGGATAATTTACTACATCATCGGGATTTGTTATGGAAACAACAGATTTGTATGTCACCAAATCGCCAGCAATTTTGATTGAATTGTGAAATTCAGTGCGTGTACATCATTATTCTTTGCGGAAAGAATTGCTCGTTGACTTAACCAAGCATAATTCTGATAATTCTCACTAATGTTTGGGAAAACATTTGCAATAAGAGCTAATTGAGAGTTTACAAATCGGCAAAAGTCGTTGGTAAGAGTAATTAATCCAGATGTCGCATCAACTGGGACTTTTCCATTTCCAACAGCTAACAATTGTTTGGAAAATTGTGCAGCACTTTGATCATTTTGAAGTTGAACTCTCATATTAGTGGTTAGCAATAATGTTTTTACGTTATTCCATAAAGGTGATGCCTTCAGGCATCAGGCTAACGCCAAAGCTATGTCACATCTTGATCGAATAGTGGCCAAAATCAATGAAATGACAAATGTTTTTCTGTTCCTCCAGGTGCGTCCAGGAAGAATAGACCACCAGTATTATTATTCACAGCATTATTACCGTGAAAAATGCTTGCAACTGTTCAATAATTCGTCTCTTTAACTGTTGTGTTCCTGTATATTGCACCGCACATTCAGCTGATCCACCATCGACGAAATGAAATATATTTGCAGAAAATGATGCGGTTCATCTGGTGTTGGCACCATTGAACCATGCAAATTATATATTTGTCCTTGTATCTGTAATTGCAAACAATCAATTGTTGAAGAATACGGTGTAACTTCTGATCGTGTGATGGTGTAGTGTGAGGTGTATTTGTAGTTGTTACGTGTTGCAATTCATTGTGTTGGTGTGAGTGATTGGTTATGTGTGTTGTATCTTTTACCTTGCAAGTCGGCATGAAGCCGCCTTCTCGAATGATATTAGCTCCAAAGGAAGTCATGCGAAAGCAGTTATTGTATTCAAGGATGTGTTGAAGAAAATGGCTGGAATCGGGATCACTTCCATCGAACAATAGGTTTAGGTTTAGGTTTATAGGGCTGCTCGACCGAAGTCGAGGTCACTGTAGGCAAGAATTGCCCATTGTGATGCCCACACTCGTCATGGGATTACGTCCGGTGCCTAGGGAGGTTGCGTGAACCATCCCGAGGCCTCAACAAAGAGCATCAGCCTCTCCAAAGGCATGTTTGCCAGGCTATCCAAGTCCTCGTGAAAGGCGCTGCCGAGTATTCGGTGACGCCTTTCCATGAGTGCAGGACAGCCACAGAGAAGATGCTGGATGCTCTATATTTCCTCCTCGTCCCTGCAGCTGCGGCAGAAGTCATGATGGGGCAATCGGTACCTAGTGGCCATGTGGCCGATGGCACAGTGCCCCGTTATAACTCCCGTCAGTGTTCGCACCTGACTCTTCCTGAAACCTAGGAGAGTCTTAGTGCGTTTAGGGTCATAGTGGGGCCAGAGCGAGCGAGAGATCTCACAGTTGGGTGTTGCGTTCCACCGTCTGTCTGATCTCGTTCTAGCTCGACCTATCATCTGCGAGATGATGTCTCGCAGCGGCCTCCGTATATCGCTGACTGCGTCCGCCAGTGGCTTAGCCGATCCATTTCTGGCACACTCGTCCGCACTCTCGTTGCCCGCGATGTCGGTGTGACCCGGGACCCACGTGAGTGTGATTGAGTGCGCTCTGATCTGGTTTAGCGCGTCCACCGTGTCACGTACGAGTCTGCTCGTGATTTTACAGGAAACCAGGGCTTTGATAGCAGCTTGGCTGTCAACACAGATTGCTATGTTCCTCTGAGGTATCTCCAAGGTGTATACCAACTTTGCCGCTTGCCATACTGCGTATATCTCCGCCTGAAAAACACTGCACCAGTCTGGTAGTCTTAGGGATATGTTGGTTGCTAGTTCTTCAGAGATTTCAGCTCCTGTCCCTTCGACTGTCTTTGGCCCGTCAGTGAAGATGGAGAGCACGTTCTGCCCAAGAGCAGCGTTACGCGTTCATTCCTCTCTTTCCGGTATGTGTCCTTTAAAATTTCTCTTCCATGAAAACTCCGAGACACAGTAGTCGCTCCGTTCGCCCGTTCCACTTTCCTCCTTACGAAGTATTGTGGCGTGCCCATGAGGCTATGGCTTGAAGAACCGCGCGGCTGAAAGCCTCACGGCACTTGTCTCAGCCTTGCACTTAAGGTGGAGGTCTATGGGCTCCAGGTTTAGCATGGTGTCTAGAGCAGCCTGTGGGGGTGGATCTGAGGGATCCAGTGACTTCAAGGCTCCAGCCGTCCGCTGAACTTTCTGGAGGTTCTCTAGGTGGGATTTGGTGTTGGCCGCTTCCCACCACACCAAGCTCTTCCGTATGTCAGAATGGGCCTTATTACCGCTTGTATACATCCAATGGATGATGTGCGGTTGTAAGCCCCATGTTCGCCCAAAGGTCTTCCTACAGATGTAGAAAGCAGCCATTGCCTTTTTCTTCCTTTCCTCCGTGTTTCTCTTCCAAGAGAGTTTGGAGTCTAGGATGACACCAAGATACTTGGCTTCGTTCGATACCTCAAGCGTCGTTCCACCAATTGCTGGTCGTTTGAAGTTTGGTATCTTGTATTTTCGTGAGAACAACACCAGTTCTGTCTTTTGGGGATTAACCCCAGACCGTTTTGGTGTGCCCAGCTCGCGGTCGTTCCCAGTGCAGATTCCAGAAGATCACTGATTGTAGGTAGGAACTTACCCGTTATCACTAGATCATCCGCATAGGCCACAACATTGTATCCGCTCCTCCCAACTGAAGAAGAAGGTCGTTGAGGACTATGTTCCACAGGGAGAGGGATATAACCCCCTGCGGAGTACCTCGTGTGACCGTCTTCCTTGAAGAGGAGGTGCCCAGACCAGCGCTGATCGTTCTGCTCCTGAGAACGCTGTCCAGCCATATGGTTACCGTCGGGTGTGTGCCAATCTTGGTCAGTGCGGCCGTTATTGACTCGATCCTGACGTTGTTGAAGGCTCCCTCTATGTCTAGGAAAGCCGACAAAGCATATTCCTTATGGCTGAGAGTCTTTTCGATACTCCCAACAACTTCGTGTAGTGCTGTCTCAACTGATCTACCTTTGAGGCAGGCGTGATGAGCTCCGCTGAACACTTGTCTGTCGATTTTGGTACTTATGTGTAGATCGATCAGCCTTTCCATCGTTTTCAGCAAAAATGAGGATAGACTGATGGGTCTGTAGTCCTTGGGAGAGATGTGGTTTATCTTCCCGGCTTTGGGGATGAAGACCACTCTCACCTCTCTCCCTGCTTGGGGAACGTACCCAATTCGGAGACATCCCTCGAAGATTTTCTTTAGCCATGGTAGCAGGGGCAGGCAAGCTGCCTGCAACATGGCTGGTCGTATATCATCCGGCCCCGGTGACTTGTAGGGACCGAAGGATTTAATGGCCCAGATAATCTTGTCTGGTGCCATAATGTCACGTATGAGATCCTCAGTGTCCTCTCCCTGGTATGGCTCAGTGTCGTTGATGTCGTTGGATTCGTCACCGGTAACATCTGAGCATCCCGGGAAGTGGGTGCTCATGAGGAGCTCTAGGGATTCCTGACTGTTTTCTGCAAAGACACCATCCTGGTTGCGGAGCAGTCCAGGTGTGGTTGGTGCCTTTGATAGCACCCGTCGAAGCCTTGAAGCCTCGGTGGTACCATCTATGGCATCGCAGAAGGCAGCCCAAGACTCCCTTTTCGCCTTCCTACAGGTGTTCCTGTAGGTGTTAAAGCTGCGACGATATTCGTCCCAGCTTTCCTGTGTGTTTGCCACTTTTGCCCTGTTGAAGAGCCTCCTTGACTCCCTCCTGACTCCTCAGCTCCCGCGTCCACCACGGATTGCGGTTGGACTTTGGAGGTCGGCTGATCGGGCAAGATTCAAGGAAGGCTCCCTGTAGGGCTTTAGTGACATTCTGAGCCGTTTCCTCTAGTGCTTCCGTTTGAAGGATGTTCCCTTCCGGTGGGGGAGGGTAGTGCCTTCCTTACGGTTGCGGAGAAGCGGCTCCAGTCTGTCCGCTTAGGATTGCGGTAGGCCTTGGGCCTTTCTCTGTTCCATTTGATGCTGAACACTATCCTGTAGTGGTCCGAGAATGAGCACTCACCGGACACATGCCAATCATCAATGGTTAGGAGTCACTGTCCGAGGCAAGTGTTATATCAATAACCTCTGCACGGTTCTTGTTGCGGAAGGTGGGGTGGTCTCCCCGGTTGCACACAACAAGATTTGTGGACAGAATGTACTCGAACAGTGACTCTCCTCTGGAATTTGTGCCCGTGCTTCCCCAAAGGGGGAGTGGTGGGCATTCGCGTCACAACCTAGGACGATGTCGAGACCCTCTTTCCGCGCTTGGTGGATTAGGGCCCTGACATCCCCCGAGGGTGGGTCCTCTTCTTCGTACGGCAGGTATGCCGAGGCCAGGTATAAGTTCTTCCCGTCCTTCCTCTCACATAGTGCCACCGTTAGGGCCGGAGTGCTGTACCTGCAAGAAAACAGAACAATAAGCTCGCTTCTTACCACGGTACAGGTTCTTGGCTTACCCACGAGGTGTGGCGTGAGAAGGCGCGACCGTTCAGTCCCCGAACCCCTCCCTTAACGGTCCAGGGCTCTTGAATGAGGGCTACGTCTACCTCCTTCTCGTCCATAAACCGCAGCAGGTCCGCCGATGGTACACTTGAGTGATGCAGATTAATCTGCACCACCTTCATGCTGTTCAGCGGACCTGGGGTGTCGCGGTACTACTACCGCCAGTGTGCCCATACCAAAAGATATGCGGCAGTCCTTTTCAATGAGGAGTTTGGCAAGGCTTTCTTGACCAATACTGATCCAGAGTTCCTTGCCGTTCCCCTTGTCTCGCGCTATCGCCCGTATGATGGTCCAGTCCGACGTTCCCAGGATCCGGTTCTGAGCCTTGATCAGGACAAGTGTGTCCTCATCCGCCTTGATTGGGGGAGGAATCCACACCTTCATGATCGTCCTCCTGGGAATCTCATCGATGGGGACCACGCAGAGTGCCGCTCCTGGCCAAAGTTCACCAAAACCTTGGACCGTGGTTTTGAGAAACTCAAGAGTTTCTGCGTTATCACAGGCCACTGCTTTGGCTCCCTTATACCACTTGATGCCCTTGAACTCGCAAACAAACGGGTTGTCTGCGCGAACAATGGCATCCTTCATGGCGGTCAGGATCTCTGATTCTGCCTTCTGCCAATTAGCGTCCGATATCTTCCCTTCCGGGTGGCTTCGGTCAATAATGGCTGTCTGCAGCTCAGGCGGTTCTCCTAGGCTGGCCAGAATGTCCTCTGGTTTCGCCTTCTTCGGCTCGGAAGCTCGTATGGAGTCATCCGTTCTCTGCCGCTTGAACCTTGGCTCTCGGCCAGTTGGTTCCACCGTTGCCTTCTGTACAGAGGGCGTTGGTGGTCCCTTGGCGCTTGCCGTGTTCTGCGGTTGAGGTGAGGTCATCTCCCTTTGCTTCCCGGATGCCTTCTTCCCCTTTCTCCCTCGAGAGTTCGCAGACGATGACGTTGAGGGTTAGTCCAACATCGTCTTCGTGCCAGCTGCTGCTGACGGTGAAGACGATGGGTTGGGGTCCTCTGCCACCGTCGCGTATACGCTTTGGGGGACTGGTCTCCGTTGGCAGGAGCGACTCCGTTCAGCCGCTCGTACCTCCGCACGTTCTGCTCGTGCTTCTTCCTAAGGTTCCTTTCCCTCGCGGACAGCGTTTCGGGGAGTCTTTGGCTCATACCACGAAGGTATTTCACCAATGCCCTGTATCCCGAAAGCCGTTTGCGTCGGGTTTGAGCCTCATCCTCCGTCCCAGGTAGTGGACTCGAGTCGACCTGGATGGTGGGAACCATGACTTGCGGCTCCGCCCTCGGCAGCTCCTCGCTATGTCCAAGGCGACAGAAGGCCTTGGCCAACTCTGCCTTCGACACTGAGGGGCCAGTCAAGACGAAGCTTCCGTCGCTGGTTCCCGGTTCCAGATCCTCCATCGTCCCTTTCTGCCTGCGGATCCTCCTTTCGCTTGTGGCATTACACGAGCTGGCAGCCAAGCTCTCCACTGCCAACTCGGGGTTCCTGCAGTCGCAGGATGTCGACGCCGGGGGGCCTGCGCTCGCACCCCCAATCACCGCCGGTACTTTGTCTACGACTCCCTGCACCGTAACTGTTTTTTCGTTAACGGACATTCCCATTGAACGATGCATTTTAACCCTACCGCCAGGGTGAACTACTTTTGGCTTCTGGCTTCAGCGCTCGCCCTTGACCTGCCTGGCTTGGGTGGCCCTTCTGGCAGCATGTGCTGCCGCCGGTATAGCTCTCGGGGTCCTTACGCTTACTAAGCCCCCTCATCGCGGCAAGATGGTAGTTCGCCGAGGGGGAAAAACAATGGTTTCAGTGGCTGTGGTGGTGTAAGTAATGGATCCAGTTTGACTTTTCCACTTGCGCAGCAAAATCCAGCGTTTCTCTTTTGAACTTTAACGCATTGCAATATCGGCATATAGTCGTCATAGGTCCAATATCTAAATTTTCTTTATCACTGTAGTTCGAAGTGGGATCATATTGGCATGCCAAGCGATTGTATGATGCCAATGATCTTCGTGTCCTAACGCGTTGTCCCAATCGGTAATTTTCTCTTATTATATTTTGTCTTTCTTCGCTTAAGTTCTGTGAATACACTTGTTGCTGGCTTGCATGTCTTGTGCGTCGGCCGATGTTCGCACGTCGTCCTTTAGGCATTTTGGACTGTGGACAGAGTGGTGAATTTAACCTCAAATGCACGATCCACATAATTTACACAGTTCAACTTACCACCTTAAAGACAATTGACTGCTGTTGAAAATTTTCACAATACACGCCCCAGCTGTCGGTTCTGCGGCGCTTGACCCGAATGCCCAGCTCTTCCTCGGTATATTGATCGAGGTAGATAAACACCCAGCGTGTAAACTCTTCCATGTACGGATCAATGTGGGAAATTACACTGAATGTCTCCACTGATGGTGCGGGAGTGCTGGCCGTGCTCACTGTGCAGCTGAAGAAGAAAACTCCAGAGGCTGTCGCTCACCTGCTCCCCCATATAAATCGGCAGCCCAAATATACTACAAAGAAAGAGAGAGCAAAGCCAGTGCGAATGCCAGCCAATAAAGTAATTGAATTATTTATGCTATGGGAAATAACTTACGGGCACAGTTTGGCAAAGGCCACTGTCTGATTGGTGGCATTCTCCGGCTGCCAGTGCGTCCAAATGGCGGCCTCAGTGGCTGCTCGCCCTGTATCTGCGGCACGGGCACCGTTCCGTTTTCGATAGACTTCTCCAGCTGTTCACCATGCTCGCGGAGAGACGCGTCCAATCGCCGGCATAGTAAATGCCCTGCTGGGCCATCAGCAGGGGACTGGCCACGACCCAAGTGTTGCGCACAGGCAGTGCCGATTGCGCGGCCTGCAGACCGCCCTCGTGAGGGCCTAGAAAACGCGGAGCCAACTGGCCCACACTGAACATCAGACGTTCGGCCATGGTGCTGTCGGTGGCAATGATGCACAGCGAGATGGGAGACAGTAACTCGTCCGGCTCGATGGACGCAATGCTGGCCAGCAGGAGCATCTTCAAGTAAACGTAACAGTCCATGGGGACGCACTCCTGGCTGAGCACTCAGGGCATAGATAAAGGCATAATCCGAGTACTGCGAGCATATAATTTGATACAACTTTTTCACGCTCGACGGCACGAAGTTGTGGTCCGGCTTTGGGTGAGCTTTCGGTAGCTGGCCGGAGGCCAAAGAGTTGGTGGCGTGCCACATTCGAATACCTGGGTGCACTGTGAACTGTGCCATGTGTGTCTGGGTCAACTTCGTCGACTTTAACTTCAATTTCATTGGGTAGGGAACGGTGTTTAGCGTGCATGGCCTCCTCCATTGATTGTTGCTTGTTTGGTGGTGTATCCTCCTGGTCCATATTGAGCAGCTGACAACTGTACATTAGATCCCTGGTCAAATCCCCCTGACTGAGGTTCCATCCCTTCTCCCATTCCTCCTGCCTGGTAGCAGATGTGAGGGGCGACTGACCATTGCTTGTTTTCTGGTCCATGTTGAGGTCCTCCATCGACTGGCTGTTGTCCATTAAATCCTGCTGCAGCAGGTCGCTGAATGAAGTAATATTTGGTTTCTGATTTTTGATACAAAGAACTGTTGGGATAGTGCAAGGTATCCTGTTCCGAATTTGGGCACAAAGACGCCACATCCTTCTCTTGGGTGGTGAACATATATGATGAGATCGCTTCTGCTTGGCACCAAGAACTGGGGGATGGGGATGCCTGGCTTGGACCTGATATGGAAGATGGTAGGCCGCAGCCATCCCTCTGTGTAGTAGTAGCCGCAATCTGTGTTGTGTCCGTTCCCACACCTGTGCTCGGGCGGCTGGCCTTCCGAAAAACCGACTGGCTCACCGGGTTGCAGTTCATCATGGCCGCTGGTTGTAGCTGTGGCTGCGGCTGCAGCTGAAGCGGTACGTCTGCTTGTGCCAAATTTTCGCCCGTCTGTGGCTGATATACAACCACATCTGATGAAATGTTCTCTTGAAAATCGATCCGTTTAGGCATCAAAAGCACTTCTATGGGCAAAATCTTTAAATCTGGGGCCAATGCTACAGGAGCAGAGGCTGGAATAGCCGATAAAATAATCGGATTCGAAACAGCAGTCGTACTTGCAGATGGAAATGCTGGAGCCCACGGTGGTGCTGGAGCACTACAATAATAATTATTTGGTAAAGGTTGCTGTTGCGGCGGATCATTTCCCATTATCAGCATCTCTTCCTGATTGGTATTAAAATGCATCAAATCCTTTGCCGTAAAGGTACGTCTTTGGCGTCGGGAACGGCGTCTGCTCTGGAAATCAGTAGACTTTGATAAGGTTTGCCCCTCAGATCCGAGTGAAGCATGGGGCAGGACCTGGGGTGCTTCCCCCGAATTGTCTTTGCTAGTGGCTGGCGGTTTCTCTGGCATTACACTTAGCTGCGACATAGCCTCGACCTCGACCTCGTGTTGCAGTTTCCTGAAACGATGGGGTGAAGTCTCGCATTGTACAGGAGCCTCAAGCTCTATCTGCTGCTGTGATGGGCTCTGTATTTGTGTGGGCACCGAACTTAGCCATTTGGCCACGGACTGGTGCATGCTGTGCTCTGAAGGTAACCCCGATTCGAACGGTGCTGCCGGAGTGCTAGAGTCCCAAAAAGTTGCTGTCGGGTGGGAGTCGCAGCTACAGATGCACACTTTGATGGCTTATCGTTGCTTTGAGGCGTTCTGGTTAAAATAGGCGTGACATTGCTGGTGTGACTGAATCCAGTCGATGTGATCGTCCTGCAAAAGGAAAACTCGTTACAATTGAAAGCATTTCATCTTCAAGGCGCACACACTTACCCAAGGTAATCAATCAAAGTCGATGTACTTGGCTCCTCGTTTCTGCTGAAATAATCATTGAGTGGGACAGCAGCCATAGCCTGGCGGCGTGCCCCTAGGCGCTTTTTAAATGACATGCCTCAAAGTCGTAATTCGTAGAGCCGGCAAAATGCCCGGTGATTATGTATTTGGCTCCCAACTTTAGGTCGCAGGTGTAGGCAAAGGCTAAACCAGGGCATAATCGTGTCAGTTGATAGGGATAGGCACTAGTATAACTCACCTCTAAGCCGCACAATGGTTGGCCGATAGAGACGGTTAACGGAGCGCGGCGTCTGAACGGTGGAGCTGGGCAGAATGGCTATCAGGCGATAGGTCTCTGTGACTCTCAATTTCTGGTATTCACACATGGGCCGCGAACAGTTGGGGCACACAGGCGCTAAGTAATAAGGAGGTACAGGAAGTCTTGATTATACTATGACAGGAATTGGTTGGCAAGTGGGTCGCATAGTACACATACCATCTGTAGAGCTGGTCTGCAGTGCGTTGCGCATGCACCCGCTGCCGCAGTACCAAGTCGATTGGAGGCTACACGCGGAAGAAGAGATGAGAAAATACCTTATGAGAGAGAGAGAGAAAGAGAGAGTCAGAGCAGCGACCGTCGCCGATTTCGCTTACACGAGGGTCTCTGTTGGCGTATAGGCCGAAAGGATGCCTTGGATCAGGGACAGGCCGAGGCGCAGCAAATGCGCGCACGGATCAAACTGTAAACTGGAACTGAAGGGCAGCCCCACCACACGCCACTGGGCGTGTAATTGGCCAATGTCGATTGACTTTAGGCCAGCTACTTTCAGTTGGTTCCGCACCAGGCCGTACACCGAATACTTGACGGCTTGGTCAAACTGCAGGGGCTCTTCGACAATTAGCGGCAACAGTGATGGTGCCTGCGTAAACAGATCTGCGTAGACAAAGTCGAGGCGCAGCAGCAACGGCGTCAGTAGTTTTTCAGGTGTGCGTGTGCGTCTGTAGTCCTCCACGAATGCTGCAACGGTTCCCTCGATTATTTTCAGCAAATGCGAGCCGCGACAAAATTGTTCCACTAACTTTTGCTCTTGGAACCTTAGCAGCAAGCAAAATAACATTGTCAATGTTAGTCTATGTCAATATTCTTTTGAAAACGCATGGAAACTTTTGCCATACTTGCCACCGACGTTTGAATGGTTCTCGTTGACTTCTGGCTCCGGGAATATTGGGTTCACATTGAACATTTTACCGCAGCGTAACACGAGAACTCGCTTTTGAGATTGCGATGTATGCAGAATATTTCAGAACACAAAACGATGCAACTAGCCCAATTTTGAAAGTCGGTGCACTTTTAGCGGTGACAAGTGCGCGAAACGTTAATGATGAGCGTACATATATACCGATGGTGTGCCTCCAGACACAAGCAAGCATGAAATTTTTGTGTTGGCAGGTATATTGCCACCAAGGTTCAGAGCCAAATGGCTTACGGCCAAAAGAATTATTCAAGGTCAAGAAACTAAATCCCAGGATGTTCGAAAGAATTAGACAATCGAAAGCAAAAAACGAGCTACACTTGTACCTTAGAAGAGTTTAAAACATTCTTTGACAATACACGAAGCTGTGATAATTTTAAGTATTGTAATAAGATTAATGTTAGAGAAAAATCAATAGGGAAAAATAAAAAAGAATACTCGGGGGAGGAAATTAGAGCTAGATTCGCAGAAATCCTCGAAAGGTACATAAAAAAAGAAGGCTGGAATGTTCTGTCCACTGATGCGTCAGTCATGCAGGACAGGTGTGGCATAGGTATAGTAGAGTCACCCAGTGATAATATACACAAATACAAAATTGAAAATAGGCTATCATCAGTAGGGGCAGAACTAATAGGGATTAAGAAGGCTAGTGAGATATGTGTTAAAAAGGGTTACAAGAAAGCTGTGATTATATGTGATGGATTAGGAGCGATAAAACTCATAGATCATAAACAAACTGACTCTTACATAGTAAAAGATATACACAATATAATCGACATATCTTCTGTACAACAACTTGACATACTATGGATTCCAGGGCACAAAGGGGTGCCTATAAATGAAAAAGCAGATAGAGCAGCAAAAAGTGCTACAAGTGAAGGGGAAAATATTTATGTAAAATTCAGTGTTAAAGAAGCTTTTAAGGGAAATTAAAAACTCCTTGGAGCACAAGTGGAATGAGGAGTATCAACTAAAATGCAATTACAGGTGTACCAGTTTGTTAGAAATTTTTCCCAATATACCAAAAAGACCATGGCACTACAACTTAAAATGGAATGCAAAAAGCATAAAGACAATAAACAGACTGATGACAGGACACACGTATGACAAATCCTTTTTATACAAAATTAAAGCGATAGAGTCTGATTTGTGTGAGACTTGTAATGTTACAGAAGGTGCAGAGCACCTGATTTTCATATGCCAAAAACTTAGCCGCCTCAGGAGTAAGTATAGAATTTTTAAATACTATAAAGATTTAAAGGAGCTATTAATTAAAAAAGAGCCACTCCATCTCAGAGAACTGGCTCAATTTATAAGAATTGCCAATCTGGATCTCTAAACATTTTGTTTGTTTATCTTTTTTCTAAAGTAGAGTAATACAATTTAAATTTTCAATTCAATACAGGAAACCACCTGTAACTTTAAATTTAAAAAAAATAGATCCGCCTGTCAAGCTCGCTGATAGGAAGTCTTCTGTGCAGGCTTAAACTGACTGTATGCAGTAAAATTAAAAAAAAAAAAAAAAAAAATTATCAATTTGTTGTCAAATATACCACATTGGGACCGTCAACGTCGGCACCTAGAAAACGATAGACAAGCGTCGATTGACAATCAACGATAGACACGCAATCGACGAGTGTATGTCTTGCACATACATCTCTATAATTCTGTATCTGATCAATGTGGCAAAGTAGCTGCGATCAACCCACAGTCATCCCGTACTCAGTCAGTACACATGTGATTTATGTAGAATTTTCAAATGTTTTATCAGTTTTTACATTTTAAATTTTACATTTGTTTGCTGCATCTGTCATCTACATCTACTTCAGTTCTCACAACAACACACGTACACTGCACGAGACAGAGCGTGCAAGTGTGAGTGTGAGAGAATCAGCAGCAGCAACCTTCAAAATAAATGTATATTTTGTTATGGTTGTAGCAGGAGGTGGGGCAGCTCGCTTCTGAAAATTCATTTGATCATTGTGGCTATAATAATGATCCGATCTGGACCAAATTCGGGAATCTGGTAGATATGATCATTCACTACCATACTGCATTTTTCGTTTTTCTCTATCTTCGAAATTGTGGATTTTCATCTTTTGTGGGGGCGGAAGGGGGCGGGGCGAAATTTTGAAATACACTTGTTCAGGTTTGGTATCACAGGAGTCTTGGCCAAAAGTTTGGTTGATCTAGCTCTTATAGTCTCTGAGATCCAGGCGTTCATTTGTACGAAAAACCAAATCGACTCGATTTTTGTGTGAGTGCGAAAGAGAGGGAGCGAAGTTTTTTTTTCGTATATTTGCCTCTATTGTGGCTATATTAATGATCCGATCCGATTCAGATTTTGGCCCCTGATAGATATTGGCTGTCTCTATGATTCTGCATTTTTAGTTTTTTGTTATTTTCAAAATTGTGGCCGCCACAGATGTGCGCCTTTTTTGGGGGCGGAAGTGGGCGGGGGCGAAATTTTGAAACACTTTTCTAGGAGTGAGATATCACATCAGACTGGATAAAAAGTTTGGTTGCTCTAGCTCTTATTGGCTTTGAGCAATGGGCGGCAAACAAGACGGACGGACGGACAGACATGGCTATATCGACTTGGCTATTGATGCTTATCAAGAATATATATACTTTATAGGGTCGGAAATTATTCCTTGTCTATGTTACACACATCCACTTTTTACCACAAATACAATATACCCTTTTACTCTTCGAGTACGGGTATAACGAGAAAGAACGTATGGAGTCGCTGTTGCCGCGACTCAACTTTTATACCCGTACTCAGTCAGCACACATGTGATTTATGTGGAATTTTCAAATGTTTTATCAGTTTTCACATTTTACATTTTTTGGCTACATCAGTCATCTACATCTACATCACTTCTCACAACAACACACGTGCACTGCACGAGGAAGCATGTTTGAGCGTGAGTGTGCGTGCGAAAGAATCATTATCGAAAATCATCCCCATAAATTTCTTTCGCCGGAAGGGGAAGGGGGAAGCTCGCAGCTGAACATTCATTTGATCATTGTGGCTACAATAATGATCCGATATGAACCAAACCGGGAATCTGTTAGATATGGTCATTCTCTACAATACTGCATTTTTTTTTTTTTCTATCTTCAAAATTGTGGATTTTCGTTTTTTGTGGGGGCGGGGTGAAATTTTGAAATACACTTGTTCAGGTTTGGTATCACAGGAGTCTTGGCAGAAAGTTTGGTTGATCTAGCTCTTATAGTCTCTGAGATCCAGGCGTTCATTTGTACGAAAAACCAAATCGACTCGATTTTGTGTGAGTGCGAAAGAGAGGGAGCGAATTTTTTTTTCGTATATTTTCCTCTGTTGTGGCTATATTAATGATTCGATCCGATTCAGATTTGGGCACCTGATAGATATGTTATTTCTCTATGATACTGCATTTTTAGTTTTTTGTTATATTCAAAATTGTGCACGCCACAGATGTGCGCCCTTTGTGGGGGCGGAAGTGGGCGGTGCGAAATTTTGAAAAATTTTTCTAGGAGTGAGATATCATATCATTTTGGCCCCTCTAGCTCTTATAGCCTCCGAGCAATGGGCGACAAACAAGACGGACAGACAGCAATTACCACAAATACAATATACCCTTTTACTCGTCGAGTACGGGTATAATGAAATGATATACCAGGTCGAAGAGGAAAATGGCAAAAATAATAAAAAACAAATGAATTGATCAGCAAGAATTGCCAAACAAAATTCAATCAGCTAGCACAAAATCTATATGTATTCAATAATCAGCTTGAAGCATTTAATTAATATTTTTTTTTTTTTCTTTGAAAACATTACTATGTGTTCCACAAATTCAGTTTAAATTAAAATGTCTAGATAAATCATTGGGGGAAATATTGATATATTTGTTGCCTTAAAATAATCCCTTTCAAATAAGAAAACAAAAGAAATTGCTTTTATAGCTGGAGACTGTAATAATTCGAGAATCCCGCAAATCCCTTTGGCTGAAGCTGAACTGACATTATTACAACTTAGTTTATTTATAAACTATTTGTACTCTTCAATGTAACATTTTACTGTTTCAGAACGAAAAAAATGCAATGCTGCAATATATTAAATGAAAAACAAACTCAAAGCTAAGACTAAGCTGCTGCCCACCAAATCTGCAATCACTATGGCCGCCTGTGGTCTCAAATATGATTGCCATGCGAAGAATGGCCATGGTAAGCACCAAAATGATAGCCACCCAAAGTAGCCGCCAAAAATTCATCATGTAGAATGGGACGTCTTGCCAGTTGTTGTTTGGTTTTTGCTTCTGATAAATATTGCTTGGATCTAAAATGGGTTCAAATACAAATAAAAATGGATTGAATACAAATATTTTGTTATAGTTTTGATTATTAATGTCTTTTTTGTGGTTATTTTGAATATTTTGAATATATGTGTATGTGCAATTAAAACGTTTAGTGCCATGGCATTCCTCTGCCCAACTTGATTTATTGTACCTTTTACCTTTTTCTTTTAAGGCCATGTAACTCTTGGAGCCACCTTATGGTTATGAATCACAACTGGTTTTTCAGAGTAAGACAACATCGCAGTTGGTTGTTTGCGTTGAGCTTAAGTTTTACAAAAAAAAAAAAAAAAGGTATAGTAAATTTGATAGGAACTTTTTGGAGGGAACTATTTATTCCATGTCGCCCCAGCTGTCGGTTCTGCGGCGCTTGACCCGAATGCCCAGCTCTTCCTCGGTATATTGATCGAGGTAGTTAAACACCCAGCGTGTAAACTCGTCCATGTACGGATCAATGTGGGAAATTACACTGAATGTCTCCACTGATGGTGCGGGAAGCTCCTTGACACCAAATATTGTCTGCACAAAGTGTTCGCAATGAAAAATGGCCACGATCACATCCGCTTCGAGTACTTTCAGACGCATGGCCAATTTGGCAAACGATTCGGCGAACTGTTTCAGCACAATATATGTCTTGCTGGAGAACACAGCTGTAAGAAAGAGAAAGGTAATAGAGAGGGTAATATTAGAAGAGGATAGATAGATGTGCTCACTTGGTCGCTCCTTTCGTGAGATTACATAGTATTTTTGCAGCAAACTTTGGGCCGCATTCCCAAAGGTCACCTTCCGCTGGTGCAACAAGCCGAGAAGAATGCGCATATCCTCTTCAGTTACATTCAGTCCATCCTGTTCCGTCTTCTGGCCGTGCTCACTGTGCAGCTGAAGAAGAAAACTCCAGAGGCTGTCGCTCACCTGCTCCCCCATATAAATCGGCAGCCCAAATATACTACAAAGAAAAGAGAGCAAAGCCAGTGCGAATGCCAGCCAATAAAGTAATTGAATTATTTATGCTATGGGAAATAACTTACGGGCACAGTTTGGCAAAGGCCACTGTCTGATTGGTGGCATTCTCCGGCTGCCAGTGCGTCCAAATGGCGGCCTCGAGTGGCTGCTCGCCCTGTATCTGCGGCACGGGCACCGTTCCGTTTTCGATAGACTTCTCCAGCTGTTCACCATGCTCGCGGGAGAGACGCGTCCAATCGCCGGCATAGTAAATGCCCTGCTGGGCCATCAGCAGGGGACTGGCCACGACAAGTGTTGCGCACAGGCAGTGCCGAGTGCGCGGCCTGCAGACCGCCCTCGTGAGGGCCTAGAAAACGCGGAGCCAACTGGCCCACACTGAACATCAGACGTTCGGCCATGGTGCTGTCGGTGGCAATGATGCACAGCGAGATGGGAGACCGTAACTCGTCCGGCTCGATGGACGCAATGCTGGCCAGCAGGAGCATCTTCAAGTAAACGTAACAGTCCATGGGGACGCACTCCTGGCTGAGCTGGGCACTCAGGGCATAGATAAAGGCATAATCCGAGTACTGCGAGCATATAATTTGATACAACTTTTTCACGCTCGACGGCACGAAGTTGAGGTCCGGCTTTGGGTGAGCTTCGGTAGCTGGCCGGAGGCCAAAGAGTTGGTGGCGTGCCACATTCGAATACCTGGGTGCACTGTGAACTGTGCCATGTGTGTCTGGGTCAACTTCGTCGACTTTAACTTCAATTTCATTGGGTAGGAAACGGTGTTTAGCGTGCATGGCCTCCTCCATTGATTGTTGCTTGTTTGGTGGTGTATCCTCCTGGTCCATATTGAGCAGCTGACGACTGTACATTAGATCCCTGGTCAAATCCCCCTGACTGAGGTTCCATCCCTTCTCCCATTCCTCCTGCCTGGTAGCAGATGTGAGGGGCGACTGACCATTGCTTGTTTTCTGGTCCATGTTGAGGTCCTCCATCGACTGGCTGTTGTCCATTAAATCCTGCTGCAGCAGGTCGCTGAATGAAGTAATATTTGGTTTCTGATTTTGATACAAAGAACTGTTGGGATAGTGCAAGGTATCCTGTTCCGAATTTGGGCACAAAGACGCCACATCCTTCTCTTGGGTGGTGAACATATATGATGAGATCGCTTCTGCTTGGCACCAAGAACTGGGGATGGGGATGCCTGGCTTGGACCTGATATGGAAGATGGTAGGCCGCAGCCATCCCTCTGTGTAGTAGTAGCCGCAATCTGTGTTGTGTCCGTTCCCACACCTGTGCTCGGGCGGCTGGCCTTCCGAAAAACCGACTGGCTCACCGGGTTGCAGTTCATCATGGCCGCTGGTTGTAGCTGTGGCTGCGGCTGCAGCTGAAGCGGTACGTCTGCTTGTGCCAAATTTTCGCCCGTCTGTGGCTGATATACAACCACATCTGATGAAATGTTCTCTTGAAAATCGATCCGTTTAGGCATCAAAAGCACTTCTATGGGCAAAATCTTTAAATCTGGGGCCAATGCTACAGGAGCAGAGGCTGGAATAGCCGATAAAAAATAATCGGATTCGAAACAGCAGTCGTACTTGCAGATGGAAATGCTGGAGCCCACGGTGGTGCTGGAGCACTACAATAATAATTATTTGGTAAAGGTTGCTGTTGCGGCGGATCATTTCCCATTATCAGCATCTCTTCCTGATTGGTATTAAAATGCATCAAATCCTTTGCCGTAAAGGTACGTCTTTGGCGTCGGGAACGGCGTCTGCTCTGGAAATCAGTAGACTTTGATAAGGTTTGCCCCTCAGATCCGAGTGAAGCATGGGGCAGGACCTGGGGTGCTTCCCCCGAATTGTCTTTGCTAGTGGCTGGCGGTTTCTCTGGCATTACACTTAGCTGCGACATAGCCTCGACCTCGACCTCGTGTTGCAGTTTCCTGAAACGATGGGGTGAAGTCTCGCATTGTACAGGAGCCTCAAGCTCTATCTGCTGCTGTGATGGGCTCTGTATTTGTGTGGGCACCGAACTTAGCCATTTGGCCACGGACTGGTGCATGCTGTGCTCTGAAGGTAACCCCGATTCGAACGGTGCTGCCGGAGTGCTAGAGTCCCAAAAAGTTGCTGTCGGAGTGGGAGTCGCAGCTACAGATGCACACTTTGATGGCTTATCGTTGCTTTGAGGCGTTCTGGTTAAAATAGGCGTGACATTGCTGGTGTGACTGAATCCAGTCGATGTGATCGTCCTGCAAAAGGAAAACTCGTTACAATTGAAAGCATTTCATCTTCAAGGCGCACACACTTACCCAAGGTAATCAATCAAAGTCGTTGTACTTGGCTCCTCGTTTCTGCTGAAATAATCATTGAGTGGGACAGCAGCCATAGCCTGACGGCGTGCCCCTAGGCGCTTTTTAAATGACATGCCTCAAAGTCGTAATTCGTAGAGCCGGCAAAATGCCCGGTGATTATGTATTTGGCTCCCAACTTTAGGTCGCAGGTGTAGGCAAAGGCTAAACCAGGGCATAATCGTGTCAGTTGATAGGGATAGGCACTAGTATAACTCACCTCTAAGCCGCACAATGGTTGGCCGATAGAGACGGTTAACGGAGCGCGGCGTCTGAACGGTGGAGCTGGGCAGAATGGCTAGCAGGCGATAGGTCTCTGTGACTCTCAATTTCTGGTATTCACACATGGGCCGCGAACAGTTGGGGCACACAGGCGCTAAGTAATAAGGAGGTACAGGAAGTCTTGATTATACTATGACAGGAATTGGTTGGCAAGTGGGTCGCATAGTACACATACCATCTGTAGAGCTGGTCTGCAGTGCGTTGCGCATGCACCCGCTGCCGCAGTACCAAGTCGATTGGAGGCTACACGCGGAAGAAGAGATGAGAAAATACCTTATGAGAGAGAGAGAGAAAGAGAGAGTCAGAGCAGCGACCGTCGCCGATTTCGCTTACACGAGGGTCTCTGTTGGCGTATAGGCCGAAAGGATGCCTTGGATCAGGGACAGGCCGAGGCGCAGCAAATGCGCGCACGGATCAAACTGTAAACTGGAACTGAAGGGCAGCCCCACCACACGCCACTGGGCGTGTAATTGGCCAATGTCGATTGACTTTAGGCCAGCTACTTTCAGTTGGTTCCGCACCAGGCCGTACACCGAATACTTGACGGCTTGGTCAAACTGCAGGGGCTCTTCGACAATTAGCGGCAACAGTGATGGTGCCTGCGTAAACAGATCTGCGTAGACAAAGTCGAGGCGCAGCAGCAACGGCGTCAGTAGTTTTTCAGGTGTGCGTGTGCGTCTGTAGTCCTCCACGAATGCTGCAACGGTTCCCTCGATTATTTTCAGCAAATGCGAGCCGCGACAAAATTGTTCCACTAACTTTTGCTCTTGGAACCTTAGCAGCAAGCAAAATAACATTGTCAATGTTAGTCTATGTCAATATTCTTTTGAAAACGCATGGAAACTTTTGCCATACTTACTGACTAAAGCGTTGGCGCAAAATGTCGTCTCCACCGACGTTTGAATGGTTCTCGTTGACTTCTGGCTCCGGGAATATTGGGTTCACATTGAACATTTTACCGCAGCGTAACACGAGAACTCGCTTTTGAGATTGCGATGTATGCAGAATGTTTCAGAAACAAAACGATGCAACTAGCCCAATTTTGAAAGTCGGTGCACTTTTAGCGGGAGAGGAGATGACAAGTGCGCGAAACGTTAATGATGAGCGAACATATATACCGATGGTAAATTTAATTCGATACTTCGATTGATTGATTCAGTATCGATATGTCAATAAAGGTGTTATAAAATTAGACTTTGCTAACTGACTAGCTGGAAAATTGAATTGCCTTATGGGAAATGCCGTCGACTAACCATACAGTCTCTAGATAGGTCATTCTTTACTACAAATGTGTCGCTGCTAAATTGGGCGTCCCAGTACCCAGAGCGTTTGGCTATGGGTACTGAGACATCGGCAAAGTTCGTATATGTTCGCTCATGAGGTGATGAAACGAAAGCAAGTCCAGCATGTCTGTTACATGGACAAAAAAAATGTATCTTTGTAATGTCTTCAACTTCTTTGACTTGAGATTTGAGTTTTTGTCTTGTAGTTCGTGGTTGCTTAAATGTGTGTGTGTACTCAGATACTGTGCGTGTATTGGTTATAGGGTTTGCTGTTCGCATTTCGCGTTGATAATATCTTCTCTCTTCTCACATACCCGTTACCTTAGAATTTGTTGTATTATGACACGTTTTTAAGAAGCTTGCTTCACTACATAAGAAAAACTTGTAACATCGAATAAAACAGCTCGCGAACAGAATCAGGGTGGATATTCGTATGAAACCGAGCACGTCGTTGTATTGAGAATGCTTCCCCCAGCACTTCCACTCTTCCATACTTTCTCTTCTTTTCGATCTGAGTACTAAGCTTAAACATATAATATCATTTTAAAATTCATTTATATTCATCTCAGTGGCCACAAACTGCCAAGTAGCTTTAATAGCATTTGCATAATATATTCGTCGCTGAATTCCCCTAGCCGCTTGTTTGGTTTTTGCTACCTGCCACCATTTTGCCATGTGTATTTTCTGTTTACTAGCAGACGACAGAACACAGATATCTTTTTCGAGGGGCTAAAAAAATACCATCGAATACCAGCAAATACCATCGGCTGCTTTTCTAGGATCTATCGGCCTGTTTTTTTATATCCATACTCGATGAGTAAAAGGGGATTTGTTGTATATGTGGTAAATGTCCGTCTGTCTGTCCGTCCGTCTTGTTTGTCGCCCATTGCTCGGAGGCTATAAGAGCTAGAGCAACCATATTGCAATTTGATGTTATATCTCACTCCTAGAATAGTGTTTTAAAATTTCGCCCCGCCCACTTCCGCCCCTACAAAGGGCGCACATTTGTGGCGTCCACAATCTTGAAGATAAGAGAAAACGAAAAATGTAGAATCATAGAGAAATGCCATATATATCAGGGGCCCAAATCTGAATCGGATCGGATCATTAATATAGCCACAATAGAAAAAACCATTTCGAAAAACCACGTTCCTTCTCTCTCGCACTCACACAAAAACGAGTCGATTTGGTTTTTCGTACAAATGAGACGATCTCATAGACTATAAGAGCTAGAGCAACCAAACTTTCTGTCCAGACTCCTGTGATATCGCTTCAGTGCAAGTTTATTTCAAAATTTTGCCACGCCCACTCCCGCCCCCCCAAAAGACGAAAATCCACAATTTTAAAGATAGAAAGAAACAAAAAATGCAGTATCGTAGAGAATGACCATATCTACCAGATTCCCAAATTTGGTTCAGACACACACGTTCTTTCTCGTTCTTTAGAAAACTGAGTTTTGCCTGAAATTCGTATCGGTTTCATACGAATATCAACCCTGATTTTGTTCGCAGGCTCTTTTTTTTGATTTCAGTACTATGCTTTGTGCGCAAGTGACCTGCCGTAACATAAATGAAGAACGGGCAGAGTGGATGGGGGAAGAAACCGTACACTTGGGCATGGGAAATAAATAAAATATAACGAGAAAGAACGTACGGAGTCGCTGTAGGCGCGACTCTACTTTTATACCCGTACTCAGTCTGTACACATGTGATTTATGTGGAATCTTAAAATGTTGTATCAGTTTTTACATTTTACATTTAACATTTGTTTGCTGCATCTGTCATCTACATCTACATCAGTTCTCACAACAGCACACGTACACCGCACCAGGCAGCATGTTTGAGCGTGAGTGTGTGTGTGAGAGAAGCTGCTGCGACAATCAACCCCAATAATTGACTTACGCTGCAAGAGGAGTGGGGAATTGCTTCTGAAAATTCATTTGATCATTGTGGCTACAATAATGATCCGATCTGAACCAAATTCGGGAATCTGGTAGATATGGTCATTTTCTACGATACTGCATTTTTGGTTTTTTTCTATCTTCAAAATTGTGGATTTTCTTTTTTTGTGAGGGCGGAAGGGGGCGGGGCGAAATTTTTAAATACACTTGTTCAGGTTTGGTATCACAGGAGTCTTGGCCAAAAGTTTGGTTGCTCTAGCTCTTATAGTCTCTGAGATCCAGGCGTTCATTTGTACGAAAAACCAAATCGTCTCGTTTTTGTGTGAGTGCGAAAGAGAGGGAGCGAAGTTTTTTCGTATGTTTTTGTCTATTGTGGCTATATTAATGATCCGATCCGATTCAGATTTGGGCCCCTGATAGATATGGTCTTCATCTATAATTCTGCATTTTTCGTTTTCTGTTATCTTTAAAACTGTGAACGGCACAGATGTGCGCTCTTTGTGGGGGCGGAAGTGGGCGGTGCGAAATTTTGAAACACTTTTCTAGGAGTGAGAGAATACATCAGTCTGGAAAAAAAATTTGGTTACTCTATCTTTTATAGCCTCCGCGCAATGTGCGACAAACAAGACGGACAGACAGACAGACGGACAGACGGACGGACAGACAGGGCTATATCGACTCAGCTGTTGATGCTGATTATGAATATATATACTTTATAGGGTCGGAAATAATTCCTTCTCTATGTTACACACATCCACTTTTACCACAAATACAATATACCCTTTTACTCTTCTAGTACGGGTATAAAAATTAAAGCTGTTATTTGTTGGATTTATTTGAAATTGCACATTGACTTACATATACTTTTATCAAATTGATTGACAAAGTTGTTTAATACTTCAGTAAAATAGGGATTGAAATTGCATATTTACATGCATTTACTTATCCCTATTTTAGACATATGTACATATATATTTATTTCAAATAACATATGTACATACATACATATGTAAATTTGCATATTCATTGTGCCCTCCGGCGCAATGGACCATGCTGCCACCCCAGCCGCGAGAAAGCAGCTCAAATGGCAGCTCAAAAAGCAGCTCAACAGGTGGGCCCCAAGGTGCGAAAGAAAAAGGAGCCTCGTCCTCGCGAGCCAAGGCCGGACGCGATCATAATCCAGCCCCAGGGAGAGCTAAGACATAGCGACATTCTTCGAATGGTCACTAGGCGCCAGGACGGTAAGCTCCAGGAAGTGGGCGAAAACGTAAACAGGATCCGGAGGACGGCAAAGGGCGAGCTGCTGCTTGAGCTAGATGGCGCGAGCAAGAGCAACACGGCGAAGCTCAAGGAGGCCATCAGCGAGGCACTGGGCATGCAATCCGGCATTAGGGCGGTGACCGAGGAGACCTTGACAGCCTTGTGACAAGGGAGGATGGGCAAGCGTTGCGACAAATGCAAGAGGCAGGGTGGTTCTGGAGACTTTCGCGGCCTGGACATCGCTCTTCTTAACCAGGGAAGGGACACCAGGGAAGCACACCTTCTCTAGAGCAGGAGCCGGCTCGGTAGTGGATCTCACCCTGGTTAGCAGCTCGCTCTACAACTCGACTAGCTGGAGCATCAGCAGCGCCTACACGGCGAGCGATCATGTTGCAATCATATGCCATATCGGACAGCGGAGAGGTAGCACAGTACCGGCGGTGCCCAGATGGAAATGCTACCGCGCCGACAGCATGAGCACGGCGCTGTTCACAGAGCTGGCGGCGAACCTTACGGCGGGTGGGAATGCGGAATGCATGGTAAACCACGTCATGGAGGGCCTGGAGTCAGCATGCGACGCCTTAATGCCCAAGAGGAGGCAATATGGTCGCCACCACCACCCCGTGTTCTGGTGGAACGAGAGCATTGCCCAGCTACGCCGGGAATGCAACCATGCACGACGACGTTGCCAGCGATCACGCGGGAACCCTTTAGGCGGGCAACTGCAGGCTGCTTTTAGGGACTGCACACTCGCGCTCAAGACGGCCATAAAGGAGAGCAAGCGCAAGTGCTTCCTGGCGCTCTGCGACACTGCTGAGCACGACCCCTGGGGAAGGGCATACCGGTTGGTGGCCGATAAACTGGTCGGAAAAAAGCAGACACCAGCATCGGACCCGGACCTAGTCAGATCCATTGTGGAGGAGCTGTTTCCGCGCATGGCGGACCACAAAGAGGAGACCCCAGCCCACAGGAAACCTCAACCCAGCCCGCCACTGAAGAAGTGACGCTGGAGGAGGTGAAAATCGCAGCCAGGAGCATAAACCCGAACAAGGCACCAGGGCCTGACTCTATTCCAAATAGAGCTAAGCCAGTGCCATCGAGAAGGAGTCTTTCCGGAGAGGTGGAACAAGCAGAAACTCGTGCTTATCCCCAAGCCGGGCAAACCGCCAGGGCCAGCGTCGTCCTACAGGCCAATCGGCCTGATCGACACAGCAGGAAAGCTGCTCGAGAGGTTGTTGTGCTCCCGCTTAACCCAAGCCATTACGGAGGCGGGCGATCTCTCACCGCACCAGTATGGATTCCGCAAGGCCAAATCGACCATCGACGCCATAAACCGAGTGGTGGACATAGCCTCTACCGCAATCGCCGGCACTCGGTGGAAAGGTGAAGGGAAGGAGTACTGCCTGATGGTTACGCTTGACATCAGAAATGCGTTCAACACAGCAAGGTGGAGCTGCATTTTGAGGGCCCTCGAGGGCTTCAATACCCCAGCTTATCTGCTACGGATGGTGCGTAGCTACTTCGAAGGGAAGCTGCTTCTGTACGATACGCAGACCGGTACAGAGCAATACGAGGTGACTGGTGGCGTCCCCAGGGTTCGGTGCTGGGCCCTCTACTCTGGAATGTGATGTACGACGGCATCTTGAGACTCAGGCTCCCCCGAGGAGTGCACGTGGGGGGCCTCCCAGACGACGTGGCCATACTGGTGGTTGCGAAAGAGCTGACCTTGGCGGAGTCGACCTGCAACCAGACGATCTCGCTCATCCAGCAGTTGCTGAAACAAGTCGGACTTGAGCTCGCGCCTCAAAAGACCGAGGCAGTGCTGGTGTCCAGCCGTAAGAAGGTGGAGACGGCCTGCATCAGGGTCGCAGACACCATAGTGACGTCCAAGAGAGCGGTGAAATATCTGGGGGTCATGATCGACACATGGCTCTGTTTCCGAGAGCACCTGGCCTACACGAGTGCGAAGGCGGCGTGGGTGGAACGTAGGCACGGGCAGGTAAATTTCCACCTGGCGCAGCTCCTCAGCGGCCATGGTTGCTTTCGCAGCTACTTGCACCGTTTTGGGCACGAACAGTCTGCGGAGTGCTCATGGTGCGGGCGAGGAGTTGAGGAGGATGCCGAGCACGTAATTTTCTCGTGCGGCAGATTTGCCGAAACAAGACGTATTCTTGGAGTCGCCCTGGTTGGCCCATAACCATTTAGAACCTGGTTCCGCTCATGCTGCAGTCTCCGGAGCACTGGGAAGCGGCCAGCAACTTCGCGGCGTCTGTGATGAAAAACTGCGCGCTGTTGAGCGCGAGAGAAGGGAGCGGATAGGCTAGGCGAGGACCCCGCATGTGCGAAGCAATGCTTCACGGCCGTACCGCACATGAACGACTCGTCCAGCTAGATCCATTACCAACTCTGTACATACAATACTTTTAGGATAATAAATGAATTTAAAAAAAAAAAAATGTATATATATTCATTGACATATGTATGTATGTACATTTATACTTATACTAATTCGTACATATTTATTTCAAATAAAATATTTAAAACATGATTTACAAAACCAAAATACGTTTTAAATACGTTTCTTATGTTTGAAAATGGGATTTAATCTTTGGAAAATCACAACGCACTAAGTTTCCTAACACGTGGCTTAACTTTAAATGTTTTTTTTATACCCGTACTCGAAGAGTAAAAGGGTATATTGTATTTGTGGTAAAAGTGGATGTGTGTAACACACAGAAGGAGGCGTTTCCGACCCCATAAAGTATATATATTCTTGATCAGCATCAATAGCCGAGTCGATATAGCCATGTCTGTCCGTCCGTCTTGTTTTTCACTCATTGCTCGAAGGCTATTAGAGCTAGACCAAGCAAATTTTTTTCCAGACTGATGTGATATCTCACTCCTAGAAAAGTGTTTCAAAAGTTCGCCCCGCCCACTTCCGCCCCCAAAAAGGGCGCACATCTGTGGCGTCCACCATTTTGAAGATAGCAGAAAACGAAAAATGCAGAATCGTAGAGGCAGCCCCTATCTATCAGGGGCCCAAATCTGAATCGTATCGGATCATTAATATAGCCACAATAGAGGAAAATATACGAAAAACTTCGCTCCCTCTCTTTCGCACTCACACAAAATCGAGTCGATTTGGTTTTTTGTATTTTGTGTCGCCTGGATCTCAGAGACTTTAAGAGCTAGAGCAACCAAACTTTTGGCCAAGACTCCTGTGATACCAAACCTGAACAAGTGTATTTCAAAATTTCGCCCCGCCCCCTTCCGCCCCCACAAAAGACGAAAATCCACAATTTTGAAGATAGAAAAAAACCAAAAATGCAGTATCGTAGAAAATGACCATATCTACCAGATTACCGAATTTGGTTTAGATCGGATCATTATTGTAGCCACAATGATCAAATGAATTTTCAGCAGCGGAAATACCCCGCGCCGTTCAGTGTTTTCCCTCGCCCGTTTGCTGCGTAAGTCATTTATTGGGGTTGATTGTCGCAGCAGATTCTGTCACACACACACTCACGCTCAAACATGCTGCCTCGTGCAGTGTACGTGTGTTGTTGTGAGAACTGATGTAGATGATGTAGATGTAGATGTCGATGACAGATGTAGCAAAAATGTAAAATGTAAAAACTGATAAAACATTTTAAAATTCCACATAAATCACTGAGTACGGGTATAAAAGTAGAGTCGCGTTCGAAGCGACTCCGTACGTTCTTTCTCGTTTTTTGTTGCAAATGGTCACACTGAAAAAAAACCGTTGAAATGAAAGCCAATTTGTCTATGAGATTGTCCACATGATTCAAATTGAAATTTCGATTTGGTTTTTTTGATTTTCAACGTATGGAAACGCGCTTCGACATTTGCAAAAGTGTGGTTTGTTTCCTCCTGTACTTTTAAGCGTTAAATTTACTGCAGCTTTACTGCCTTTATGTCTGTCATACGGTCAAACAGCTGTTTTTCTTATATAGTTGGGCAAGCTTCTTTAAAAAGTGTAATAATACCGCAAATTCTAAGCTAACGGGTGTGTGAGAAGAAAGAAGAAACTATCAACGCGAAATGCGAACAGCAAACCCTATAACCAATACACGCACAGTATGTGAGTACACAGTACACACACATTACGTTTTTATGGTCGTGTAACAGACATGCTGGACTTGCTTTCGCATCACGTCATGAGCGAACATGTCCAACCTTTGCCGATGTCTCAGTACCCAGAGCTTCAGCCCAGTACCCAGAGCCGAAAGGCCCAGCCGAACGCTCTGTATACTGGGATGCCAAATTCAGCTGAGACACATTCTTAGTAAGGAATGGCCTATCTAGAGACTGTAAAGTTAAAGTGTTAGTGCCAGTGATAATGTACATATGTACATATGTATGCTCTACGGTTACACTGTTACACTGTTAAAATTTCAAATTTTTAATTAAAGCGATCATATGTATATGTATTATTTGTGGGCGCTGCTGATATGGAGGACTACAATGCTATATTCAATATTAAATAAATTCAATCCTGCGCGACAAAAATGCTATCAATATGCCGATATCCGCGCTATTGATGTATCAAAAAAAGGCGCTAAAACTGTGCACCACACATGCAAACAGACAACACAGTGACATGACACATATGCATAGTATGAATGTGTTGTGCATTAATATTTCCTTTGTAAAAAATAAATAAGCAATCGCCATATTTAATTCCATTTATTTAAAATAAATGCGTACATAGCTGCCCTCGCTTCTCACGACCATTTCTCAATTCTAATCTCAAAATAAATTTCAGCCATTGTCAAAATTCTAGTCCACGCAAACGAGGGGCAATATTTTACATTTATTGAGCACTAAATACTATTTTTAAAAAACGAGAAGGGACGTGTTGTGTCGCTGTTAACGCGACACTACTTTTATACCCGTACTCAGTCAGTACGTACACATGTGATTTATGTGAATTAAAAAAATATTTTATCATTTTTTCCTGCATCTGTCATCTACATCACCACTTCTTACAACAACACTGCACGGCTGAAAGGTTGGCGGCTAGCGCAGAAAATTAATTTCATCATTGTGGCTACAATAATGACCCGATGTGAACCATATTCGACAATCTGGTAGATATAATCATTCTCCACGATGCTGCATTTTTCGTTTTTTTCTATCTTCAAAATTGTGTACTTTCGAGTTTTGTGGGGGCGGGGCGAAATTCGAAATACACTTGTCTTGATTTGGTATCACAGGAGTCTGGACAGAAAGTTTGGTTGCTCAAGCTCGTATAGTCTCTGAGATCCAGACAACACAAAATACGAATAATCAAAACGACTCGTTTTTGTGTGAAAGAGAGCGAGAGGGAATGATGCCTTTCCAAATTATTTTCTCCGTTGTGACTATACTAATGATCCGACCCGATTCTAATTCGGGCCTCGGATAGATTAGGGCTTTCTCTATAATTCTGCATTTTCCGTTATCTGTTATCTTTAAAAATGTGGACGCCACAGATGTGCGCCTTTTGCACACTTCTAGGAGTGAGATATCTCATCCGTCTGGAATACAAATTTGGTTGCTCTAGCTCTTATAACCTCCAGGCAATGGGCTACAAACAAGACGGACAGACGGACGGGCAGACGGACGGACAGATATGGCTATATCGACTCGGCTATTGATGCTGATAAAGAATATATGTACTTTATGGGGTCAGAAACGATTCCTTCTCTATGTTACATACATTCACTTTTACCACAAATACAATATACACTTTTACTCTTGGAGTACCGGTATAATAAGAGGATAGGATACTAAATTAGCTGTTTACACTGTTTATTGTTTCCATTTATCATGTTTATTTTCTTGTAAATTTAGTGTAGAATTATTACACACGTTATTTTGTATAAAAAAAAAACAGACAGAAGCTTGTTTTTTGTGTGGTTGTTGGTTGCCGTGTTCTCCTTAACGGTTGGACTTGGCGACACGCTCCAGCTCATCCTTCTTCTTAATGGCGTACGAGTTTGAAGAACCCTGAAAAGAGCAAACAAAACCAAACGGGGTCACAGTGGCTTCCAATGAGGTAGATTAACGTATAAAGTGTACAAATACTCTACGTACTTAAACTGGTGCTTATGGCTTAATGTTCTTTTATGTTTCTCGTGTGCATTGGACGGGGTAAAATGCCACAAGCACAAGGATAATAAAAGATATGGAGATTAGTTTTGTCCAAAAGCGAGACTACATAAATAACCCATGATGCAGAATTAGATTGGACCGATTATACATTATATAATCATGGAAATAACTTCATATTCCTATTCATATTGATATAACTGCTTGTTCTTTTACGTTTCTCGTGTGCACTGGACGGGGTAAAATGCCTCAAGCACAAGGATAATAAAAGATGTGGAGATTAGTTTTGTCCAAAAGCGAGACTACATAAATAAACCATAATGCAGAATTAGATTGGACCCTATAGAATCGATCTTAATTGATAAGAGTGTAACACAAGAATAAGGAAATTGGCCACGGAATGGTCAATCTCCTAAGTATCCCCAGTGTGGAACAGAGTCTCTAATCTGGTCTACAAGCGAGGCCAGGCATTTTTGCGTTACAATGCTTGGCATTAGAGTAGACCACAACAAATCCCCATCCCGGGTTGGTGGTGCATACCTTGGCGGCGTTGATCAGCTCATCGGCCAGGCACTCGGCAATGGTTTTGATGTTCCTGAAGGCAGCCTCACGAGCTCCAGTGCACAGCAGCCAGATAGCCTATTAAAAGAAAATACAAGTTTCAGTTAGCTTTGGGCAAACAAAAAATCTTTCAATGAATATGTCTCTTCAGGTCATACGCCAAATGTCGGACTATATTACACATTGTGACGCTACGGATAAGATAGAAGTATGTTCTGGCCAAGCATTATAAGCCAGCAGTCGCCAATCGAACCACAAGCCATTGCTGCTGGCTGCATGACCGAGGAGAGACGGTGACACTTGCCTGGTTGACGCGACGCAAAGGAGACACATCCACAGCCTGACGACGGACTGTACCGGCACGTCCAATACGGGTAGAGTCTTCACGTGGTCCCGAATTAATAATGGCGCTCACCAAGATCTGTAAAGGCACAATACCAAAATCTTGTTTAATAAGATGCTTGCCAACAAGCGTCGCCCCCGTCATAATAATTGGGGTAATGTTGTTTTAAGTTCCAAGAGAGCAGGAAGAGGTTATATCTTCAGGCACTAGGATATTAAAACATTTTCGTTCAATATGAGTCCATTATGATAAGATGCTCAGCTGGGATGGTGTTTTCCTTTAACTGGCATTGAGGTGGACTGACAAAATGTTCGCGTAAATCGATTGAATGGGTGGGTGTTGATTTTTAAACTTTATTAAGGTTCGCATCTTTTTAAGCCAATGCCCTTAAGAGGAATAGTAAATCATGGGTTTTGGTTTGGTCCAATTGAATACCACAACGACGTGAGGTATCATTGCTGCAGTTTTAGTTTTGGACGGAGGACAGACCATTTTCCTGGTGGATTTATTGATGGGTTTACAAATGTTGTTTTAAGTTCCAAGAGAGCAAGAAGAGGTTACAGATCTTCAGGCACTAGGATATTAAAACATTTTCCTTTTGATATGAGTCCATTATGATAAGATGCTCAGCTGGGATAGTGTTTTCCTTCAACTGGCATTGAGGTGGACTGACAAAATGATCGCGTAAATCGATTGAATGGAGTGGGTGTTGATTTTAAACTTTATTAAGGTTCGCATCTTTAAGCCAATGCCCTTAAGAGGAATAGTAAATCATGGGTTTTGGTTTGGTCCAATTGAATACCACAACGACATGAGGTATCATTGCTGCAGTTTTAGTTTTAGACGGAGGACAGACATTTTCCTGGTGGATTTATTGATGGGTTTACAAATGTTGTTTTAAGTTCCAAGAGAGCAAGAAGAGGTTACAGATCTTCAGGCACTAGGATATCAAAACATTTTACTTTTGATATGAGTCCATTATGATAAGATACTCAGCTGGGATGGTGTTTTCCTTTAACTGGCATTGAGGTGGACTGCCGGTAGATCTTTATAATAGCGAAAATCGCAAGAATGTTTCAAAGAAGTGGTTTTAAGTTCCAAGAGAGCAGGAAAAGGTTATATCTTCAGGCACTAGGATTTAAAAACTGTGCTTCAATATAAGTCCATTAAATATATATATATATGCTTCCGACAGACTGGGCAAGGACTGTCCAGCATTGAGGAAGACTAAAGGCACATTGAAAATAGTTGTAACTTTAAGTTCCAAGAGAGTAAGAAGAGGGAATATTAATCTTCAAGCACTAGGATATTAAAACTTGTTGTGTGTTACTCTGCGGACTCGTTCTACCCATGTCCAGGTGGGTAGTCGCTGAACACAGTTTAGCATGAGTCGCTGCCAAGGAGGGAGGGCCAGCATGCGAATCTAGGAGTCAATTACCTGCAGTGGGTTCTCGCCAGTAAGCAAATGAATGATCTCGAAAGAGTGCTTGACAATGCGGCAGGCCATCAGCTTCTTGCCGTTATTGCGGCCCTTCATCATCAGGGAGCAGGTCAGGCGCTCCACAATGGGGCACTGGGCCTTGCGGAAACGCTTAGCAGCATAGCGGCCAGCCGAGTGGGGAAGGTAGCGTGCAAATTTCTCCTTGACCGAGATGTAATCCTGCAGCGATATGTCGTTGACGGTCACATCGTCGCACGACCAGCGTCCAAAGAGCTTGATCTCCGGCAGCTCAGTGGTGGCTACCACATTTGTTTCCAGAATGGTCTCGGCCGCCTCAGCTTCCACTGGTGCCGCCGGCTCCTCGAAGGATTCAACCACGTTTTCAGCAACTTCGGCCATGCTGCAAAGAGAGCAAAATGTTAGCCCGATTTAGCTTAGGATGCCAATGACTACACACACAGACACGCACGCGTACTTGATGCTGCTGTTGTTGATTTTTGACTTTATTAAGGTTAATATCTTCAAGGCGATATCCTCAAGAGGAATTAAGAGGAGTTAACCATGGATGTTATTTTGGTCCAATTGAATACCACATTGAGTTCAAAATCATTTTAGTTATAGAAGTTTGCAGCATTAAAAAAAAAAAACCAACACGTGTAACGCAAACATACACACACACAAACAAAAAGCCGCCCGTATTTAACCTCATATTTCGAAAAATGCATTTATATACATATGTCGAACAGTTAATTCACAAAACCCTCCATGTTCACAGTTAGCCATCACGTTTAGTGCTGCTTTGCTTATAATTTACTGTTACTAATTTACTAAACACAGAGTTTTTTCAACCAAATTTCTTACTTTTTCACAGAAGAAATCGAGATACGATGTCAGCGCAAAGGCAAACGCCTGAAAAAGAACATGTTACGGCAGTGTGCGGCAATCCCAGCAAAAATCATTTCCGCCATTGCTTACATGGTTGTATTTCACAACCAGGGCTGCGTACAATTGCGAGTATCGATATGTGTTTTGGGAGGGATTAAGTGATAGTTAGATTATTGTTGCTCATTTAAATTGGTTTTGTCGTAAGTTATCAATAAAATTTCATTTCTAATATGTTAGCGTGCAAAATGAATGTAGAAATCGTAATGTATGTGCCATATTTCCTATATAATACATGTATCGATAGTTGGATTCCCCAACAATATGCGTTATTTAAATAGTGCCAGTCACCGGATAGGTACAAAATTCACATATGGTGGTATGACATTAGACTTAGATAATAGTGGTATAACATTAAACTTTCCCAATTTTGCTCCGTGAATAGGGATAAACTAACTGCAGGAATTTTCCATAATGCCATCTCTGTTTTTCCAGTTTTAAAGATATGGCCATATGACAATCTGTCACATATATGACAATATTGTCATATTAGCCTTAGCTACGTGTGCTGGAAAACATAATATTTTTCAGGTAGTTCCTTAGTTGTTCGACTAAAAGCCAGTAAACTTGTCTCGAGACAGCTTCGAACACAAAGTTTGCATGTAATCTCTAAGAGATAATCTCTCATGCCATCCCTCTCCATGCAGCTAAGTGACCAAAGTCTAATGTCATTGCACCATTAAACATTTATTTGCCACTCACAGCAAATACCGCAAATTGCTACCACCTAAAAGTGTCATCATTAATGGACAGCAACAACAATAACATGTTTGTTGTTCAAATTCACCGCAAATATTGTATATCCCCAAGTTAATAAGATATTATATTCACATTGCAAGCGGAGTGGAAAAATGACAACCGACGAGAGTATTATGGAGGAAATGCTGGGTAAATGAAAATGCAAAACTGTTCAACTTGCACATCGCTGCATAAATTTACTACTCCTTCCTCTTTCGCTCGCCCCCGCCGTGAACACAGATCGAGCAACGAATCCGGCTAAGGAAAGGGTCGACGAGTTGGGCGTGCAAATGTTTTGCATTGTGGTACGCAGTCACGTTCACCTGGTGCACAAGGCTCAGGAGATGATTGTGGCCAAAGTGCGGTCAGCAAACGTAACCGAAGCAACTCGAGCAATTTCGGTGAGTCGGGTGGTCGGTTAAGGGGCTGTGGGCTGTGTGAAAAATGGCCAAGACAAAATCCCACACACAGCACATATACACACACACACACACACACACACACACACACACACACACACGCAGATAGAGTGGGTCCATAACGTTAGCAAATATATATGTATACATGGATCATGTGCATGCACTTGTGTGGCTGCGTTCGCTTTGAAATTGTTATCAACTTTTGTATGTGTATCACAATCTATTGCATGAGGAAAAGGGACAGGGACAGGCAAAAAAACATGATTGTTGATCAAAATAACAGAAGATATGTTACAAACAATTTTCAGCTGCTGGAGGAATGCATGACTCAGTGCGGCGAAGAGTTCCAGGACGAGGCCGGGAAGTTTCGCTTCCTCAACGAACTAATCCGTCTGGTGTCGAAAAAGTACAAGGGAGCCGAGACGCCGCACGAGGTTAAGCAGCGGATTATGGAGTGCCTGCTACTGTGGACCACAGAGTTTCCGCAGCGTCAGAAAATACGCGATGCATACGACATGCTGCGTAAGGAGGGTGATATCGAGCATGGACAGACAGAGGCGGCGGTGGCCAAGCGCGAGAGTGTGCTGGGCACCATCGACGAGGCCATGTTCGCCAAGCTAATCAAGAGCAACAATCAAGAGAACTTCAAACGGGCGAATCTTCTGCTGCAGTATCGCATGGCACAGGAGGCGCGACGCAACGATCTACTGTCCCAGCATCGGCTGGGTCTCAACGAGGTCCTCGAGACCATGCAGCTGCTCAACCAAATGCTGGACACCTATGATCCCTCCAACAAGGATGTTAGCGAGACCATTAGCGACCTCTACAATATCTGCAAGAAGCACAAGCCGATCTTCCAGCATATGACACAGCTGCTAGACGACTCCGATGCCCAGCTCATAGGTAAGTTCCCGCAGTCTTGGTGGAACTGTCTCTCAATCTGTTTCTTCCTTTGCAGCTGACACATTAGATGCCAATGGTGCGCTCCTGACGACAATGCAACGCTATAAGCAGCTGGTTCCCTCGCCAACAAAGTCTACTGCCCCTGCTTCTGCTTTTGCTTCTGCCCAGACCACGACAACATCAATATCAGCTACGCCAACAGAAACAAGTTCCAACAACGATCTACTAATCAACGAACTGCTGGGGGATCTGCTCATCGGCAGCAGTGAAAACGGAGCAAAATCAGAAAATTTATCTGGAGGCAAACCAAACACTTTCACTAATAATTCCGCTTGCACGGCTCCTGTTTCTGCTCCTGCTACAGCTGCAGCTGTAGCTACAGCCGATCCTCTGGCTGATCTGAGTGACATCTTCAGCAGCGCACTGGCTGAAAGCGAGTCAAAACAATCGACTGAAAAATCATTCCAACATGCCAGCTCAGGTGCTGGCGGCTTGCTGGAGCCTGAGGTGCTTAGTCAGAACACAGCCCCCGATGGCCTGGCCAATGGGTCCAATTCCTGTTCCGATTCCTCAAGAAAGCCAGGCCCAGGCTCGGCTAGGAAAATGCCACAGATTGATATGCTGAGCGAGGAGCTCTTCCAAAAGATATTGCCCAGTCAAGAGAGGATGAGCAGTTTCAAGAGGGATCCAGAGAAGGTAACTCTCAACGACATGGCCAAAGAGATGATGCAGGTAAAGTCACCCGATGTCGCACAGGCACAGGCACAACCAGAGGCAGCTTCAGAGCTGCAACCACCATCAGGCACAGAGCTCGTTGATGATGTTCCATTGCTAGGTAATGCTCCCGTTACCGTTGAGCAGGAGCCTCAGATGGAAACACCTCCCACTCAAAAACATCTCAGCGAGATCAGCATCGAACTGGACAATATCCAGGCCACTGGTGAGCAGCGTGTGGTGTTCGACGACGATGACATGCAGCTCAGTTTAAATTTTACCAGCGATCGGCCTGGCCATCGTGTCTCGGTGATTGTGATATCGGCACAGAACAAGAGCCGCCAGCCAGTCTGCGACTTTCATTTCGAGGCGAGTGTCAAAAAGGTTGGTAAACCGCAGTATAATCAATAGACAATAAACCCTGATTCCACACACACACATTTATTTACAGCCATGCAAGGTTCGTCTGCTGCCGCCAACAGACAGCGCGATGCCGCCTCACAAGCCCTTTCGTCCAGCCGCACCCATCAATCAGGTGATGCTGCTGCTTAATCCCACCGGTAAGGCCGTGGATGTGACCTGCATCGTGGGTTATAAGCTGGGCGACGATCCCGATCCCATAAAAGAGTCAATTGTGGCCCAAGGCATTGCCTACGTGGACTAAAACTTAAGCAGAAATAGAAACGGATGAAGTCAATTCCCTCCCCTTCCACATGGCTATTGCTTTCTCTTTTCCTTTCCTACTCTGTCTCTGTCTTGCCGACGTTGTTGTTTCCGCGTCTGTAGCGCTGTTCTGTTCTCTTTTATTTGTCGGTTTCTATATGTATTTGTATTTGTATATTTATTAGGATTTTATTCAAAATTACATTTCACATAAGCGACTAAGCTTAGTCCGTAATACAATACAATATAATATGATATACATATCTCAAAGGTTTTTATAAATAACATACATATGTATGAAAAAGTCGCTACAAAAGCCAAGCGCTCATTTCCAGAGGTAGTTTCAAAATTAGTTTTTCTTTCTTTCTCATTTTAGTTTCGTTTGCTGAACTATCGTTGAATTGCGGGGCATGTCCCCCGATTCAATTGGGATGACGGTAGGTTCAGCTCAGTTCTGGTTGATGATAGAAATCGCTGTTTTCTAGTCTACGTTAACTGCCTCCAAAAATTGACAAGCTATTTGCCAGAGCCTAAGAGATGCCTTCAATATTATATGCCTGCCCATTGTCGATTGTCTCGCTTTGGTTCGTGGAGGTGAATTACGACTTTGTTTAAATATAGTCTGTATAATTCTGGTGGTTCGAATTCCGGCTCAAAAAACTTCGTGAATGTTTAGAAAGTTGCTTAATTCGGAAGCATTCTTAGACTTTAGATCGTTTGAAGAACATTTGATTTCAGTACACAAGTTGTCTTTAAAACTAGACCCTAGTCGGAGAGTAAGAGGACCTACAAATCGAGGAAAGACTGAAAGTATAGTAGATGCTCCAGATAATCGTTTACCAGAACTTAAATGCAATAACTGTATGAATATTTAAGGGAGGAGTGGGCAGTGCCAGAGAACAGAGAACAGACAACAGAGAACCTTTGGAGAACTTGGGGGGAGGAGATAATCAAAATGGGAAGGCTCATATTTTCTTAACTGTCTTGTGACACAGTCACAAACGCGCTTACGATCTATATAGATGATGGTAGCAGCTAATGATTAACCTTTCTTATAATCTCATCCTTGAAGGACAGGGCAGTGATAGCCTTCGTGTGGCCGGTGTACTCTCGCGTGGGAGTCTTTGTCTCCAGCTTCCACAGACGAGCCACCCCGTCCGAGGAGGCGGTAAAGAGCCATTTTGAGTCTGCACTGAAGGCGGCATCCCACACCCAGTAGTTTTCAACGCAAAGCTCGCGCCACTTGCTGAAGTCTGAGGTCTTCCAGAGGCACGCCGTCCCATCGCCGGAGGTGGTCAACAGAAGGCGCGAGTCGGGGCTGAACTTGCAGCGCAGTATGTAGCGGCTATGCGCCGGGATCTTCTTTGTGGGCCGCATTGTGCTCATCTTCTGATCGGGGCTGCTGCACAGCGACCAGATGTAGCAGTTGCCCTTGTTGTTGGCCGCCGCCAGGTAATGCCCGTCGGGGGAGATGGCCACGTCCTGAATGGAGGCATCCACCTCGGGAACTATGCATTCGTGCTTCTCTGACTTGACATCCCAAAGAAATACGTTGCCGTTCTGCGAGCCCATGCCAATTTCCACCTGGTTGGGGTGCAGACATGCGGCATTCACTGGCGACTCGCAGTCGAACACCCGCGAGCAGTGAGGCGGTGCCGAGATCATGTCCCAGATGCGCACATGATGGTCCTCGCCGGCGGTGAACATCCAGTTACCGTCTTCCTGGAAGCCCAGGCGCGTCACGTTCTTCTGTACGCCATCAAAGTTTATTACTGGAGCGGTGCAGTTGGATTCCAGGTCGTACAGACGGATGCACTGATAGCCACAAGCCGCCAGGCGCGTTTTGTCTGGCGTGCGGTCTAGGGCATTTACTTGCTACAGATTAAATATTGAATTACAGTGGCAATGCAGCGGTATATGCGTTGTGGTTCACTCACGGAAGTCTCCACAAAACGCATAGTCTTGATGCAGTTGCCGGTATGGGCTTGCCACACCTTGATTGTGTGATCGTATCCACCGGTTGCCAGTATAAGTTGGTCCCCCATTGCTTCCATTAATCGTCAAATAAGGCGATTTAAATTATTTTGTTATCATTTGATGTCCGGCAGTGTGACCGCGGATACAATATACCGCTGGACCCTCAGAAATATACCGAAACATACTTTCTCATTTTTAGAATATTCCGAAGAAACAAACACGAACTAATGGTGTTATGACATTAGATTCTGCTAATGACTAACTGGAAATATATAAATAGCCTTATGGGAAATGCATGCAGTCAGAGAGAGAAAAGAATATGTGTCAAGCTGCTTACAGCTGTGCTGGGACACACTAATCACATAGTATAAATGTGAAAGTGCATTCAACGAATATTTCGCAGCTGGGATTATTGCGGGAGACCCCACACTCGTCGGGTTAAGTGTTGTCATCAGTGTTGCCAATTTAGCTATTTTCCCACTAGATCTATCGAGTTTCAATTGGCAAACGCGGGATAAATTGTAAAATAGCGGGTAGCGGGAATTATGGCTATTTTCAAAGACAAACTGGCGTAATTTTAGCTTATTAACGAGAGAGAACGTACGGAGTCGCTTCGAACGCGACTCTACTTTTATACCCGTACTCAGTCAGTACACATGTGATTTATGTGGAATTTTAAAATGTTTTATCAGTTTTTACATTTTACATTTTTGCTACATCTGTCATCGACATCTACATCTACATCATCTACATCAGTTCTCACAACAACACACGTACACTGCACGAGGCAGCATGTTTGAGCGTGAGTGTGCGTGTGAAGAAGCTGCAGCAACAATCAACCCCAATAATTGACTTACTCTGCAAGAGGACTGGGGATTGCTGCTGAAAATTCATTTGATCATTGTGGCTACAATAATGATCCGATCTGAACCAAATTCGGGAATCTGGTAGATATGGTCATTTTTCTACGATACTGCATTTTTGGTTTTCTATCTTCAAAATTGTGGATTTTCGTCTTTTGTGGGGGCGGAAGGGGGCGGGGCGAAATTTTTGAAATACACTTGTTCAGGTTTGGTATCACAGGAGTCTTGGCCAAAAGTTTGGTTGCTCTAGCTCTTATAGTCTCTGAGATCAGGCGACACAAAATACAAAAACCAAATCGACTCGATTTTGTGTGAGTGCGAAAGGGATGGAGCGAAGTTTTTTTTTTTTTTTTTGTCTATTGTGGCTATATTAATGATCCGATCCGATTCAGATTTGGGCCCCTGATAGATATGGTCTTTCTCTATGATTCTGCATTTTTAGTTTTCTGCTATCTTCAAAATTGTGGACGCCACAGATGTGCGCCCTTTGTGGGGGCGGAAGTGGGCAGGGGCGAAATTTTTGAAACTTTTTTCTAGGGTGAGATATCACATCAGACGGGATAAAAAGTTTGGTTGCTCTAGCTCTTATAGCCTTCGAGCAATGGGCGACAAACAAGACGGACGGACGGACGGACGGACGGACGGACGGACAGACGGACGGACAGACGGGGCTATATCGACTCGGCTATTGATGCTGATCAAGAATATATATACTTTATATGGTCGGAAATTACTCCTTCTCTATGTTACACACATCCACTTTTTACCACAAATACAATATACCCTATTACTCTTCGAGTACGGGTATAAAACCTTATTATTATACCCGTAATCGAAGAGTAAAAGGGTATATTGTATTTGTGGTAAAAGTGGATGTGTGTAACACAGATGGAGGCGTTTCCGACCCCATAAAGTATATATATTCTTGATCAGCATCAATAGCCGAGTCGATATAGATATGTCTGTCCGTCCGTCTGTCCGTCTTGTTCGTCGCCCATTGCTCGAAGGCTAAAAAGAGATAGAGCAAACAAATTTTTTCCATACTGATGTTATATCTCACTCCTAAAAAAGAATTTCAAAATTTCGCCCGCTCCACTTCCGCGCCCACAGAGGGCGCACATCTGTGGCGTCCACAATTTTGAAGATAGCAGAAAACGAAAATGCAGAATCATAGAGAAAGACCATATCTACCAGGGGCCCAAATCTGAATCGGATCGGATTATTAATATAGCCACAATAGAGGCAAATATACGAAAAAAACTTCGCCCCTCTCTTCGCACTCACACAAAAAAAAACGAGTCGATTTGGTTTTTTGTATTTTCTGTAGCCTGATCTCAGAGACTACAAGAGCTAGAGCAACCAAACTTTCTGCCAAGACTCCTGTGATACCAAATCTGAACAAGTGTATTTCAAAATTTTGCCTCGCCCCCTTCCGCCACCCCATAAGACGAAAATCCACAATTTTGAAAATAGAAAAAAAACCAAAAATGCAGTATCTTAGAAAATAACCATATCTACCAGATTCCCGAATTTGGTTCAGATCGGATCATTATTGTAGCCACAATGATCAAATGAATTTTCATCAGCAATTTCCCCCCCTTCCTGGCAACTTAAGTCGTTTATTGGGGTTGATTGTCGCTGCAGATTCTTCGCACTCACACCTCACGCTCACAGACTCTTCCTCGTGCAGTGTACGCGTGTTGTTGTGGGAACTGATGTAGATGTAGATGACAGATGCATCAAACAAATGTAAAATGTAAAACTGATAAAACATTTGAAAATTCCACATAAATCACATGTGTACTGACTGAGTACAGGTATAAAAAGTAGAGTCGCGTTTACAGCGACTCCGTACGTTCTTTTCGTTTTATTTTTGACCAATGTTTGAGAAAACTTTCTCGATGAGTTGTGTCTTTATTTCAGTACAGTTACAAAAATTGGTAGGAAATGTGATGTATCCAGACAATGAGTCAACCGGTATTTTGACATTACCAATATCGAGCAATTGTTTGTAAAAAGCTTCTTCAGCTTGCTCGTTCTGCAATTCGACTCGCATTTTTATATTTAATTTGAGCGTTTTAACGGCTTTCCATAAAATGGATGACTTTAAACATGCGTTAAGTAGGTCGGCTGGTGTTGCTCGTGGTATTACTGGTAGTATTCTGCATTCTTTAAATGGTTTCTTGTAATGCTTCGGACTCAACTCTTGATTAAATGCGTCGTGCATTTGGCGATTGGGCGTTGTCATTTATTCATTCCTGACATTCCTGTCATTAATACTTTGTTGGAAAGCATCATGCACATGTCTTCAAATAAAACGAGAAAGAACGTATGGTGTCGCCGTTACGCGATACTACTTTTATACCCGTACTCAGTCGGTATGATTTATGTGGAATTTTCAAATGTTTTATTAATTTTTCCATTTTCCATTTTTTTTTTGCATCTGTCATCTACATCAGTTCTCACAACAATACACGTACACTGCACGAGGCAGAGTGTATGAGCGAGAGATAGAATCAGTAACGGCTATCAACACTAAGAATGTATATTTTGTTGCGGCTGGTGGGGGGCTCGCTGCTGAAAATTCATTTCATCATTGTGGCTATAATAATGTTCCGATCTGAACCAGATTCGGGAATCTAGTAGATATGATCATTTTCTACGATACTGCATATTTTGGACTTTCATATTTTGGGGGCGAAAGGGGCGAGCAGAAATTTTGAATTACACTTGTACTGAAGTGGTATCACAGGAGCTTGGACAAAAAGTTTGGTTGCTCTAGCTCTTTTAGTCTCTGAGATCCAGGCGTTTATCTGGACGAATGGGCAAAGTCGACTCGAACGATGTTTTTCGATATGGTTTCTCCATTGTGGCTATACTTACTAATGATCCGATCCGATTCAGATTTGGGCCCCTGAAAGATATGGTCTTTCTCAATGATTCTGCATTTTTAGTTTTCTGTTATTTTCAATATTCTGGACGCCACAGATGAGTGCTCTTTGTGGGGACGGAAGTGGGCAGGCGAAATTTTGAAATACATTTGTAGGAGTGAGATACCACATCAGTCCGAAAAAAATTTGTTTGCTCTAGCCCAGTCCCATACGTTGACAGGCTTATCTGGATGTGCCGCACAATACACCATTGACAGTTCGCATACGTTGGAATGATGTTGGGCCCTACGAACATTGACTAACAGTTAACGCAAATAAAAAACATTTGTCTTGGCTGGGATGGACTGTGTAAAGACGTCCCAGTGCATCTGTGGAAAATACTTGTGGGTAGTGTGGAACTGGCTGTCCTTGTTTCCGGCGTTGACATTTCTTTAATGATTGATTCCAGGTATAATATCGCATTTCGGAATGAGGCAGTGTTTTGACAAAGTCATAATTCTGGCAAATTTCAAAAAAGCTGGTCAATGTTGTCGATAGCGTTGTAATCCGTTTATCGTTGTAAGTACACCCTTTGACCATTTTCCAAGTGAACAACAGTGGGGTGTCTTTCATGTATTGGAAATGAAAAAATACGCCACATCATTACTACTCATCGTTTGAAATTTTGCAGCAACTCCGAACACAGCCATGTCACTACCTTTGTTCACGTACTTGCAGATATATTTGATTGATTTTACAGAACGGCAATATTAAATGTTTTGGAGACTAACGGCGAAAACGGAACAACCCAACGATTATCAACTTCAATGTCCTGCTGATTCATTTTGTCTGTTGTCCTTCCGGTGTCGTCAGTGGATCGCCGGCGATAAAGTGGATAAACATAATTTCCACTAATATTTTCTGCTTTCTTGGAAAGCGTTTTGAACATTTTCCATCCACCATACACGGAGAATTTTGATTTAATGTTCCACAGGGACCATGAAACATATTTTTAGTAACAATCTCATGTAACAAAGGATCTTCATCATTATCAGAAACTTCCACAGATATCACATCGTCGATTTTATTCGGTCTTATCCTCTCTACCAACCAAATGAGGATGTGTGCGTGAGGCAATCCGCGTTTTTGCCATTCGACTGAAGACTGGCGATGGGTGATTGGCCAAGCAATAATTCTTGTTTAATTTCTGTCTACTTTGGGTTGCATGTGAACGTTATAAACAAATCTGGTCTTCCATAATGACGTACATACGAAATAGAATCCTGCATATGAAGCCGACTTCCGACGTACTTTTGTGTTGCTGGGAGAATAGTTGTTCTACCTACATTCTGTGCATTTCCGTCAGCATTGATAGCATCCCGAAGATGAATGTATTCTTCAGAACGCAGTATTGCCTGGTTCAACCTGATAAATGTCAATCGCTCCGTTTCAACTTTCACGTACATATCCACAGCATATTGGTGGAAAAGACGCGACATTTTAATATATGATTGTCCTCATTAGACCTGTGACTAAATTGATCATCTTCATTGAAAAACGAGAAAGAACGTACGGAGTCGCTGTGAACGCGACTCTACTTTTTATACCCGTACTCAGTCAGAACACATGTGATTTATGTGGAATTTTCAAATGTTTTATCAGTTTTTACATTTTACATTTGTTTTGCTACATTGTCATCTACATCATCAACATCACTTCTCACAACAACAGACGTACACTGCACGAGGCAGAATGTGTGAGCAGTGTGTGAGCGAGAGAGAGAATCTGCAGCGACAATCATCCCCATAAATGACTTACGCTGCAAGGCAACAACATTTTTCGTTTTCTCTATCTTCAAAATTGTAGACTTTCGTCTCTTGTGGGGGCTTGGCGAAATTTTGAAATACACTTGTTTCGGTTTGGTATCACTGGAGTGTGGGAAGAATGTTTGGTTGCTTTAGCTCTTATAGTCTCTGAGATCCAGGAGACGCAAAATACAAAAACCAAATCGACTTTTTTATACCCGTACTCGAAGAGTAAAAGGGTATATTGTATTTGTGGTAAAAGTGGATGTGTGTAACATAGACAAGGAATACTTTCCGACCCTATAAAGTATATATATTCTTGATCAGCATCAACAGCCGAGTCGATATAGCCATGTCTGTCCGTCCATCTTGTTTTTCACTCATTGCTCAAAGGCTATTAGAGCTAGAGCAATCAAATTTTTTTTCCAGACTGATGTAATATTCCACTCCTAGAAAAGTGTTTCAAAATTTCGCCCGGCCCACTTCCGCCCCCAAAAGAGCACACATCTGTGGCGTCCACAATTTTGAATATAACAAAAAACTAAAAACGCAGTATCATAGAGAAAGACCATATCTATCAGGTGCCCAAATCTGAATCGGATCGGATCATTAATATAGCCACAATAGAGAAAAACATACGAAAAAACTTCGCTCCCTCTCGCTCGCACTCTCACAAACACGAGTCGATTTGGTTTTTCGTACAAATGAACGCCTGGATCTCAGAGACTAGAAGAGCTAGAGCAACCAAACTTTTGTCAAGACTCCTTTGATACCAAACCTGAACAAGTGTATTTCAAAAATTTCGCCCCGCCCCCACAAAAGACGAAAGTCCACAGTTTTGAAGATATGAAAAACGAAAAATGCAGTATTGTAGAGAATGACCATACCTACCAGATTCGGTTCAGATCGGATCATTATTGTAGCCACAATGATGAAATGAATTTTCAGCAGCGAGTCCCCTTGCAACAAAATATACACATTTTTATTAGGGTTGATTCTCTCACACTCACACTCACGCTCTGCCTCGTAGATGATCTACAGATGCAGCAAACAAATGTAAAATGTAAAAACTTATAAAACATTTAAAAACACATTCAAACACATAAATCACATGTGTATAGACTGAGTACGGGTATAAAAGTAGAGTCGCGTTTACAGCGACTCCGTACGTTCTTTCTCGTTTTTGATTGGATTTATAATGCAATTTTTGAGGGGGCGTATTGAATATCCGCAATATTAATTTAGTAAATACCAAAAATATTCATTATAGCATTATAACAATTTTCATCGCTGGTAACACTAATAACGTGAACCACGCGGTTAACTCTTCCTCTTTACTTTTTATACCCGTACTCGAAGAGTAAAAGGGTATATTGTATTTGTGGTAAAAGTGGATGTGTGTAACATAGAGAAGGAATAATTTCCGACCCTATAAAGTATATATATTCTTGATCAGCATCAATAGCCGAGTCGATATAGCCCTGTCTGTCCGTCCGTCTGTCCGTCCGTCCGTCTTGTTTGTCGCCCATGGCTCGAAGGCTATAAGAGCTGGAGCAACCAAACTTTTATCCAGTCTGATGTGGTATCTCACTCCTAGAAAAGTGTTTCAAAATTTCCCCGCCCACTTCCGCCCCCACAAAAGGCGCACATCTGTGGCGGCAACAATTTTAAAAATAACAAAAAACTAAAAATGCAGAATCATAGAGACAGCCCATATCTATCAGGGGCCCAAATCTGAATCGGATCGGATCATTAATATAGCCACAATAGAGGAAAATATACGAAAAAACTTCGCTCCCTCCCTTTCGCACTCACACAAAATCGAGTTGATTTGGTTTTTTTTTATTTTGTGTAGCCTGGATCTCAGAGACTATAAGAGCTAGAGCAACCAAATATTTTGCCCAGACTCCTGTGATACCGAACCTGAACAAGTGTATTTCAAAATTTCGCCCCGCCCCTTCCGCCCCCACAAAAAGACGAAAATCCACAATTTTGAAAATAGAAAAAACAAAAAATGCAGTATCTTAGAAAATAACTATATCTACCAGATTCCCGAATTTGGTCCAGATCGGATCATTATTATAGCCACAATGATGAAATGAATTTTCAGCAGCGAGCTGCCTCACCTCCCGCTACAACCATAACAAAATATACATTTATTTTGAGGGTTGCTGCTGCTGATTCTCTCACACTTACACTCGCACGCTCTGTCTCGTTTAGTGTACGTGTGTTGTTGTGAGAACTGATGTAGATGTAGATGACAGATGCATCAAACAAATGTAAAATGTAAAAACTGATAAAACATTTGAAGATTCCACATAAATCACATGTGTACTGACTGAGTACAGGTATAAAAGTAGAGTCGCGTTTACAGCGACTCCGTACGTTCTTTCTCGTTTTAATTTTGACCAATGTTTGAGAAAAACTTTCTCGATGAGTTGTGTCTTTATTTCAGTACAGTTACAAAAATTGGTAGGAAATGTGATGTATCCAGACAATGAGTCAACCGGTATTTTGACATTACCAATATCGAGCAATTGTTTGTAAAAGCTTCTTCAGCTTGCTCGTTCTGCAATTCGACTCGCATTTTTTTATATTTAATTTGAGCGTTTTAACGGCTTTCCATAAAATGGATGACTTTAAACATGCGTTAAGTAGGTCGGCTGGTGTTGCTCGTGGTATTACTTGTAGTATTCTGCATTCTTTTAAATGGTTTCTTGTAATGCTTCGGACTCAACTCTTAATTAAATGCGTCGTGCATTTGGCGATTGGGCGTTGTCATTTATTCATTCCTGACATTCCTGTCATTAATACTTTGTTGGTAAGCATCATGCACATGTCTTCAAATAAAACGAGAAAGAACGTATGGTGTCGCCGTTACGCGACACTACTTTTATACCCGTACTCAGTCGGTATGATTTATGTGGAATTTTCAAATGTTTTATTAATTTTTCCATTTTCCATTTTTTGCATCTGTCATCTACATCAGTTCTCACAACAATACACGTACACTGCACGAGGCAGAGTGTATGAGCGAGAGATAGAATCAGTAACGGCTATCAACACTAAGACTATAACGGCTATAACACTTCAGCTCGCTGCTGAAAATTCATTTCATCATTGTGGCTATAATAATGTTCCGATCTGAACCAGATTCGGGAATCTAGTAGATATGATCATTTTCTACGATACTGCATATTTTGGACTTTCATATTTTGGGGGGGCGAAAGGGGGCGAGCAGAAATTTTGAATTACACTTGTACTGAAGTGGTATCACAGGAGCTTGGACAAAAGTTTGGTTGCTCTAGCTCTTTTTAGTCTCTGAGATCCAGGCGTTTATCTGGACGAATGGGCAAAGTCGACTCGAACGATGTTTTTTTCGATATGGTTTTCTCCATTGTGGCTATACTTACTAATGATCCGATCCGATTCAGATTTGGGCCCCTGAAAGATATGGTCTTTTCTCAATGATTCTGCATTTTTAGTTTTCTGTTATTTTCAATATTCTGGACGCCACAGATGAGTGCTCTTTGTGGGGACGGAAGTGGGCAGGCGAAATTTTTGAAATACATTTGTAGGAGTGAGATACCACATCAGTCCGAAAAAAAATTTGTTTGCTCTAGCCCAGTCCCATACGTTGACAGGCTTATCTGGATGTGCCGCACAATACACCATTGACAGTTCGCATACGTTGGAATGATGTTGGGCCACGAACATTGACTAACAGTTAACGCAAATAAAAACATTTGTCTTGGCTGGGATGGACTGTGTAAAGACGTCCCAGTGCATCTGTGAAAAAATACTTGTGGGTAGTGTGGAACTGGCTGTCCTTGTTTCCGGCGTTGACATTTCTTTAATGATTGATTCCAGGTATAATATCGCATTTCGGAATGAGGCAGTGTTTTGACAAAGTCATAATTCTGGCAAATTTCAAAAAGCTGGTCAATGTTGTCGATAGCGTTGTAATCCGTTTATCGTTGTAAGTACACCCTTTGACCATTTTCCAAGTGAACAACAGTGGGGTGTCTTTCATGTATTGGAAATGAAAAAAATACGCCACATCATTACTACTCATCGTTTGAAATTTTTGCAGCAACTCCGAACACAGCCATGTCACTACCTTTGTTCACGTACTTGCAGATATATTTGATTGATTTTACAGAACGGCAATATTAAATGTTTTTGGAGACTAACGGCGAAAACGGAACAACCCAACGATTATCAACTTCAATGTCCTGCTGATTCATTTTGTCTGTTGTCCTTCCGGTGTCGTCAGTGGATCGCCGGCGATAAAGTGGATAAACATAATTTCCACTAATATTTTCTGCTTTCTTGGAAAGCGTTTTTGAACATTTTCCATCCACCATACACGGAGAATTTTTGATTTAATGTTCCACAGGGACCATGAAACATATTTTTTAGTAACAATCTCATGTAACAAAGGATCTTCATCATTATCAGAAACTTCCACAGATATCACATCGTCGATTTTATTCGGTCTTATCCTCTCTACCAACCAAATGAGGATGTGTGCGTGAGGCAATCCGCGTTTTTGCCATTCGACTGAAGACTGGCGATGGGTGATTGGCCAAGCAATAATTCTTGTTTAATTTCTGTCTACTTTGGGTTGCATGTGAACGTTATAAACAAATCTGGTCTTCCATAATGACGTACATACGAAATAGAATCCTGCATATGAAGCCGACTTCCGACGTACTTGTGTTGCTGGGAGAATAGTTGTTCTACCTACATTCTGTGCATTTCCGTCAGCATTGATAGCATCCCGAAGATGAATGTATTCTTCAGAACGCAGTATTGCCTGGTTCAACCTGATAAATGTCAATCGCTCCGTTTCAACTTTCACGTACATATCCACAGCATATTGGTGGAAAAGACGCGACATTTTAATATATGATTGTCCTCATTAGACCTGTGACTAAATTGATCATCTTCATTGAAAAACGAGAAAGAACGTACGGAGTCGCTGTGAACGCGACTCTACTTTTATACCCGTACTCAGTCAGAACACATGTGATTTATGTGGAATTTTCAAATGTTTTATCAGTTTTTTACATTTTACATTTGTTTTGCTACATTGTCATCTACATCATCAACATCACTTCTCACAACAACAGACGTACACTGCACGAGGCAGAATGTGTGAGCAGTGTGTGAGCGAGAGAGAGAATCTGCAGCGACAATCATCCCCATAAATGACTTACGCTGCAAGGCAACAACATTTTTCGTTTTTCTCTATCTTCAAAATTGTAGACTTTCGTCTCTTTGTGGGGGGCTTGGCGAAATTTTGAAATACACTTGTTTCGGTTTGGTATCACTGGAGTGTGGGAAGAATGTTTGGTTGCTTTAGCTCTTATAGTCTCTGAGATCCAGGAGACGCAAAATACAAAAAACCAAATCGACTTTTTATACCCGTACTCGAAGAGTAAAAGGGTATATTGTATTTGTGGTAAAAGTGGATGTGTGTAACATAGACAAGGAATACTTTCCGACCCTATAAAGTATATATATTCTTGATCAGCATCAACAGCCGAGTCGATATAGCCATGTCTGTCCGTCCATCTTGTTTTTCACTCATTGCTCAAAGGCTATTAGAGCTAGAGCAATCAAATTTTTTTTCCAGACTGATGTAATATTCCACTCCTAGAAAAGTGTTTCAAAATTTCGCCCGGCCCACTTCCGCCCCCACAAAGAGCACACATCTGTGGCGTCCACAATTTTGAATATAACAAAAAACTAAAAACGCAGTATCATAGAGAAAGACCATATCTATCAGGTGCCCAAATCTGAATCGGATCGGATCATTAATATAGCCACAATAGAGAAAAACATACGAAAAAACTTCGCTCCCTCTCGCTCGCACTCTCACAAACACGAGTCGATTTGGTTTTTCGTACAAATGAACGCCTGGATCTCAGAGACTAGAAGAGCTAGAGCAACCAAACTTTTTGTCAAGACTCCTTTGATACCAAACCTGAACAAGTGTATTTCAAAATTTCGCCCCGCCCCCACAAAAGACGAAAGTCCACAGTTTTGAAGATATGAAAAAACGAAAAATGCAGTATTGTAGACAATGACCATACCTACCAGATTCGGTTCAGATCGGATCATTATTGTAGCCACAATGATGAAATGAATTTTCAGCAGCGAGTCCCCTTGCAACAAAATATACACATTTTTATTAGGGTTGATTCTCTCACACTCCACACTCACGCTCTGCCTCGTAGATGATCTACAGATGCAGCAAACAAATGTAAAATGTAAAAACTTATAAAACATTTAAAACACATTCAAACACATAAATCACATGTGTATAGACTGAGTACGGGTATAAAAGTAGAGTCGCGTTTACAGCGACTCCGTACGTTCTTTCTCGTTTTTGATTGGATTTATAATGCAATTTTTGAGGGGGGGCGTATTGAATATCCGCAATATTAATTTAGTAAATACCAAAAAATATTCATTATAGCATTATAACAATTTTCATCGCTGGTAACACTAATAACGTGAACCACGCGGTTAACTCTTCCTCTTTCCTTTTTATACCCGTACTCGAAGAGTAAAAAGGGTATATTGTATTTGTGGTAAAAGTGGATGTGTGTAACATAGAGAAGGAATAATTTCCGACCCTATAAAGTATATATATTCTTGATCAGCATCAATAGCCGAGTCGATATAGCCCTGTCTGTCCGTCCGTCTGTCCGTCCGTCCGTCTTGTTTGTCGCCCATGGCTCGAAGGCTATAAGAGCTGGAGCAACCAAACTTTTTATCCAGTCTGATGTGGTATCTCACTCCTAGAAAAGTGTTTCAAAATTTCTCCCCGCCCACTTCCGCCCCCCACAAAAGGCGCACATCTGTGGCGGCAACAATTTTAAAAATAACAAAAAACTAAAAATGCAGAATCATAGAGACAGCCCATATCTATCAGGGGCCCAAATCTGAATCGGATCGGATCATTAATATAGCCACAATAGAGGAAAATATACGAAAAAAACTTCGCTCCCTCCCTTTTCGCACCACACAAAATCGAGTTGATTTGGTTTTTTTATTTTGTTTATTTTAACAAGCCTGGATCTCAGAGACTATAAGAGCTAAGAGCAACCAAATATTTGGCCAAGTCCTCGTCTGTCTCCTGTGATACCGAACTGAACAAGTGTATTTCAAAATTTTCGCCCCGCCCCTTCCGCCCCCACAAAAGACGAAAATCCACAATTTTGAAAATAAAAAACCAAAAATGCAGTATCTTAGAAAATAACTATATCTACCAGATTCCCGAATTTTGGTCCAGATCGGATCATTATTATAGCCACAATGATGAAATGAATTTTCAGCAGCGAGTTGCCTCACCTCCCGCTACAAACCATAACAAAATATACATTTATTTTGAGGTTGCTGCTGCTGATTCTCTCACACTTACAAAACTCACCCACGCTCTGTCTCGTTTAGTGTACAATTGTGTTGTTGTGAGAACTGATGTAGATGTAGATGACAGATGCATCAAACAAATGTAAAATGTAAAAACTGATAAAACATTTGAAGATTCCACATAAATCACATGTGTACTGACTGAGTACAGGTATAAAAGTAAGTCGCGTTTACAGCGACTCCGTACGTTCTTTCTCGTTTTAATTTTGACCAATGTTTGAGAAAACTTTCTCGATGAGTTGTGTCTTTATTTCAGTACAGTTACAAAAATTGGTAGTCAAAATGTGATGTATCCAGACAATGAGTCAACCGGTATTTTGACATTACCAATATCGAGCAATTGTTTGTAAAAGCTTCTTCAGCTTGCTCGTTCTGCAATTCGACTCGCATTTTTATATTTAATTTGAGCGTTTTAACGGCTTTCCATAAAATGGATGACTTTAAACATGCGTTAAGTAGGTCGGCTGGTGTTGTTGCTCGTGGTATTACTGGTAGTATTCTGCATTCTTTAAATGGTTTTCTTGTAATGCTTCGGACTCAACTCTTAATTAAATGCGTCGTGCATTTGGCGATTGGGCGTTGTCATTTATTCATTCCTGACATTCCTGTCATTAATACTTTGTTGGTAAGCATCATGCACATGTCTTCAAATAAAACGAGAAAAGAACGTATGGTGTCGCCGTTACGCGACACTACTTTTTATACCCGTACTCAGTCGGTATGATTTATGTGGAATTTTCAAATGTTTTATTAATTTTCCATTTTCCATTTTTTTTTTTTTTGCATCTGTCATCTACATCAGTTCTCACAACAATACACAAACACTGCAACGACGGACAGAGTGTATGAGCGAGAGATAGAATCAGTAACGGCTATCAACACTAAGACTATATGGGGCTATAACTGTACTTCAGCTCGCTGCTGAAAATTCATTTTTTCATTGTGGCTAATAACAATGTTTTGATCTGAACCAGATTCGGGAATCTAGTAGATATGATCATTTTCTACGATACTGCATTTTTGGACTTTTCATATTTTTGGGGGCGAAAGGGGGCGAGCAGAAATTTTGAATTACACTTGTACTGAAGTGGTATCACAGGAGCTTGGACAAAAAGTTTGGTTGCTCTAGCTCTTTTAGTCTCTGAGATCCAGGCGTTTATCTGGACGAATGGGCAAAGTCGACTCGAACGATGTTTTTCGATATGGTTTTCTCCATTGTGGCTATACTTACTAATGATCCGATCCGATTCAGATTTGGGCCCCTGAAAGATATGGTCTTTCTCAATGATTCTGCATTTTTAGTTTTCTGTTATTTTCAATATTCTGGACGCCACAGATGAGTGCTCTTTTGTGGGGACGGAAGTGGGCGAAATTTTGAAATACATTTTGTAGGGTGAGATACCACATCAGTCCGAAAAAATTTGTTTTTCTAGCCCAGTCCCATACGTTGACAGGCTTATCTGGATGTGCCGCACAATACACCATTGACAGTTCGCATACGTTGGAATGATGTTGGGCCACGAACATTGACTAACAGTTAACGCAAATAAAAACATTTGTCTTGGCTGGGATGGACTGTGTAAAGACGTCCCAGTGCATCTGTGGAAAACCCTTGTGGGTAGTGTGGAACTGGCTGTCCTTGTTTCCGGCGTTGACATTTCTTTAATGATTGATTCAGGTATAATATCGCATTTCGGAATGAGGCAGTGTTTTGACAAAGTCATAATTTGGCAAATTTCAAAAAACTGGTCAATGTTGTCGATAGCGTTGTAATCCGTTTATCGTTGTAAAAGTACACCCCTTTGACCATTTTCCAAAGTGAACAACAGTGGGGGTGTCTTTCATGTATTGGAAATGAAAAAATACGCCACATCATTACTACTCATCGTTTGAAATTTTTGCAGCAACTCCGAACACAGCCATGTCACTACCTTTGTTCACGTACTTGCAGATATATATTTGATTGATTTTACAGAACGGCAATATTAAATGTTTTGGAGACTAACGGCGAAAACGGAACAACCCAACGATTATCAACTTCAATGTCCTATCTGATTCATTTTTTGTCTGTTGTCCTTCCGGTGTGTCGTCAGTGGATCGCCGGCGATAAAGTGGATAAAACATAATTTCCACTAATATTTTCTGCTTCTTGGATTCGTTTTGAACATTTTCCATCCACCATACACGGAGAATTTTGATTTAATGTTCCACAGGACCATGAAACGGCGTTTTTAGTAACAATCTCATGTAACAAAGGATCTTCATCATTATCAGAAATTCCACAGATATCACATCGTCGATTTTATTCGGTCTTATCCTCTCTACCAACCAAATGAGGATGTGTGCGTGAGGGGCAATCCGTTTTTTTGCCATTCGACTGAAGACTGGCGATGGGTGATTGGGAACAATAATTCTTGTTTAATTTCTGTCTACTTTGGGTTGCATGTGAACGTTATAAACAAATCTGGTCTTCCATAATGACGTACATAGAAATAGAATCCTGCATATGTTCGACTTCCGACGTACTTGTGTTGCTGGGAGAATAGTTGTTCTACCTACATTCTGTGCATTTCCGTCAGCATTGATAGCATCCCGGAAGATGAATGTATTCTTCAGAACGCAGTATTGCCTGGTTCAACCTGATAAATGTCAATCGCTCCGTTTCAACTTTCACGTACATATCCACAGCATATTGGTGGAAAAAGACGCGACATTTTAATATATGATTGTCCTCATTAGACCTGTGACTAAATTGATCATCTTCATTGAAAAAACGAGAAAGAACGTACGGAGTCGCTGTGAACGCGACTCTACTTTTAGTTTTTCGTACTCAGTCAGAACACATGTGATTTATGTGGAATTTTCTAAATGTTTTATCAGTTTTACATTTTACATTTGTTTTGCTACATCTGTGGCGGCAACAACTTTCAAAATAACAAAAACTAAAAAAGGCAGAATCATAGAGAGCAGCCCATATCTATCAGGGGCCCAAATCTGAATCGGATCGGACAAAATCGAGTTGTTTTGGTTTTTATACCCGTACTCGAAGAGTAAAAGGGTATATTGTATTTATAGTCTAAAAGTGGATGTGTGTAACATAAAGAAGGAGTAATTTCCGACCATATAAAAGTATATATATATTCTTGATCAGCATCAATAGCCGAGTCGATATAGTATATGTCTGTCCGTCCGTCTGTCCGTCTGTCCGTCTGTCCGTCCGTCCGTCTTCTTTTTCGCCCATTGCTCGAAGGCTAAAAGAGATAGAGCAATCAAATTTTTTTTCCAGACTGATGTGTTATTCTCACTCCTAGAAAAAGTTTAAAAATTCCGCCCCGCCCACTTCCGCCCCACAAAAGGGCGCATATCTGTGGCGTCCACAATTTTGAAAATAACAAAAACTAAAAATGCAGAATCATAGAGACAGCCCATATCTATCAGGGGCCCAAATCTGAATCGGATCGGATCATTAATATAGCCACAATAGACAAAAACATACGCAAAAACTTCGCTCCATCCCTTTCGCACTCACACAAAAATCGGGTCGATTTGGTTTTGTATTTTGTGTAGCCTGGATCTCAGAGACTTTAAGAGCTAGAGCAACCAAACTTTTGGCCAAGACTCCTGTGATACCAAACCTGAACAAGTGTATTTCAAAATTTCGCCCCCCCTTCCCCCCCACAAAAGACGAAAGTCCACAATTTTGAAGATAGGAAAAAACCAAAAATGCAGTATTGTAGAGAATGACCATATCTACCAGATTCCCGAATTTGGTTCAGATCGGATCATTATTGTAGCCACAATGATCAAATGAATTTTCAGCAGCGAATCCCCTGTTGTGTTTCCCCTACGCAACAAAATATACAAGTTTTTTATTGGGGTTGATTGTTGATTCTCTCACACACACACTCACGCTCAAACATGCTGCCTCGTGCGGTGTACGTGTGTTGTTGTGAGAACTGATGTAGATGATGTAGATGTAGATGTCGATGACAGATGTAGCAAAAATGTAAAAATGTAAAAACTGATAAAAACATTTTAAAATTCCACATAAAACATGTGTACTGACTGAGTACGGGTATAAAAGTAGAGTCGCGTTCAAAGCGACTCCGTACGTTCTTTCTCGTTTTTATTTTTTGTAGCCTGGATCTCAGGGACTATAAGAGCTAGAGCAACCAAATATTTTGTAAAGACTCCTGTGATACCAAACCTGAACAAGTGTATTTCAAAATTTCGCCCCGCCCCCTTCCGCCCCCACAAAAGACGAAAATCCACAATTTTGAAAATAGAAAAAAAACCAAAAATGCAGTATCTTAGAAAATAACTATATCTACCAGATTCCCGAATTTGGTCCAGATCGGATCATTATTATAGCCACAATGATGAAATGAATTTTCAGCAGCGAGCTGCCTCACCTCCGCTACAACCATAACAAAATATACATTTATTTTTGAGGGTTGCTGCTGCTGATTCTCTCACACTTACACTCGCACGCTCTGTCTCGTCCGTGTACGTGTGTTGTTGTGTCTGATGTAGATGTAGATGACAGATGCATCAAACAAATGTAAAATGTAAAAACTGATAAAACATTTGAAGATTCCAGTAAATCACATGTGTACTGACTGAGTACAGGTATAAAAGTAGAGTCGCGTTTACAGCGACTCCGTACGTTCTTTCTCGTTTTAATTTTGACCAATGTTTGAGAAAACTTTCTCGATGAGTTGTGTCTTTATTTCAGTACAGTTACAAAAATTGGTAGGAAATGTGATGTATCCAGACAATGAGTCAACCGGTATTTTGACATTACCAATATCGAGCAATTGTTTGTAAAAGCTTCTTCAGCTTGCTCGTTCTGCAATTCGACTCGCATTTTTATATTTAATTTGAGCGTTTTAACGGCTTTCCATAAAATGGATGACTTTAAACTGCGTATGCGTTAAGTAGGTCGGCTGGTGTTGCTCGTGGTATTACTGGTAGTATTCTGCATTCTTTAAATGGTTTCTTGTAATGCTTCGGACTCAACTCTTAATTAAATGCGTCGTGCATTTGGCGATTAGGCGTTGTCATTTATTCATTCCTGACATTCCTGTCCGTACTTTGTTGGTAAGCATCATGCACATGTCTTCAAATAAAACGAAAGAACGTATGGTGTCGCCGTTACGCGACACTACTTTTTTACTCAGTCGGTATGATTTATGTGGAATTTTCAAATGTTTTATTAATTTTTCCATTTTCCATTTTTTTTTTTGCATCTGTCATCTACATCAGTTCTCACAACAATACACGTACACTGCACGAGGCAGAGTGTATGAGCGATAGAGATAGAATCAGTAACGGCTATCAACACTAAGACTATAACGGCTATAACACTTCAGCTCGCTGCTGAAAATTCATTTCATCATTGTGGCTATAATAATGTTCCGATCTGAACCAGATTCGGGAATCTAGTAGATATGATCATTTTCTACGATACTGCATATTTTGGACTTTCATATTTTGGGGGCGAAAGGGGCGAGCAGAAATTTTGAATTACACTTGTACTGAAGTGGTATCACAGGAGCTTGGACAAAAGTTTTTGCTCTAGCTCTTTTAGTCTCTGAGATCCAGGCGTTTATCTGGACGAATGGGCAAAAGTCGACTCGAACGATGTTTTTCGATATGGTTTTCTCCATTGTGGCTATATCTACTAATGATCCGATCCGATTCAGATTTGGGCCCCTGAAAGATATGGTCTTTCTCAATGATTCTGCATTTTTTAGTTTTCTGTTATTTTCAATATTCTGGACGCCACAGATGAGTGCTCTTTTGTGGGGACGGAAGTGGGCAGGCGAAATTTTGAAATACATTTGTAGGAGTGAGATACCACATCAGTCCGAAAAAATTTGTTTGCTCTAGCCCAGTCCCATACGTTGACAGGCTTATCTGGATGTGCCGCACAATACACCATTGACAGTTCGCATACGTTGGAATGATGTTGGGCCACGAACATTGACTAACAGTTAACGCAAATAAAAACATTTGTCTTGGCTGGGATGGACTGTGTAAAGACGTCCCAGTGCATCTGTGGAAAATACTTGTGGGTAGTGTGGAACTGGCTGTCCTTGTTTCCGGCGTTGACATTTTTTAATGATTGATTCAGGTATAATATCGCATTTCGGAATGAGGCAGTGTTTTGACAAAGTCATAATTCTGGCAAATTTGAAAAAAGCTGGTCAATGTTGTCGATAGCGTTGTAATCCGTTTATCGTTGTAAGTACACCCTTTGACCATTTTTCAAGTGAACAACAGTGGGGTGTCTTTCATGTATTGGAAATGAAAAATACGCCACATCATTACTACTCATCGTTTGAAATTTTTGCAGCAACTCCGAACACAGCCATGTCACTACCTTTGTTCACGTACTTGCAGATATATTTGATTGATTTTACAGAACGGCAATATTAAATGTTTTGGAGACTAACGGCGAAAACGGAACAACCCAACGATTATCAACTTCAATGTCCTGCTGATTCATTTTGTCTGTTGTCCTTCCGGTGTCGTCAGTGGATCGCCGGCGATAAAGTGGATAAACATAATTTCCACTAATATTTTCTGCTTTCTTGGAAAGCGTTTTGAACATTTTCCATCCACCATACACGGAGAATTTTTGAATTAATGTTCCACAGGGACCATGAAACATATTTTTAGTAACAATCTCATGTAACAATGGATCTTCATCATTATCACAAACTTCCGCAGATATCACATCGTCGATTTTATTCGGTCTTATCCTCTCTACCAACCAAATGAGGATGTGTGCGTGAGGCAATCCGCGTTTTTGCCATTCGACTGAAGACTGGCGATGGGTGATTGGCCAAGCAATAATTCTTGTTTAATTTCTGTCTACTTTGGGTTGCATGTGAACGTTATAAACAAATCTGGTCTTCCATAATGACGTACATACGAAATAGAATCCTGCATATGAAGCCGACTTCCGACGTACTTGTGTTGCTGGGAGAATAGTTGTTCTACCTACATTCTGTGCATTTCCGTCAGCATTGATAGCATCCCGAAGATGAATGTATTCTTCAGAACGCAGTATTGCCTGGTTCAACCTGATAAATGTCAATCGCTCCGTTTCAACTTTCACGTACATATCCACAGCATATTGGTGGAAGAGACGCGACATTTTAATATATGATTGTCCTCATTAGACCTGTGACTAAATTGATCATCTTCATTGAAAAACGAGAAAGAACGTATGGAGTCGCTGTGAACGCGACTCTACTTTTATACCCGTACTCAGTCAGAACATATGTGATTTATGTGGAATTTTCAAATGTTTTATCAGTTTTACATTTTACATTTGTTTTGCTACATTGTCATCTATATCATCAACATCACTTCTCACAACAACAGACGTACACTGCACGAGGCAGAATGTGTGAGCAGTGTGTGAGCGAGAGAGAGAATCTGCAGCGACAATCATCCCCATAAATGACTTACGCTGCAAGGCAACAACATTTTTCGTTTTTCTCTATCTTCAAAATTGTAGACTTTCGTCTCTTGTGGGGGCTTGGCGAAATTTTGAAATACACTTGTTTCGGTTTGGTATCACTGGGTGTGGGAAGAATGTTTGGTTGCTTTAGCTCTTAGAGTCTCTGAGATCCAGGAGACGCAAAATACAAAAACCAAATCGACTTTTTTATACCCGTACTCGAAGAGTAAAAGGGTATATTGTATTTGTGGTAAAAGTGGATGTGTGTAACATAGACAAGGAATACTTTCCGACCCTATAAAGTATATATATTCTTGATCAGCATCAACAGCCGAGTCGATATAGCCATGTCTGTCCGTCCATCTTGTTTTTCACTCATTGCTCAAAGGCTATTAGAGCTAGAGCAATCAAATTTTTTTCCAGACTGATGTAATATTCCACTCCTAGAAAAGTGTTTCAAAATTTCGCCCCGCTCACTTCCGCCCCCACAAAGAGCACACATCTGTGGCGTCCACAATTTTGAATATAACAAAAAACTAAAAACGCAGTATCATAGAGAAAGACCATATCTATCAGGTGCCCAAATCTGAATCGGATCGGATCATTAATATAGCCACAATAGAAAAAACATACGAAAAAACTTCGCTCCCTCTCGCTCGCACTCTCACAAACACGAGTCGATTTGGTTTTCGTACAAATGAACGCCTGGATCTCAGAGACTAGAAGAGCTAGAGCAACCAAACTTTTTTTGTCAAGACTCCTTTGATACCAAACCTGAACAAGTGTATTTCAAAATTTCGCCCCGCCCCACAAAAGACGAAAGTCCACAGTTTTGAAGATATGAAAAAACGAAAAATGCAGTATTGTAGAGAATGACCATACCTACCAGATTCGGTTCAGATCGGATCATTATTGTAGCCACAATGATGAAATGAATTTTCAGCAACGTGGGTCCCCTTGCGGGGGTTGCCCCCGCAACAAAAATATACACATTTTTATTAGGGTTGATTCTCTCACACTCACACTCACGCTCTGCCTCGTACAGAGCACTGCACGTGTGTTGTTGTGAGAACTGATGTAGATGTAGATGATCTACAGATGCAGCAAACAAATGTAAAATGTAAAACTTATAAAACATTTAAAACACATTTAAACACATAAATCACATGTGTATAGACTGAGTACGGGTATAAAAAGTAGAGTCGCGTTTACAGCGACTCCGTACGTTCTTTTCTCGTTTTTGATTGGATTTATAATGCAATTTTTCCGGGGGCGTATTGAATATCCGCAATATTAATTTAGTAAATACCAAAATATTCATTATAGCATTATAACAATTTTCATCGCTGGTAACACTAATAACGTGAACCACTCGGTTAACTCTTCCTCTTTCCTTTTTATAACCGTACTCGAAGAGTAAAAGGGTATTGTATTTGTGGTAAAAAGTGGATGTGTGTAACATAGAGAAGGAATAATTTCCGACCCTATAAAGTATATATATTCTTGATCAGCATCAATAGCCGAGTCGATATAGTCCTGTCTGTCCGTCCGTCTGTCCGTCCGTCCGTCTTGTTTGTCGCCCATGGCTCGAAGGCTATAAGAGCTAGAGCAACCAAACTTTTATCCAGTCTGATGTGGTATCTCACTCCTAGAAAAGTGTTTCAAAATTTCTCCCCGCCCACTTCCGCCCCCACAAAAGGCGCACATCTGTGGCGGCAACAATTTTGAAAATAACAAAAAACTAAAAATGCAGAATCATAGAGACGCCCATATCTATCAGGGCCCCAAATCTGAATCGGATCGGATCATTAATATAGCCACAATAGAGGAAAATATACGAAAAAACTTCGCTCCCTCCCTTTCGCACTCACACAAAATCGAGTTGATTTGGTTTTTTGTATTTTGTGTAGCCTGGATCTCAGAGACTATAAGAGCTAGAGCAACCAAATATTTTGCCCAGACTCCTGTGATACCGAACCTGAACAAGTGTATTTCAAAATTTCGCGAAATGTGATTTATGTGGAATTTTCAAATGTTTTATCAGTTTTTACATTTTACATTTGTTTTGCTACATTGTCATCTATATCATCAACATCACTTCTCACAACAACAGACGTACACTGCACGAGGCAGAATGTGTGAGCAGTGTGTGAGCGAGAGAGAGAATCTGCAGCGACAATCATCCCCATAAATGACTTACGCTGCAAGGCAACAACATTTTTCGTTTTTCTCTATCTTCAAAATTGTAGACTTTCGTCTCTTGTGGGGGCTTGGCGAAATTTTGAAATACACTTGTTTCGGTTTGGTATCACTGGAGTGTGGGAAGAATGTTTGGTTGCTTTAGCTCTTAGAGTCTCTGAGATCCAGGAGACGCAAAATACAAAAAACCAAATCGACTTTTTATACCCGTACTCGAAGAGTAAAAGGGTATATTGTATTTGTGGTAAAAGTGGATGTGTGTAACATAGACAAGGAATACTTTCCGACCCTATAAAGTATATATATTCTTGATCAGCATCAACAGCCGAGTCGATATAGCCATGTCTGTCCGTCCATCTTGTTTTTCACTCATTGCTCAAAGGCTATTAGAGCTAGAGCAATCAAATTTTTTTTCCAGACTGATGTAATATTCCACTCCTAGAAAAGTGTTTCAAAATTTCGCCCCGCTCACTTCCGCCCCCACAAAGAGCACACATCTGTGGCGTCCACAATTTTGAATATAACAAAAACTAAAAACGCAGTATCATAGAGAAAGACCATATCTATCAGGTGCCCAAATCTGAATCGGATCGGATCATTAATATAGCCACAATAGAGAAAAACATACGAAAAAACTTCGCTCCCTCTCGCTCGCACTCTCACAAACACGAGTCGATTTGGTTTTTCGTACAAATGAACGCCTGGATCTCAGAGACTAGAAGAGCTAGAGCAACCAAACTTTTTGTCAAGACTCCTTTGATACCAAACCTGAACAAGTGTATTTCAAAATTTCGCCCCGCCCCCACAAAAGACGAAAGTCCACAGTTTTGAAGATATGAAAAAACGAAAAATGCAGTATTGTAGAGAATGACCATACCTACCAGATTCGGTTCAGATCGGATCATTATTGTAGCCACAATGATGAAATGAATTTTCAGCAACGAGTCCCCTTGCGGGGGTTGCCCCCCGCAACAAAATATACACATTTTTATTAGGGTTGATTCTCTCACACTCACACTCACGCTCTGCCTCGTACAGAGCACTGCACGTGTGTTGTTGTGAGAACTGATGTAGATGTAGATGATCTACAGATGCAGCAAACAAATGTAAAATGTAAAAACTTATAAAACATTTAAAACACATTTAAACACATAAATCACATGTGTATAGACTGAGTACGGGTATAAAAGTAGAGTCGCGTTTACAGCGACTCCGTACGTTCTTTCTCGTTTTTGATTGGATTTATAATGCAATTTTTGAGGGGGCGTATTGAATATCCGCAATATTAATTTAGTAAATACCAAAAATATTCATTATAGCATTATAACAATTTTCATCGCTGGTAACACTAATAACGTGAACCACTCGGTTAACTTCTCCTCTTTCCTTTTTATAACCGTACTCGAAGAGTAAAAGGGTATATTGTATTTGTGGTAAAAGTGGATGTGTGTAACATAGAGAAGGAATAATTTCCGACCCTATAAAGTATATATATTCTTGATCAGCATCAATAGCCGAGTCGATATAGTCCTGTCTGTCCGTCCGTCTGTCCGTCCGTCCGTCTTGTTTGTCGCCCATGGCTCGAAGGCTATAAGAGCTAGAGCAACCAAACTTTTTATCCAGTCTGATGTGGTATCTCACTCCTAGAAAAGTGTTTCAAAATTTCTCCCCGCCCACTTCCGCCCCCACAAAAGGCGCACATCTGTGGCGGCAACAATTTTGAAAATAACAAAAACTAAAAATGCAGAATCATAGAGACGCCCATATCTATCAGGGCCCCAAATCTGAATCGGATCGGATCATTAATATAGCCACAATAGAGGAAAATATACGAAAAACTTCGCTCCCTCCCTTTCGCACTCACACAAAATCGAGTTGATTTGGTTTTTGTATTTTGTGTAGCCTGGATCTCAGAGACTATAAGAGCTAGAGCAACCAAATATTTTGCCCAGACTCCTGTGATACCGAACCTGAACAAGTGTATTTCAAAATTTCGCCCCGCCGCCTTCCGCCCCCACAAAAGACGAAAATCCACAATTTTGAAGATTGAGAAAAACGAAAAATGCAATATGGTAGGGAATGATCATATCTACCAGATTCCCGAATTTGGTCCAGATCGGATCATTATTATAGCCACAATGATGAAATGAATTTTCAGCAGCGAGCTGCCTCACCTCCCGCTACAACCATAACAAAATATACATTTATTTTGAGGGTTGCTGCTGCTGATTCTCTCACACTCACACTCGCACGCTCTGTCTCGTTTAGTGTACGTGTGTTGTTGTGAGAACTGATGTAGATGTAGATGACAGATGCATCAAACAAATGTAAAATGTAAAATGTAAAACTGATAAAACATTTGAAGATTCCACATAAATCACATGTGTACTGACTGAGTACAGGTATAAAAGTAGAGTCGCGCCTACAGCTACTCCGTACGTTCTTTCTCGTTTGATCTCGTAAGCTGTGTTTGTGCTATACCAAATAAAGAGAACTAATTGATAAAACTAAAAGACTACGCAGATATTATTATTTAAACGAAGAATCCCAACAAGGCCAAAAAATTAATGATGAAGAGGACGAAGAAAATGATGTCCTCAAATAAGTATTTTTTCCTCTCTGCGATCGTAGTGGTTAGGTTAGGGGCCACACTTCACCCAATGTTTTCATTACCTCTCAATCAATCCAACCATGCTTTTAATGAATTGGGTCCAGATTAATATTTGGATAGCCGCCTAAAGAAAATATTTAGAAGTCACGAAAGTCCGATTGATGGCATTTCTGTTATCGTATTCGGCGATCTAAGGCAGTTGTTTGAAAACAAATCTGTCGGTTATGCGAATTATCCGGTGCCAAAGTTTAAACAAGAATTAAAGAAGTTAGTTCAGCGTAATTCGTTTTAAGGTAGCGATTCTATAGTGTTAGGTGATTTTTATACCCGTACTTGAAAATTAAAGGGTATATTGTGGTAAAAGTGGATGTGTGTAACACACAGAAGAAAGCGTTTTCGACCCCATAAAGTATAGATATTATTGATCAGCATCAATAGCCGAGACGATATAGCCATGTCTGTCGCTTCGTCTGTCTGTCCGTCCGTCCATCTTGTTTGTCGCCCATTGCTCGGAGGCTATAAGAGCTAGAGCGAACAAATTTATTTTCCAGACTGATGAAATATCTCACTCCTACAAGTGTATTTCAAAATTTCGACCCGCCAACTTCCGCCCCCACAAAGGGCGCACATCTGCGGGGTCTACAATTTTAAAGATAAGAAAATATAAAAAATGCATAATCATAAAGAAATCATATCTATCAGAGGCCAGAATCTGAATCGGATCGAATCATTAGTATAGTCACAACGGAGAAAGTCATTTCGAAAGGCATCGTTCCCTCTCGCTCTCTCTCTCTCACAAAAACGAGTTGCTTTGGTTGTTCGTATTTTGTGTCGCCTGGATCAGATTAACCAGATTCACCAGATACCAGATTCAAACATTAGTCATTTTATTATAACAATAACAAACTTTTATAAAAACAAAATAGGAGTCATAACAAAAGGAGTGGGAAATAATAATTAATCTGATTCTTCCAAAAATTCTAATGCAGACTTCATTAAATTTGAATTGTATTTGCATGGCAATTTCCTTAGTCCTGTAATAAAGGGATCGGAAGACAAAAGTAGTTTGTTTATTAAATCTGTGTTTGTTGCAATTCGAGATATTTTCCTAGTGTGCTGCTCTCTAAATATTTGTATATCTTTGTTTCGCGATTTTACAGCTTCTGCACCGTGGATTAAAACTTTGTGCACTGGGCACGGAAAGTAGCACCAATCATACAAATCTAGCAACTTCTTGATAGTTTCAAGAGTATATATTCGGAGTTTGTCAGCATTAATCCTGTACCCTGATGCCGTAGCTTAGAGCAATGTTGAACATCGTATTATAAGGCTTTCATCTAAGCCAGTTATTTCAGCTGATAATTCCGAATTATAATTCCTGCTACCTCCACTTCTCGGCTGGTCCACTATTAGCCTCATTTATACTTTGAAGTCTTCTTTGATCCATTTTTATACCCGTAATCGAAGAGTAAAAGGGTATATTGTATTTGTGGTAAAAGTGGATGTGTGTAACACACAGAAGGAGGCGTTTCCGACCCCATAAAGTATATATTTTCTTGATCAGCATCAATAGCCGAGTCGATATAGCCATGTCTGTCCGTCCGTCTGTCCGTCCGTCTTGTTTTTCACTCATTGCTCGAAGGCTATTAGAGCTAGACCAATCAAAGGGCGGAAGGGGGCGGGGCGAAATTTTGAAATACACTTGTTCAGGTTTGGTATCACAGGAGTCTTGGCCAAAAGTTTGGTTGCTCTAGCTCTTATAGTCTCTGAGATCCAGGCGACACAAAATACAAAAACCAAATCGACTCGATTTTGTGTGAGTGCGAAAGGGATGGATCGAAGTTTTTTCGTATATTTGCCTCTATTGTGGCTATATTAATGATCTGATCCGATTCAGATTTGGGCCCCTGATAGATATGGGCTGCCTCTATGATTCTGCATTTTTAGTTTTTTGTTATTTTGAAAATTGTGGACGCCACAGATGTGCGCCCTTTGTGGGGGGGCGGAAGTGGGCGGGGCGGAATTTTTAAACTTTTTCTAGGAGTGAGAGAACACATCAGTCTGGAAAAAAATTTGGTTGCTCTATCTCTTTTAGCCTTCGAGCAATGGGCGACGAACAAGACGGACGGACGGACAGACGGACAGACGGACGGACAGACAGGGCTATATCGACTCGGCTATTGATGCTTATCAAGAATATATATACTTTATATGGTCGGAAATTACTCCTTCTCTATGTTACACACATCCACTTTTACCACAAATACAATTTACCCTATTACTCTTCGAGTACGGGTATAAAAAAACCAAAAATGCAGCATTGTAGAAAATGACCATATCTACCAGATTCCCGAATTTGGTTCAGATCGGATCATTATTGTAGCCACAATGATCAAATGAATTTTTTAGCAGCAATCCCCCACTCCTCTTGCAGAGTAATTCAATTATTGGGGTTGATTGTTGCTGCAGCTTCTCTCACACGCACACTCACGCATAAACATGCTGCCTCGTGCAGTGTACGTGTGTTGTTGTGAGAACTGATGTAGATGATGTAGATGTAGATGTCGATGACAGATGTAGCAAAAATGTAAAATGTAAAACTGATAAAACATTTTAAAATTCCACATAAATCACATGTTGTACTGACTGAGTACGGGTATAAAAAGTAGAGTCGCGTTCGAAGCGACTCCGTACGTTCTTTTCTCGTTTAATGTAATATATTTAAGGAATACGCAATAAATGAATTTTTAATAATGCATTTTTAGCAATTCCTATTTTAAAGTTGATTTGGATCCCTGCAAAATTAAATCAAACATTAGTTGAAGCCCAATATTAAGTCTTGTGACGCCATACCTTGATACCGAGTTAATAATTTATTCATCCCAAAACTCTTCCTCCAACTCCGAAAATTTCGATTTCATCATCTCCGCTTTCTTCAATCTGATTATTATTATTGTCTTCACATGCCCCTGTTGTTAAAAGCTCAATATCAGGAGATTCAAAAAGAGTTTTAACGTATAAGTTATTTTTTTCGCTATTCAATGCTTTTTGCAGTAAAAGAGAAGTGTCGTCCTTTTTCAATTTTTTTGCCGATACAGAAGCAGCATGCAACAACACTTGCATTGAATTTTCAGTTTCATTGACCAGTTCAGATGCTAATTTTCGCTTTAACCTTGGTTCTGCCTCAGCATACGTCAAATGTTTGCGACCAGGCTTTTCGCGTGGAGTACCATCTTTATGAAACACAATTTTGAACGAGGATGCAAGCCATTTCGCATGCTTTTCTTTAAAGAAGTGGAGCATTCTGTTGCCTTTTGGCAAATAAGTGTTTATAAATCCGAAAAACTGCATAAGCTTATCTTTTATTAAGTTTTGCTGAACATCACTTAATTTAGTTTCATCAATATTTTGCAAAACAAACTGCTTCACAGCATCTTGTTGGCGTAAATGCATCTGAAATATTGAGTATTGCCGTAAATCGGGCAAAAATGTTATCCACTATTTGATTGTTAACAGTTTAATTAGTAACATTCAGCATTAGGATTACCTCAAGTGTCCTCCATGCACAAGTTACACTCCACTGAAACACAAATACATTTGTTAGTAGGGACATAAAAACATACCAACAACACATTAAACAATTTGACAATATATTACATGTACTAGACATTTAGTGTTAATAATTTATTTTACATGCTTTGACGATTAAATTCCATGTTTAAGCTTTTTTGTTTTGTTTACAATTTCATGAGAAAATTCACAGCAAAAAACACAAGCTTTTCGCGCCAATTTTGTTTTTTAGAGGCGATATATAATAGTCTTTCAATTTTGACAAATAACAAAATACCAACGAAGTCCAAAAAATATTAAAAAATATGTTTTAGTGTTCTTAAAAGTATTCTAATTCAGAAAATAAGGTCAATTTGATAATACGGAACAACAAAAAAATGCCAAAATATGGGACTTTTTGCCTATAGTGCCATGGTAGAAATATGTTCAGAAAATTTTAACTTGGGGTCTAGTTTAACACCAAGATCATCAACCAATGTAATTCTCTCAAGAGAACTACCGCAGAGGGTGTAAGGAGCCAACAAGGGGCTGGAGCGATGAAATGGCATTACCTTGCATTTCGAGGCATTAAAGTGTAACATATTTGCACAACACCATGACTGAAAGCTATCGAGATCGGGTTGCAAGCGAGAGTGAAATGAAATGTCGTTATACTGGACAGAGAGTTTAACGTCATCCGCATACATGAGTACTCGAGAGTTTGTTAATACTGAAGGCAGGTCATTAATAAAAAGAGTGTGAAAAGTATGGGGCCTAGATGGCTGCCCTGTGGTACTCCAGAAGTAACCTGGACAGGTGAAGAAAATAAATTTTTGAAGAGGACTTTTGATCGACGCCTTATAAATCCGTGCTGAGCTGGAGATATAAGTGATTTGCAGAGATGTTGCAAGTGCGGGGTAAAAATTTACTTAAACATTTTAGGAATAGCGAATAACTTCGAGCGTCGGCACAGTACCTGAGTACACAGCCGGGGACTCCGTCAGGACCTGGTGAAAACACCGGCTTAACTAGTCGAGGATCATGAAGCAGTGAGCTTTAATTTAGCATGGGGCTGAAAATGCCGTCCGATCTAGGTAAACTGTAGGGATAAGGCTGACCAGAGTAGCTTTCATGGGAATAGGTTGTGCAAAAAGATCGGCAATGGCCTGATCATTGTTTACCGACGAATTAAGAAATGATAGCGAGGATGGATGTGCGGACGTTTTACGCTTACTGTTTACGAAGCTGTACAACTGTTTAGGGTCCTGAGAAAAGCGTATCCTGCATCGTGTTAGGTAATTTTTATAACGTTGAGCGTTTAGAATGGTGAAATTTGACTTCTTCAACTTCTTGAAATTTTGTATAAAGTCTTGATTTTATGTTTTTTAGACTGGAAAGCTCTTTGGTAATCCAAGCGGGCTTCCCAGATCAAATCGGACAAAAATATGGGACAAAAGAATCAAAGAGTGTGCCAAGTACATTGTAGAAAATGCTTGTGCCTTTCATAACGTCAGTGCACAAGTACAGAGCGGATCAATCGAAATCCCTTCAAGCTATTAGGCTTCGTAAACTCGGCCTTACGAAAGCAGCGGACACGTTCTAAAGTTTACACGCTCGGGTTAACAACGCTATGGTTTGATCCGAGACAAAGCATAGATCGAGCAATCGACCCAAGGAATTTTTCAAATGGTTGAGTTGAGACAGGGACAGGTCTAGCAAATCGTCAATAAAGTCATGTCGTGATATCGGTACAAGGTTATTCGACTCGTTTACCGAACACCAAACAGTACATGGCAAATTTAAATCACCCAGAACTATCATATGGTCTTTATCTGATAGCGAGGAAGAAACAGTTTTTAAAGCGGACAGGTGCTGCTCGTATATAGAGATATCCGAAGACGATGGAATGTACGAGCAAGTAATGAAAATAAAAAAGGTTGGAAGAATCAGTTTTATGCACAGGAATTCCAGGTCTTGTTGAACCTGGAATATGATATGTTCCGACGTGAAGTTAGAGTCCAATGCAATGAGGATCCCTCCTCCACGTCGAGACGAACTGTCATTTCTTAATATTGTGTACCGATCTACCAAGACTTCGGAACTAAGGATGTTCGGTTTTAACCAGGTTTCAGTTAACACAATAATATGGGACAAAAATGTGAAACTTTCCAGTTAAAGAGTGCTGAGCTTACTACGTAAGCCTCTAGGATTCTGGTAAGTAAGTAAAAGAGAGGAAACTAGGTTTTTGGATGGGTAGAAGTAGAGCGGGAAGATGAGGATGGAGCACTGGTCTGACTCCCGGGGAGAGTTATGAGTTGAAATGAGTTGGGGAGACGCTTATCTTGAAAGAAGCTATCTCCCTGGCATAAGCGAAATTAAACTTTTCCACCTTTAGGACATCGGATTTTATTTAGCTTTGTATAAAAGCAGTTACATCATTAGATGTGAGATCAGGGGCAAGCCGAGAGACAAAAACTTGCCGCTTTGGTGGGACACCCACCAGTGGTTTTGGCACCACAGGTGCGGTACCTGTGATGGCAATATCCGGTGGTCCCGGACGTACAAAAACTGCCGGGTTCGTAATGGATGGGATAGCTATGGAGTTTGGTACGGACTCTACGGACACGGACGCTACAGTCGGCTGCATGTTCTCGAGACGATGCATTCGGCTACCGAATATGCATCACCAGCAGCTATCGTTGCCCTTGGAGTGGCAAACGAAATCAACTGCTGCACTGGCGTAGTGGTCGAAGTTAGTTTTTCAGATGCCGGCGGGCGTGAGGCAGTTGGCACTTGCAAGTCCCGCGGAGTGGACTTCTTGCGCCGCGGAGACTCAGCCAGCAGCTGTAAACTGCTGAAATGAGTGTCCATGGCTAACAGCCGATCGTATTGCTTCTTAAAGCCCACGATCAGCTCTTAAAGCCACTCCTCGTCTGCCTCATAAACGAGCGCATATCGTTTTCGACCGTTTTTTTGCCCTCCATTTTGCCATGTTTACTTTATGTTTGCTAGCAGAAAATATAACACATACATATATCTTTTTCGAGTGGCTAGAACAATGCCTGCAAATCCCTGCTTTTCTAGGATCTATCGGCCTGTTTTTTGTATCTGAGTACTACCTTCCGTACAGACCCTAGGAAACAGTTTTTGCCCAATTTCTTATCGGTTTCATACGAATATCAACCCTGATTATGTTCGCGAGCTCTTTTTTCGATCTCAGTACTATGCTTTATGTTTAACAAAGATCTATCGATAACCAAATCGGACTGTTCGCTTGAAAGCCCAAAGTGTTGTTGCATTGGAACATTTTTTTCAGATCAATTTTGATCCAATCCAAACAAAAATTTGTATAAAAAGGGCATAAACTCAATTTCCCTGGTAATGGTGTCCAATTCATGTCAATGCTTCGATAAGTCATCTTTTATTTCTTATGCAATTAAGATTCGTGGGAGAATTACAACTTTTCAAGCCATGAATAGATATAAAAGAAAGAAAATTCAGTGTTTGGGAGATAACGCTCACCACTATTCGTCGCCATGTTGACTACCCATCCATGCCTCCAAACCTCCGTTTCGATTTCGCATGTAATACCACATAGCAGTAACACAAACGCGTCGGCTTTGCGCATTCGTCCAAATGAGCGCCTGGATCTCAGAGACTGTAAATGTTAGAGCAACCAAACTTTTTTTCCAAACTCTTGCATTATCACTTCAATACAAGTGTACATATTTCAAAATTTCGTAACGTCCCCTTCCGCCCCCACCAAGAGACGAAAGTCCACATATTTGAAGATAGAAAAAAATGGAAAATGCAGTTTCGTAGAAAATGGCCTTATCTGCCAGATTTCCGAATCTGGTTAAGATCAGATCATTATTATAGCCACAATGATGAAATGAATTTTCAGCAGCTAGCCCCCAACCCCTTCAGCCGCAACTGATCTATCTACTCTCTCGCTCACTCACTCTGCCTCGTTCGGTGTACGTGTGTTGAAAATTCCAGACAAATCACATGTGTACTGACTTTGTACGGGTATAAAAGTAGTGTCGCGTTAACGGCGACTCCACACGTTCTTGCTCATTAACGTATGGAAACGCACTCCGACATTCGCAAAAGTGTGGTTTGTTTCCTCCTCCTTCGTCGATATCCTGCGACTGCAGGAACCCCGAGTTGGCAGTGGAGAGCTTGGCTGCCAGCTCGTGAAATGCCACAAGCGAAAGGAGGATCCGCAGGCAGAAAGGGACGATCGAGGATCTGGAGCCGGGAACCAGCGACGGAAGCTTCGTCTTCACTGGCCCCTCAGTGTCGGATGCAGAGTTGGCCAGGGCCTTCTCTCGCCTTGGACATAGCGAGGAGCTGCCGAGGGCGGAGCCGCAAGTCATGGTTCCCACCATCCAGGTCGACTCGAGTCCACTACCTGGGACGGAGGATGAGGCTCAAACCCGACGCAAACGGCTTTCGGGATACACGGCATCGGTGAAATTCCTACGTGGTATGAGCCAAAGGCCCCCCGAAACGCTGACCGCGAGGGAAAGGAGCCTTAGGAAGAAGCACGAGCAGAACGTGCGGAGGTACGAGCGGTTGAACGGAGTCGCTCCTGCCAACGGAGACCAGTCCCCCCCAAGCGTACACGCGACGGTGGCAGGGACCCCAAGCCATCGTCTTCACCGTCAGCAGCAGCTGGCACGAAGACGATGTTGCACCAACCCTCAACGTCATCGTCTGCGAACTCGCGAGGGAGAAAGGGGAAGAAGGTATCTGGGAAGCAGAGGGAGAAGACCACACCTCAACCGCAGAACACGGCAAGCGCCAAGGTACCACCAACGCCCTCTGTACAGAAGGCAACGGTGGAACCGACTGGTCGAGAGCCAAGGTTCAAGCGGCAGAGAACGGATGACTCCGTAAGAGCCTCCGAGCCGAAGAAGGCGAAACCAGAGGACATCCTGGCCAGCCTAGGAGCACCGCCTGAGCTACAGACCCCCCGAAACGCTGACCGCGAGGGAAAGGAGCCTTAGGAAGAAGCACGAGCAGAACGTGCGGAGGTACGAGCGGCTGAACGGAGTCGCTCCTGCCAACGGAGACCAGTCCCCCAAGCGTACACGCGACGGTGGCAGAGGACCCCAAGCCGTCGTCTTCACCGTCAGCAGCAGCTGGCACGAAGACGATGTTGGACCAACCCTCAACGTCATCGTCTGCGAGCTCGCGAGGGAGAAAGGGGAAGAAGGCATCCGGGAAGCAGAGGGAGAAGACCTCACCTCAACCGCAGAACACGGCAAGCGCCAAGGGACCACCAACGCCCTCTGTACAGAAGGCAACGGTGGAACCGACTGGCCGAGAGCCAAGGTTCAAGTGGCAGAGAACGGATGACTCCATACGAGCTTCCGAGCCGAAGAAGGCGAAACCAGAGGACATTCTGGCCAGCCTAGGAGTACCGCCTGAGCTACAGACGGCCATAATCGACCGAAGCCACCCGGAAGGGAAAATATCGGACGCAAATTGGCTGAAGGCGGAATCGGAGATCCTGACCGCCATGAAGGATGCCATTGTTCGCGCAGACAACCCGTTTGTCTGCGAGATCAAGGGCATCAAGTGGTAAGGGAGCCAAAGCAGTGGCCTGTGGTAACGCAGAAACTCTTGAGTTTCTCAAAACCACGGTTCAAGGTTTTGGTGAACTTTGGCCAGGAGCGGCTCTTTGCGTGGTCCCCATCGATGAGATTCCCAGGAGAACGATCATGAAGGTGTGGATTCCTCTCCCCAATCAAGGCGGATGAGGACACACTTGTCCTGATCAAGGCACAGAACCGGATCCTGGGAACGTCGGACTGGACCATCACACGGGCGATAGCGCGAGACAAGGGGAACGGCAAGGAACTCTGGATCAGTATTGGTCAAGAAAGCCTTGCCAAACTCCTTGAAAAGGACTGCCGCATATCTTTTGGTATGGGCACACTGGCGGTAGTAGTACCGCGACACCCCAGGTCCGCTGAACAGCATGAAGGTGGTGCAGATTAATCTGCATCACTCAAAGTGTACCATCGGCGGACCTGCTGCGGTTTATGGACGAGAAGGCGGTAGACGTGGCCCTCATCCAAGAACCCTGGACCGTTAAGGGAGGGTTCGGGGACTGAACGGTCGCGGATACCGCCTTCTCACGCCACACCCCGTGGGTAAGCCAAGAACCTGTATCGTGGTAAGAAGCGAGCTTAATGTTCTGTTTTCTTGCAAGTACAGCACTCCGGACCTAACGGTGGCACTATGTGAGAGGAAGGACGGGAAAAACCTATACCTAGCCTCGGCATACCTGCCGTACGAGGAAGAGGACCCACCCTCGGGGGATGTCAGGGCCCTAATCCACCAAGTGCGGAAAGGGTCTCGACATCGTCCTAGGTTGCGATGCGAATGCCCACCACTCCCTTTGGGGAAGCACGGGCACAAATTCCGGAGGAGAGTCGCTGTTCGAGTACATTCTGTCCACAAATCTTGTTGTGTATAACCGGGGAGACCACCCCACCTTCCGCAACAAGAACCGTGCGGAGGTTATTGATATAACACTTGCCTCGGACAGTGACTCCCTAACCATTGCTGATTGGAATGTGTCCGGTGAGTGCTCCTTCTCGAACCACTACAGGATAGTGTTCAGCATCAAGTGGAACAGAGAAAGGCCCAAGGCCTACCGCAATCCCAAGCGGACAGACTGGAGCCGCTTCTCCGCAACCGTAAGGAAGGCACTACCCTCCCCACCGTAAGGGAACATCCTTCAAACGGAAGCACTAGAGGAAACGGCTCAGAGTGTCACTAAAGCCCTACAGGGGGCCTTCCTTGAATCTTGCCCGATCAGCCGACCTCCAAAGTCCAACCGCAACCCGTGGTGGACGCGGGAGCTGAGCGAAGTCAGGAGGGAGTCAAGGAGGCTCTTCAACAGGGCAAAAGTGGGAAACACACAGGAAAGCTGGGACGAATATCGTCGCAGCTTTAACACCTACAGGAACACCTGTAGGAAGGCGAAAAGGGAGTCTTGGGCTGCCTTCTGTGATGCCATAGATGGTACCACCGAGGCTTCAAGGCTTCGACGGGTGCTATCAAAGGCGCCAACCACACCTGGACTGCTCCGCAACCAGGATGGCGTCTTTGCAGAAAAACAGTCAGGAATCCCTAGAGCTCCTCATGAGCACCCACTTCCGGGATGCTCAGATGTTACCGGTGACGAATCCAACGACATCAACGACACTGAGCCATACCGGGGAGAGGACACTGAGGATCTCATACGTGACATTATGGCACCAGACAAGATTATCTGGGCCATTAAATCCTTCGGTCCCTACAAGTCACCGGGGCCGGATGATATACGACCAGCCATGTTGCAGGCAGCTTGCCTGCCGCTGCTGCTTTACTGAATTTACAGTCATACAGCATACAAAGGATACACAAAAAAACTGTTTTTTTATATAGTGGAGCAAGCTACTTCAACGGGTATGTGAGAAGAAATAAGAAACTATCAACGCGGAATGCGAAAAGCAAATCCTATAAGCAATACACGCACAATATGTGAGTACACAGTACACACACATTTACGTAACCACGTACAACAAGACAAAAACCCAAATCTGAAGTCTAAGAAGTTGAAGACAATACAGACATACATTTTTATGTCCGTGTAACAGACATGCTAGACTTGCTTTCGCATCATGTTGTGAACGAACATGTTTAACCTTTGCCGATGTCTCAGTACGCAGAACTTTGGTTCAATTCCCAGAGCCAAACAAGGACTCAAACTCAATTGCCCTGGTAATGGTGTCAAATTCATGTCAATGCATTTTTTTCTTATGCAATCAAGATTCGTGGAAGAATTAAAACTTTTGAAGCCATGAATAGATATAAAAGAAAGAAAATTCGTTGTTTGGGATATAACGGCTACCACCACTTCGTCGCCATGTTGACTACACATCCATGCCTCCAAACCTTCGTTTCGATTTCGCATGTAATTAAAGTAGCGGATAGCATGCCATAAACAGTTGGAAGCCAAGGGAAATTTCACTGCTGCGCCCTGGTAGAAGAGCCTATATTTTGGCGATGTGCGTATTCCACAGAATTACCCAAAAAGTCGTATTTTAAGAAGAAACCAGCTTTCTTTTTTGCCCTGGCCAAGGAGTGTACCCCGTTTGAGCTCACTACTCTATGCAACTGCTGCAAGAAAATGGACTGCTGCTGAGAATGCAGGATTTGTATTATTAACCAGCACAGATTGTCTTCTTTGGCGAGGACCTGCGAAAAAGTTGGTTGAAAATTTTGATGACCTAGCGACCTTCTGACATTCATCGGCACTTCGCTTTGGTCCGCAGTGCGTCCTACTCGTCATAAATCGCGATGCCGTGGTACAGGCTAGGTACACGTCCTGAAACCCCCACATTTCTGGCGGTTGTTCAAACTTTAGCGCATTACGTGAAAATAGAAGATCGGGAACCGTCTTTTGGATATTGACTCCAGCGAAAACCAGTCAGAACGAGTTATAGATGTATAGATTTGTGCAGTTAACTGAAACCTCATAAAAGTCAGGCAGATTCCGATTCTATATAATAAATGTGTATATACACAACCAGAGAAAAGTTTGACACTAGCACGCTATCTGGTGTAACAGAAATACTAAGCGTACAAGACTTCGTAAATAGAATATTTGGAATATTAATGAGCGTCATATCAAATCCATATAGACCTACCGAATTGTTACGATGAAAAGCTATTGGTCAATGTGGAATCGTATAAATCAGCATCACAATGTGAGTCGCAGTGCAAATAGTGAGAAGAAACTACCAAAGATCTTAGAGAAAGTTTAGTTTGAAACTATTATGAAATGAAAATTATTCCAATGGGAAATCATTTATGAAATATATGTTTTATTTTTACATATACAGTATGTCTGATCATTATTATTGTATATTCTTTATTAAAAGAAATACAAACTAAAGGTTTTGAATAGCACTTATAAAGTGAAGGGTAGACTTCGACTTCTGCACGCAGGCAGATATAGAATACTTCAGGCTATTAAACAACATTTCTAGAGAGCCAGGAGCCAGCACTAGAACCAGCCTGAAAAATTTGAGCGCAACAAAAAAGTATGGCGTTACTCACCTTACTATATTATTATCTTTGGGGAAATCACATGAGTTTGGAAGCAAAATTTCATTTTTCCAGACTCATGTGATATCTCACTCCTACAAGTATATTTACAAATTTTGTCCCGCCCCCTTTCGCCCCACAAAAGGCGCACATTTGTAGCGTCCACAATTTTGAAGATAACATAAAACAAACGAGAAAGAACGTATGGAGTCGCTGTGAACTCAACGCTACTTTTATACCCGTACTCAGTCAGTACACATGTGATTTATGTGGAATTTTCAAATTTGTTCACAGTTTTACATTTTTTTGCTACCTTGTCATCTACATCTACATAATCTACATCAGTTCTCACAACAACACACGTACACTGCACGAGGCAGCTTGTGAGCGTGAGTGTGCGTGTGAGAGAATCTGTAGCGACAATCATCCCCATAAATGACTTACGCTGGAATCGTAAATCGAACCATATCTATTAGACGCCGAAATCTGAATCGGATCCAATCATTAGTATAGCTGCAATAGAAAAAACCATTTGAAGAAGCATCTTTCCCTCTCGCTCTCTCTCACACACAAACGCGTCGGCCAGATGCGTTCGTCCAGATGAGCGCCTGGATCTCAGAGACTGTAAATGTTAGAGCAACCAAATTTTCGTAAGTTTATCAATTCGTTAGTATCATTTGATTTATTGCTATTGCCAAGCTACGAGCAGGCGTTAAAAGCAAAAAAAACGTGGCTACCCAGATGAAATCAGCGTTACTGAAGCAAAAGCTGTAGTTAAACTGCAAAGCTTGCTAAACCATACAGCTTCCCAGATTTTAAAACTTCAACATGAAATTATTGAGAAAATTACGGACGATTGGTGAAAAACTTAATTTTGATAGGAAAATGGGGATTCGATGGTGGTACCGGACATTCTGAATATAAACAGAAAGCGCTTAACAATAGTTTGGACGATTCTACTCTTTTTGTTACGTCATACGTACCATTGCAGCTGATTACCTATTCAAATGATCCCAAAGGCAATAAAATAATTTGGAAAAATCCCCGAGACCTTCATCTAAACGCTTCTGCAGACCGATGAGGTTCGATTTCAAACAGAAACGGCTCAATTGGCTTTTAAACGAAGAAAGGCATTTAAAGGAACCAATTGATGAGTTAAAATGTTACATTTGTAAAGCAAAGCCAACGGAAATGAATGATTTGGAAAAGTACTTGGAAAATAATGTTAATGAGAACTGCTTTGAGTTTGGCTTGTCAACATTACACTCTGTAACGAACCCTGGGACCAGGGCCCGTTACATTCATATACATATTCATATTCATAGCACTAAGTTACTGTAACGGACCACAACGGTCCGCCACAATAAATATACATATATAATGTAAGATATACACACAATATAACCATAAACTAAATAATATAAGACTATTATTAAAACACCTGACCCTACCAATACACTGCACCTAGTTCCGCGTTGCTATGTTAGCAAAACACGCCGACTAGGTCACCTGACACTACCAATACACTGCACCCAGTTCCGCGTTAGCAAAACACGCCGACTAGGTCATCTGACACTGCACTCAAGTTCCGCGATCACAGCGAAACGGTGCCCCAACATACACCCACGAAAACGCGGACTCAGCGGCCTCACACCCCAGGTGCCGGCTTTAAATAGCGCGCGCCATGGATCAATGGGGCAGTCGATCAGCAGTCCATCAGCAGTGCATCAGCAGTCAACACCGCGCCCCCGTAAAATTACACGCCAGAATGACTACACGACACCAGTAGTATAAAAAACCCAATTAATCAAGAATAAAGACAAAAATCATAAACCTCAAACTCAACGCAGTGTCATCACTTTCTTCGCCGACCGCGAACACAACCCAGGTAACCCAGAAACATATTATTACCGCACCCGCCAAAACTCAGGTGTCAGCGTTCTCCCTTCCATCGCCAAAGTGCGAATACCGAATTGCCTGCACGGTAACCCGACGCTCCGCCCGCTCCATTTTCGGTCTCACGGCCACCCCTTGCCCTAAAGTGCCAGCATTTCTACAAATTTCTTGTAGAAAGAACCTTGGACAGATGAGCCTACCTCAGCCTGGGATAGGTATCCTACAAGTGGCGCCCGAGCAGGGGACTTTACTGGCAACTTTAAGGAGATTTCAAAGCCGACTTTCTGGCAACTTTAAGGAAACTTAAAGAGAAAACCTTAACACGGGGATACGTGGACTAAAGACCCACGGCCACCGAGAAAGAAAACAGAGCTAGGAACTGAACACACAAATCCAGTCGCGAGTGCCACCGAGAAAGTCTACGCAGTGCGCGAGTAACGAAAAACAGTGATCAAGTGCCCAAAAACACCCCAGAAGCAACACAAAACACCATGGAATCCCACGAAGAGGACTCAGGCAGCGAACTCCACGCCGTAAAGAAAAACAACTAACCCAGGCGTCAGCATCGGCTAGATTTACAAGCGTCGTCGAGAGGATCTGGAAGCTTTCGCCAAGGAATTTGGGTTCAGCGGGGAAGGAACTGTCGACGAGATGCGGAGGAACTTTGCCATACTAGTCGCCGGACCACTCCCGCCGAGTAATTGGGTTCGCCTGGCAGAACTTGAGCGGAAATACGCCCGACTAGCCGGACACTCCAAGTCCCCGATGCCCACTACCCGGGTCCATCAGGCACCCAGAGGCAGGACCCAAAACCCAGCACACAAATCCCCACAATCGCTGAGAACGAGCCCCGACCACCAACCTTAATGGTCGATGATCTCCCCAGGCCGCCAACCACGGAAACGTGCCGCTCACCCACGCAGAGAATTGTGCCAGCGATCGACCCATACATAGACGGGCCCGACTACAACCGCATCGCACGAACCGCGGAACGCATCCGCGGATGGGGCATCAGTTCAGCGGAGAAAATGACCCGATATCATTTCTGGAACTACTCGAGGAACGCGCAAGCTCGTATGGAGTGGACACCAACCAGTTGCCTCGGGCCATGGCCGAACTACTCACCGACCGGGCTAGCCGTTGGTACCGTACCAGCCAACTGCAGTGTAGCTCCTGGGGATACTTCCGCCAGGAATTTCTGTCGTATTTTCTGCCGCCAAGGTATTTCGAACAATTGGACGACCAGATCCGGGGCCGCAAGCAAGCGGTGAGAGAACCGTTGAAAGATTACCTCATCGAGATACGGCTACTCATGCACCATGCCGGGTACGATCCAGTAAAACAGCTACACAGAATCTACGACAACGCCTTGCCAGGAATCCAGCTATACGTGCGACGAGACCAATTAGAAAGCTTGTCACAGCTGACACGGCTCGCCTCTGAGTACGAAATCATCCACGAGAGGGAACATGAGATCACCCCGCACCCATCCGAAGCGCACCGAGAGACACCAGGCCGGCAAGGCGCCCAGATCGCAGAGAAGATGACTTCTACCGGATGCCAGCTCGGAGACCCCATTGGGTCTCAGCGGACACATCTCGGAGACAGTCAGCAAATCCAACAGATGCGACGGGCCCGGACGTGGCCCATCGCATGATCACCACGCCCATTTCCAATCCACGCACAGCCTGTCGCCGGTGTGGTCAAGCGGGGCACGCCGCCTACGACTGCACCCACCCCTCGATCCTATTCTGCTGGGAATGTGGAAAACGCGGCACTCGGACTATTGACTGTTGCCGCCAGGCCACGTCGGGAAACGACACGCGTCCTCGACTGACACGGGATCAGCCGAAAACGACGCCACAATAACCTCGCTAAGCCGCCCGCTCCACATGAACGACGGCCGGATAGTGGCGATAGTGACGATAGGAGGACAAAGAACAGAGGCCACTATCGACACCGGGGCATCCCGAAGTTTCGTCAGTGCCAACCTGGCCCGACAACTAGACAATAACTCCAACCTGCAAGATGCATGCGTCCGCATACGCCTGGCTGACGGCTCAGTCAGAGAGATCACACAAGTTCTACTGGCGCCCATCAAGCTGGATCATCGAGAGGTTCAAATCCCACTCCTGGTCCTACCAAACATGTTGGAGCAGGTTATTGTCGGCATGGACTTCCTATGTGCCATCGAAACGACGATCCAATGCGGCACCACGCTGCTAAAACTACGAGATCACCGCCCCACGCCAACGCCGCCGTCAGTTCTGACCAACCACGTCCAAGACGCCGAAACAAGCAACCAGAACCCTAAGCCAACCGCAGCGAACACACGTCCCCGACCTACCACAAAGAAAACGGCACCCAACACCGCAACGAAGAATACGACACCGAAACCAACCGCAGCGCAGGCGAAACACCGGCCCACAACGGAAAACACGAATCCGAAGCAAGCACCGGTAAACTGCAACCAAGCAAACGGGAAAACGAATCCCACGGCCACTACGGAGCACCCGCGTCCTAAGCCAAACCCAGGGAACACACATCCCAAACACACCACGAGGATCTCACACACGAGACAAGAATCAACACACTTGAACCAGGCGCTCGACACAGGAAGCCCAGGATCAAAACAAACTACGGGGCACACGCACCCCAAACCCACCACAAGGATCTCACCCACGAGACAAACCCAAACGAACTGGAACCCGCTCGACACAGGAAGCCCAGGTCCAAGTTCAGCCACCGCGCACCCATGCACCATTCCCTCAACGGAGAAGGTGAACCCACGGACAACCTCAGAGACGACAACCAGCCCCGAACAACAACACAGACAACGGCAGCAGCAATGCGACAACCAAACCACGAGGGAAACAGCCACGCAAATCCCCTGGTCGGGTCCAATCATCGAACTAATATCCACAGAACCTCTCCACTCGGAACCGGAATCCAGCCCGATGACCCCCCGAAACACCGACCGTAGCCCTGTCGTACCCACGGCCGACGCCACACCGATTTTCGCCAACCCACTGTAGTACCTTCCGCGTACTGACGTGCCCACTAGCGCCATGCACCACGCCATGCCTAGCACCACGTCCGAAATCTTAGTCGCCCAAACAAGTCGTTGCTGCGAAAACAGAATCGTCACTGAGACCCGCCTGGCAATACGTAGATCTGGAGACATTACCCCCAGATATACCGCCAGACCCACGAAGCTACGCCACTCACGGCCAATGCTACCCCGATCGTCGCCCACATAAGCGACTACCCAGGTAGGATCGAACCCCCAGCGCGTTCGACACAACTATCCTCCCAGAAGACCCCAGCCAGCCCAAGGACCCCGAAACCCCCGATCTCACCGAACCCGACCCAGAACTGATCTCCGATCCCTGGCCGCCGGACATAGCGCCACAGATCCAAGAATTTCTGGACACAGAACTTCCAAAGTTCAATAATCTCCACGGGACCTCCAACATCGCCGAGCACACCATCGTCATGAGGGATAATCGACCCATCAAGCAGCGGTACTTCCCAAAGAACCCAGCCATGATGCGGATTATCGACGAGAAAGTCGACCAATTGATCCAAGAAGGTCTCATCGAACCCTCACGAAGCCCGCACAGCGCGCCCATCGTACTCGTACGTAAAAAAGAACGGCAAATGGCGCATGTGCGTGGACTACCGACAACTCAACGCTCACTCTATTCCTGACGCATACCCACCGCCCAGAATCAACTACATCTTGGAGCGCCTACAGAACGCACGTTTCATAACCACCCTCGATCTGAAGAACGGATACTGGCAAATACCCATGGCCAACGGAAGTAGAGAAGCCACCGCCTTCACGGTTCCCGGCAGAGGTCTCTATCAATGGAAAGTGATGCCCTTCGGATTACACTCTGCACCAGCAACATTCCAACGGGCCCTTGATACTGTGATCGGTGCCGACATGGAACCCTACGCATTCGCATATTTAGACGACATTGTCGTCGTCGGACGAGACTTCAAGGACCACCTACACAACCTGGCAATAGTCCCTCTCGCCTTCGAAAAGCGAACCTGCGGATAAACGCGGAAAAGTGCACCATTTTCCAAAGCCGGATCAAATATCTTGGTCACGTCATCAGCGAAGAAGGTATCCACACGGTACCCGACAAGATTGCTGCCGTCAAAGAACTCAAGCCACCCACGAACCTAAAGGAACTACGCCAGTGCATCGGAATGGCATCATGGCACCGAAGATTCGTTCCAAACTTTGCTACAATCGTCCAACCAATGTCTCAGCTACTCAAGAAAGGACAAACATGGACATGGACAGCAGATCAACAAGCGGCCTTCGACCAACTAAAGGAACTACTCACGACCGCTCCTGTACTTGCTTGCCCCCGATTTCAACGTCAAGTTCTCACTACAAACCGATGCGAGCAACCTCGGCATAGGCGCCGTACTCACGCAGGAGATCGAAGGAAAGGAACGCGTCATCGCCTATGTCAGCCGACGCTTGAACCAGGCCGAAGGAAACTACTCCGCTACAGACAAGGAATGCCTCGCCGTCATTTGGGCAATCCGAAAACTACGCTGCTACCTAGAAGGATACCGGTTCGACGTTATAACAGACCATCTCGCGCTAAAATGGCTGAACACTCTGGAGAGCCCCTACGGAAGAGTAGCGAGATGGGCGCTCGAACTCCAACAGTATCAGTACGACGTCCACTATAGAGCAGGGAAACAAAACGTAGTCGCCGACGCCCTGTCTCGACAACCCATGGAAACGCTAGCCAGTATCAAAGAGGACGCAACAACCTGCCCCTGGCTCACACGAAGGATTCAACAAACCAGGGACGAACCCGAGAAATACCCAGACTACGTCTTCGAGAATGGAGAACTCTACAGGCATCTAGGCCACGGAGCTGACGATCACGACTACGTGTCATGGAAACTCTGCGTCCCAAAGGACCGACAAGGATATTACTGGCCCGGCCTACACCGCGATGTGAGGAAGTACGTACGCAGCTGCTTGAGCTGTCAAAAGTTCAAGGCACTACAGCGCAAGCCCGTGGGTAAGATGCTCACCCGCAGGGCAAAGGAACCTTTCGCCACACTATGCGCCGACTTCGTCGGGCCACTGCCCCGATCCAAACGAGGAAACACCATGCTACTGGTATTCTTCGACACCTTCTCGAAATGGACCGAACTAGTGCCGCTTAAGAAAGCTACCACAGCTACCCCTAGAGCTAGCTTTTCGGGAACGCATTCTAAGTCACTTCGGCGTACCAAAACGATTCGTCTGTGACAATGGAACACAGTTCACCAGCCGCTCATTCCGCCTGTTTATGCAAACAGCCGGCGTTGATCTGCAGCACACCGCACCGTATAGTCCCCAGGAAAACCCTACGGAACGGGCCAATCGGACGGTGAAGACCATGATCGCACAATTCGTGGAGGACCACCAAAACAGATGGGACGAGCTGATACCCGAGATTTCACTGGCAATCAACTCCAGCGTCTTCGAAACCACTGGTTTCAGCCCATCATTCCTGCTACACGGGAGAGAACCTCGCTTACCTGGAGCACTGTACGATGAAGTCACACCAGGGACAGGAAGCCCACCGGACACAGCACACGCGAAGGCAACGCGACTTAAAAGAAGTATTTGCAATAGTACGAAACAACATCCAGCGGGCAAGTCAAGAACAATCCCGGCACTACAATCTCCGCCGCCGACAATGGCGCCCAACGGTGGGCTCGCTAGTACTAATCCGCCAACATCACCTATCTAATGCAGTCGACGGTTTTGCGGCGAAATTGGCCCCAAAAGTATGACGGGCCCTACAAAGTCAAAGGCTTTACGTCGGCAAATATCGTGAAATTACAGCACCCCGGAAGCCGAAAACAAAAGGTGGCGAACATCAACGACCTAAAAGAATTCCACGACGCAGTGGACAGCGGGTCCGCTGATGACGCAAACGACACCCACAGTACTACTGACCCACTCCCGGGTATGCCAACCGCCAACCACCAACCACACCCACCACCTTTCATCCGCCCGGAAGAAAGGGGTGGGGGGGGGGGGGGGGTGTAACGGACCACAACGGTCCGCCACAATAAATATACATATATAATGTAAGATATACACACAATATAACCATAAACTAAATAATATAAGACTATTATTAAAAACACCTGACCCTACCAATACACTGCACCTAGTTCCGCGTTGCTATGTTAGCAAAAACACGCCGACTAGGTCACCTGACACTACCAATACACTGCACCCAGTTCCGCGTTAGCAAAACACGCCGACTAGGTCATCTGACACTGCACTCAAGTTCCGCGATCACAGCAAAACGGTGCCCCAACATACACCCACGAAAACGCGGACTCAGCGGCCTCACACCCCAGGTGCCGGCTTTAAATAGCGCGCGCCATGGATCAATGGGGCAGTCGATCAGCAGTCCATCAGCAGTCAACACCGCGCCACCGTAAAATTACACGCCAGAATGACTATACGACACCAGTAGTATAAAAAACCCAATTAATCAAGAATAAAGACAAAAATCATAAACCTCAAACTCAACGCAGTGTCATCACTGTCATATATATATATATAATCTATACACCAACAACACAAACACCATACATCTGACACTGCCCGCGCGCCGATCGACCCAGTGCGACCCAAAGTGCCAAATCTAGACTCAGCTCATTTCTCGGTGCAACCGAGGCAATGACCGGGTCGGTGGCACAAGTGGAGAACTCGACACCACTTCCGTAACCACAAACTTGCGGACTCAGCCCTCGAGATCGGCCTTAAATAGCCCGATCCCTCGATCAATCGGGGCAGTCCATCGCCTATCCTCAACTAAAACGGCAGTCCATCGCCTATCCTCAACTAAAACGGCAGTCCATCGCCTATCATAAACCAAAACGGCAGTCCATCCGCCGAGCACCAAACGGCAGTACATCCGCCGCGGCTACCAACACCACGCCTCAGTAAGAAAACACACGCAAGAATTACCACGCGACACTAGCAATAATAAAAACCAATATATATATAATCAAGAATAAAGACAAATCATAAACCTCAAAAGCTCAACGAAGTGTCGTCATTCTTTCGCCGAACGCGAATACAAATCAGGTGACCCAGAAACATATTGCCGCGCACACCAAAACTCAGGTGTCAGCGTTTTTCCCTTTCATCGCCCAGTGCGATTACCAAACTACCTACACGGTAGCCAGACTCGACGCCCGCTCCACTTTCGGTCTCACGGCCAAGCCCTGCCCTAAAGTTCCAGCGAACTACAAATTCCCTTGTAGGGAAGAATCCTGGACAGACTGAGCCTACCTCAGCCTGAGATAGGTTTCTTACAAGTGGCGCGCCGAGCAGGGACTTACGGCAACTTTAAGGAGATTTCAAAGCCAACTTTCTGGCAACTTTAAGGAAACTTAAAGAGAAAACCTTAACACGGGGCTAGGTGGAGTAAAGACCCACGGCCACCGAGAAAGAATAGTAGAGCTAACCACAGAACACAAGTCCGGTACAAAACCAAATTCGCGCACCCACCCGAATCCAGTCGCGAGTGCCACCGGGAAAGTAAACGCAGTGACCAAGTGCTAAAACAGTGAAAAGTGCCCAAAACAACACCGAGGAAAACTCAGTCCAATCACCATGGAAGCCTACGAAGACGACGCGAGCATTGATTTCCACACCAGCGAGCGAATCGCCAATCCAGGCGTCAGCATCGTCTGGATTTACAAGCGCCGCCGAGAAGAGCTGAAGGCCTTCGCCAAGGAATTCGAATTTGACACCGAAGGAACTGTTGAAGAGTTGCGCAAGAACTTTGCCATACCAGTTGCCGGACCACTCCCGCCGGGTGCCTGGACTCGCTTGGCAGAACTCGAGAGACAATACGCAAGACCAGCAGGACGCTCCAAGTCCCGTTGCCCACTACTCCAGGACCATCAGGCACCGGAGGATGGGACCCCAAAGCAGGCTTGCAAGTCCCCGCAGCCCCGACCACCAACGGTCCCAGCCGCCGATCTTCCAAGGCCGCCCACTACGGAAACCTCCCGCTCGCCCACCCAGGGAATTGTGCCAGCGATAGACGCACCCATAAGCGGGCCCGACTATAACCACGTCGCACGCACAGCAGAACGCATCCGCGGATGGGGCATCCAGTTCAACGGAGAAGATGACCCACTATCGTTTCTGGAACTACTCGAGGAACGCGCAAGCTCGTATGGAGTGGACACCAACCAGTTGCCTCGGGCCATGGCCGAACTACTCACCGACCGGGCTAGCCGTTGGTACCGTTCCCCCCAACTATAGGGTAGTTCCTGGGCATATTTCTGCCAAGAGTGTATGACGTATTTTCTGCCGCCAAGGTATTTCGAAAAATTGGACGACCAGATCCGAGATCAAGCGGTGGGAGAACCATTCAAAGACTATCTCATCGAGATACGGCTACTCATGCACCATGCCGGGAACGACCTTGTTAAGGAGCTTCACACGATCTACGATATCGCCATGCCAAGACTCCAGCTATACGTGGGACGAGACGAATTGGAAAGCTTGTCACAGGTGACCGGATTAGCCGCAGAGTACGAGATTATTCACGAGCGGAAACACGCGACAACCCCCGCGCCCATGCGAAGCCCACCAAGAGACACCAGGCCGTCAAGGCACCCAGACCGCAGAAGGTGACTCCTACCGGACGCCATTTCGGAGACCCCATTGGGATTAAGCCGACACACCGCGCAGACAGTCATCGAATCAAAACAGTACAACGAACCAGGACGTCGCCCATCGAATGATCACCACCCCATTGCCAACCCACGCGCAGCCTGTCGCCGATGTGGTCAAGCTGGACACGCCGCCTACGACTGTACCAACGCTTCGATCCTATTCTGCTGGGAATGTGGAAAGCGCGGCACTCGGACCGTCGACTGCTGCCGCCGGGCCACGTCGGGAAACGACACGCGTCCTCGACTGACCCGGGATCAGCCGAGAACGACGCCTCCCCAGACCCGCAACTAAGCAACCCACTACACGTGAATGACGGCCGAATAGTGGCGATAGTGACAATAGGAGGACAAACAACGGAGGCCACCATCGACACCGGGGCATCCCGAAGTTTCGTCAGCGACAACCTGGCCCGACAACTAAGCAACAACTCCAACCTGCATGATGCATGCGTCCGCATACGCCCATTGACGGCTCAGTCAGAGAGATCACACAAGTTCTACTGGCGCACATCAAGCTGGATCAACGAGAGGTTCAAATCCCACTCCTGGTCCTACCAAACATGCTGTCGCAAGTTATAGTCGGCATGGACTTCCTATGTGCTATCGAAACGACGATCCAATGCGGCACAACGCTGCTAAAGCTACAAGATCGCCACCTCACGCCAACGTGAAACCTTCCTACGTCCCAAACCTACCACAAAGAATACGGCACCCAATACCGCAACGAAGAATACGACCCCGAAACCAACCACAGCGAGCACATTTCCCCGACCTACCGCAAAGAAGACGGCACCCAATAATGCAACGAAGAATACGACACCGAAACCAACCACAGCGAAAGCGAAGAAGCGGCCCACAACGGAAAACACGAATCCGAAGCAAGCACCGGTAAACTGCAACCAAGCAAACGGGAAAACGAATCCCACGGCCACTACGGAGCACCCGCGTCCTAAGCCAACCACAGGGATCACACATCCCAAACACGCCACGAGGATCTCACACATGAGACAAGAATCAACACACTTGAACCAGGCGCTCGACACAGGAAGCCCAGGATCAGAACAAACTACGGGGCACACGCACCCCCAACCCACCCCGAAGATCTCACACACGAGACAAACGCCAACGAACTGGAACCCGCTCGACACAGGAAGCCCAGGTCCAAGTTCAGCCACCGCGCACCCATGCACCCTACCCTCAACGGAGAAGGTGAACCCACGGACACCCTCAGAGACGACAACCAGCCCCGAGCAACGACAACGACAGCAACAGTGCAACAACCAAACCACGAGGGAAACAGCCACGCAAATCCCTTGCTGGTCGGGTCCAGCCATCGAACTAAGATCCACAGAACATCTCCACTCGGAACCGGAATCTAGCCCGATGACTCCCCGAATCACCGACCGCAGCCCTGTCGTACCCACGGCCGATGCCACCCCGATCTTCGCCAACCCACTGGAGTACCTTCCGCGTACTGACGTGCCCACTAGCGCCATGCACCACGCCATGCCTAACACCACGTCCGAAATCTTCGTCGCCCAACCAAGTCGTTGCTGCGAAAACAGAGTCGCCACTGAGACCCGTCTGGCCATACATCGATCTGGAGACATTACAACCCAGGTATACCGCCAGACCCACGAAGCTACGCCACCCACGGTCAACGCTAACCCGATCGTCGCCCACATAAGCGACTACCCAGGTAGGATCGAACCCCCAGCGCGTTCGACACAACCATCCTCCCAGAAGACCCAAGCCAGCCAAAGGACCCCGACACCCCCGATCTCACCGAACCCGATCCAGAACTGATCTCCGATCCCTGGCCGCCGGACATAGCGCCACAGATCCAAGAATTTCTGGACACAGAACTTCCAAAGTTCAATAATCTCCACGGGACCTCCAACATAGCCGAGCACACCATCGTCATGAGGGATAATCGACCCATCAAACAGAGGTATTACCCAAAAGAACCCAGCCATGATGCGGATTATCGACGAGCAAGTCGACCAACTGATCCAAGAAGGTCTCATCGAACCCTCACGAAGCCCACACAGCGCCCCCATCGTACTCGTACGTAAAAAGAACGGCAAATGGCGCATGTGCGTGGACTACCGTCAACTCAACGCTCACTCTATTCCTGACGCATACCCACTGCCCCGAATCAACTACATCTTGGAGCGCCTACAGAACGCACGCTTCATAACCACCCTAGATCTGAAGAACGGATACTGGAAAATACCCATGGCCAACGGAAGTCGAGAAGCCACCGCCTTCACGGTCCCGGCAGAGGTCTCTATCAATGGAAAGTGATGCCCTTCGGATTACATTTGTGAGAGTAAAACGAGGTTATGTATAATATCTTTCTGTATATTTCTCCGCACACGACTTTATTGTTCTCATTTTCCTTTACGAATGGCCAAGCGTCGGTCTGTCTCTTTTTAGGAGACCGTATATTCGGTATTTCTCCAGTGTGGTCGTAGATTTGGGATTATTCGTACATATGTATACATTAAGGCTAGTATTATATATGGGGCTGACAGGGGTTATCCTACCACAACTCGGCCATTCTGACTGTTGGATCACCTGATTCACTTAGATATACGGGAATTTTATAATGGTTTACAGGGTTTTCTTGTTCTTTTTTTTATTATAATAGATAGGGAAGTTTACAAAACTTAGCTAACTAGGAGATATAGCACTAGCTACGAGGCCTTCGGCTATGTTGGTCGTGTGTGGACATTACGGAAAAAAATATTTCAGCCTAATATTATTTACATATTTATGAAGGTAGTTGATTAGGTAGTTTATAATCTATGTACATTTTTTTTTTTTATATTAAGGGGGGTTTTAGATCTTATGATATAAGTTGGATGTTTTTAGGAAGAGTAGGATTTTTTTGTATGCTATCTAGATTGGGGTTGCTAAGCAGAATTAGGGGTTTGTATTGTTGAATATAGTCTGTTTGGTATGGGTGAGATTTGGGCATGAAATTAGTAGATGGGATATTGTAGTGTTGCTGTCATGGCAAAAGGGGCAGGGTGGTGGTTGGTTGTGATTCAGGTAATGTTGGTGAGTTATATTAGTGTGGCCTAACCGAAGCCTGATTAATTTTGTTTGGTCGAGCCTGCTAAAGATTTGTTGGCAGGAACCCAAATAATCGCCAATGTGTGAGTGGTTCAAATTTATATTTTGGTACCATTGACTACAGTGTAAAAGATTTTGTTTCTGTCTTTTCGTGAACTCTGTTTTTAGGTATTTATTTATGTCTGTCGAATTTATGTTTGGCGTAAAAAATAAGGGGCATTTTATTTGTTAATTTTGCTGTTTCATCGGCTAACTCATTTCCTGGTATGCCTGCATGGCCAGGGATCCACATTATTTTTATTTTAGGGGCTAAATGAGTTATTAGTGATCTAATTTTATTTGGGTAGAAATTGTCATTGTTTGTATTTTTTATGGACTCTATTGCTGCTAGGGAGTCAGAACAAATGACAAATTTGCCTCGTTTGCTTTTGAAGTGTTCGATAGCTTCTAGGATTGCTATTGTTTCGGCAGACAGTATTGATGAGTAGGGGGCAGAATACCATATTTTATTATGTGTGTTTCTGTTGTGATGGCGTATGATACAGTGTAGTTTATTTTTGAGCCGTCTGTGAATATGAAGTTGTATGTTTTTAAGTTTTCTTTTTTGTCTCTGTAAAGTTTTCGATATGTTTCTGGGAGAGTTATTTGTTTCTTGTGAGTATGTAGCGTTGTGTCAACAAGGTTGGGGAGGTCCCATGGTGGTTCGTATTTCGTTAGCTTTTGTGGCTTGTAGGGCAAATTAAGTCCCTTGCATGTGGTTATTATGCGGTCTATGACGGGGGGAGTTTTCTTCTTCAGTTTTTCGTTGTTTAATAAATTTGTGTAATGGTGTGTTTTTGAGTTCATGAGGTTTTTGCAGAGTTTTGCTGTTTGTAAGTCTCGTTTTAGTTCAATGGGGGTAATGTTAGCCTCGTAAAGCAAGTTATTTATGGGTGTGGAGCGGTAGGCACCGAGAGCCAGACGTATTGCAGCGTTAAATGGAGTTTTTAATTTGTTTAGTATGCTTTTGGGTGAGTGTCCGTAAAGGAATAAGCCGTATTCTATTTTGGCTATGACGGTTGCTTTCGCAACGTTGAGTAACGTGTTTGTGTTGCAATTAAATTTCACGCTAGATAAGCATTTTATTATGTTTAGTTTTTGGTGAAGTGATGGTATAAGTGTGTTTATGTGTGTATTCCATTTGTATTTGTTGTTTATGGTTACTCCTAAAAAATTTTCAATGTGGTAACTGTAGGGATTTCGATGTTATTGCAGCTTATGGTGCAAGAGCAATTGTGCTTATTGCAGATGTGAAGATGCTGGCATTTTGGTAGGGATAGAGGCCCCTGAGTATGAGCCCCAGTTGCCTATGTCGTTTAGTAGATTGTCTAGGTTGTGATTTTTGTTTTTATTTCTGTTGAAGCTAATTATTAGGGAAGAAGTCGTCGGCATAAGCGTTAAACTTGATTTCTTTTATGTAAAGAGATTATGTCTGATAGCTTATTGTAGGCTATGAGGAACAAAATGACAGATATAGGTGATCCCTGGGGGATTCCGTTGGGTAATGGAAGAGAATTTGATGTCTGCGGACCGACGCGGACGATTATTTTCCTATTGAGCATAAAGTTCTGGACGTAATTTATTATTTTGGGACCTGTTTTCCATTGCTGGAGCTGGTCGATTATGGTATGCACACCAACTCGATCAAAAGCTCTTGAAAAGTCAAGAGTGATGAGTGAAGTGTGTCGGTGAGACTTCGTTATGAGATAGTCTACGTATAGTAGACTGTCCGAAGTCGATTTGCCTTTTAAAAACCGAATTGGTTTGGGTTTAGCAGGTTATTGTGGGTGACAAACCACCATAATCTTTTTGGCAATAATTTTGTCCATAGTTTTGGCTAGGCAGCAGTTTAGAGATGGGTCTGTATGAATTACTTTTTTGTTTTGTCGGTTTTAGGTTTGAGTATTGGAATGATTAGGCTTATTTTGTAGGCTTGTGGTATGTGACTGTCGAAAATTTTGTTAAAGAGGTTTGTAATTCGGTTTTTGTAGGAAGGGGCGCTATTTTTGATCATTTGGTATGATATTCTATTTAGCCCTGGAGCGGAACCTTTTAATGTTTGTAGTGCTGAGACTAGTTCGAGGTTAGTAATTTTTTGCTCTATTTTTTGAGCAGTAGCGGAAGGAATATAGTTTGCTGTGTTGTTTTTGTATTTATTGTTTAGAAACTCCTCTGAGAAATTCGAATCAGTTGCAAGGTCTGACCAGTGTTGGGCCAGGATGTTGGCAATTTCGTTGCTATCTGTTGTGATTTGGTTGGTTTCTGGGTTCGAAATGCCGTGTATGTGTTTAGATGGGTTAAGTCCGCAGAAACGTCTTATATTAGCCCATATTTTGGATGAAGGGGTAGAGGGTTGAATTGTTGACGTAAACGTGCTGCAAGCTTCTTTTTTAGATTTTTTAATTTCAAATTTAAACTTGGCATTTAGGCGTCTATAATTTATGATGTTGCTTAACGTTATATTGTGGTTTAATATTTTCCAGGCTTTTTGTTTTTCTTGTCGTAGCTGGTTAAGATTTTTTGTTCCACCAAAGGGACTTTGTAGGGTTGTCCGTTTGATGAGGTTTGTGGGATGGAGAGATTTGCGCTGTATAAAATTATTTTGTTGATTTGGGCGGCTTCTTTGTTTACATTTTGGGAAATAGGGAATTTTGAGTTTGTTTTGTAAGTAAGCGCATTGTATTGGATCCAATTGGCATCTTTCAGTTTGAAGAAAGGTCTGATAAATTTTTGAGTATTGTTTAGTGGGAAAAAGGGAGATGATTATTGGGAAGTGATCGCTGCCATAAAGGTCGTCGAGTATTTCCCATTTGGTGTAAGGAGCCAAGGTTGAAGAGCAAAGTGAAAGGTCAATGTGTGTGTATGTATTGTGTGTTGAGAAATGCGTGGGGATTTGTCATTTAGTAATATAAGGTGTGTATTGTCAATGAATTTTTGTATAATTTTTTCCGCGTGCGTTTGTTGTTGGGGAGCCCCAGGAAGGGTGCCATCCGTTAAAAGTCACCCGTGATAAGTGAAGGTGTTTGTTGGGTGTTAAGTGTGTTTTGGAGGATTTGTTTTGTGACTGTTTTGTTTGGAGAGATGTATGTCGAAAATATGTTTAAATTTTGTTTTGGTTTGAATATTAATTGCCAGAGCTTCTAGATCGTTTGGGAGGCTGATGTTAGTGTACTGAATTGACTTATGCACTAGAAGTGCAACCCCGCCGAAAACTGTTGGTGGCGATATTTTTGAGAAGAGTGTAGTTGATTGGGATTGGTATGTTATTGGTATATTGTATATGTGTTTCTTGAAGTGAAAAGAACATGGGGGAGTATTTTTTAATTAGAGTAAGAAGTTGGTTATAGTTGTTTGTGTAGCCTTTGACATTCCATTGAAGTATTATAAAGACATTTAAGTTTAAGGATTCGGGTTAGAAGGATTCGCTATCGCTATTGTTGGTGTGTTTATTTTTGTTTGAGGGCTTGACTTTTTGTTTTGGAAGGTTTAAAGTTAGTAGAAAGGGGTTTGACTTATCTTTAGGGAAGATTCTTATTTTTAGGTCTTCAGTGCGTTGTGAACCATATGCTTTGGCATCAATGCTTGCTAGGTTAGTGTTGTCAGTTTCCATGTCTTCTGGCTCGTCATGAACAGGTGGTGTTGGTGCTGATAAGATTGCGTTAGTGATGATGTTGTCTTGGTTGGTCCAGTTGTGTTTGTTGTTGTTTTTGTGTGGCATGTATCCACGGGACGTAGATGCAGAAATTTGTTGTTGAGTGTTGGGTGCAGTGTTTGTTGGTTTTGTGTGTTTGGTGTTTGAGGGCTTGTAATTCTATTTTGAGGTGCAGCGCTTGTAAGTGTTTTAGAGTAGGAAGTTTTGTTTGGTAACCGTGGCGATTGAAATAAATTCCCATAGCAGTTTTATGGTCAACTTTTTTCTGTTGTTTTATGGCTATTAATTCTTGTTGCTTGAGAAATGTGGGACACTTTCGGTCAAGGGGGCTGTGTTTTGAGTCAATTTCTGGGTTGTTTTTGCAGTTTAGGCAGTTTTTTGTCGTTTTTTTGCATGGTTCTTCTTCATTAGTGTGTTTAAGTTCAGAACAATTGTTACATATTTCTGTACTCTTGCAGACAGGAGCTGGGTGTCCAAAGCGGAGGCATTTTCTACACCGAAGTGGCAGAGGAATGTATGGGCGCACGCGTACAGATTCGTAACCTATTCTTAATTTTTCGGGTAATTTGTGAGTAGCAAAAGAGTAAAACGAGGTTATGTATAATATCTTTCTGTATATTTCTCCGCACACGACTTTATTGTTCTCATTTTCCTTTACGAATGGCCAAGCGTCGGTCTGTCTCTTTTTAGGAGACCGTATATTCGGTATTTCTCCAGTGTGGTCGTAGATTTGGGATTATTCGTACATATGTATACATTAAGGCTAGTATTATATATGGGGCTGACGGGGGTTATCCTACCACAACTCGGCCATTCTGACTGTTGGATCACCTGATTCACTTAGATATACGGGAATTTTATAATGGTTTACAGGGTTTTCTTGTTCTTTTTTTATTATAATAGATGGGGAAGTTTACAAAACTTAGCTAACTAGGAGATATAGCACTAGCTACGAGGCCTTCGGCTATGTTGGTCGTGTGTGGACATTACGGAAAAAATATTTCAGCCTAATATTATTTACATATTTATGAAGGTAGTTGATTAGGTAGTTTATAATCTATGTACATTTTTTTTTTTTTTTATATTAAGGGGGTTTTAGATCTTATGATATAAGTTGGATGTTTTTAGGAAGAGTAGGATTTTTTTTGTATGCTATCTAGATTGGGGTTGCTAAGTAGAATTAGGGGTTTGTATTGTTGAATATAGTCTGTTTGGTATATTTTGAGATTTGGGCATGAAATTAGTAGATGGGATATTGTAGTGTTGCTGTCATGGCAAAAGGGGGCAGGGTGGTGGTTGGTTGTGATTCAGGTAATGTTGGTGAGTTATATTAGTGTGGCCTAACCGAAGCCTGATTAATTTTGTTTGGTCGAGCCTGCTAAAGATTTGTTGGCAGGAACCCAAATAATAATCCAATGTGTGAGTGGTGGTTCAAATTTATATTTTGGTACCATTGACTACAGTGTAAAAGATTTTGTTTCTGTCTTTTCGTGAACTCTGTTTTTAGGTATTTATTTATGTCTGTCGAATTTATGTTTGGCGTAAAAATAAGGGGCATTTTATTTGTTAATTTTGCTGTTTCATCGGCTAACTCATTTCCTGGTATGCCTGCATGGCCAGGGATCCACATTATTTTTATTTTAGGGCTAAATGAGTTATTAGTGATCTAATTTTATTTGGGTAGAAATTGTCATTGTTTGTATTTTTATGGACTCTATTGCTGCTAGGGAGTCAGAACAAATGACAAATTTGCCTCGTTTGCTTTTGAAGTGTTCGATAGCTTCTAGGATTGCTATTGTTTCGGCAGACAGTATTGATGAGTAGGGGGGCAGAATATGTGTGTTTCTGTTGTGATGGCGTATGATACAGTGTAGTTTATTTTTGACCCGTCTGTGAATATGAAGTTGTATGTTTTTAAGTTTTTTTTTTTTTGTCTCTGTAAAAGTTTTCGATATGTTTCTGGGAGGTTATTTGTTTCTTGTGAGTATGTAGCGTTGTGTCAACAAGGGTTGGGGAGGTCCCATGGTGGTTCGTATTTCGTTAGCTTTTTGTGGCTTGTAGGGCAAATTAAGTCCCTTGCATGTGGTTATTATGCGGTCTATGACAGGGGAGTTTTCTTCTTCAGTTTTCGTTGTTTAATAAATTTGTGTAATGGTGTGTTTTTTGAGTTCATGAGGTTTTTGCAGAGTTTTTGCTGTTTTTGTAAGTCTCGTTTTAGTTCAATGGGGGTAATGTTAGCCTCGTAAAGCAAGTTATTTATGGGTGTGGAGCGGTAGGCACCGAGAGCCAGACGTATTGCAGCGTTAAATGGAGTTTTTTAATTTGTTTAGTATGCTTTTGGGTGAGTGTCCGTAAAGGAATAAGCCGTATTCTATTTTGGCTATGACGGTTGCTTTCGCAACGTTGAGTAACGTGTTTGTGTTGCAATTAAATTTCACGCTAGATAAGCATTTTATTATGTTTTAGTTTTTGGTGAAGTGATGGTATAAGTGTGTTTATGTGTGTATTCCATTTGTATTTGTTGTTTATGGTTACTCTAAAAATTTTCAATGTGGTAACTGTAGGGATTTCGATGTTATTGCAGCTTATGGTGCAAGAGAAATTGTGCTTATTGCAGATGTGAAGATGCTGGCATTTTGGTAGGGATAGAGAGGCCCCTGAGTATGAGCCCCAGTTGCCTATGTCGTTTAGTAGATTGTCTAGGTTGTGATTTTTGTTTTATTTCTGTTGAAGCTAATTATTAGGAAGAAGTCGTCGGCATAAGCGTTAAACTTGATTTCTTTATGTAAAGAGATTATGTCTGATAGCTTATTGTAGGCTATGAGGAACAAAATGACAGATATAGGTGATCCCTGGGGGATTCCGTTGGGTAATGGAAGAGAATTTGATGTCTGCGGACCGACGCGGACGATTATTTTCCTATTGAGCATAAAGTTCTGGACGTAATTTATTATTTTGGGACCTGTTTTCCATTGCTGGAGCTGGTCGATTATGGTATGCACACCAACTCGATCAAAAAGCTCTTGAAAAGTCAAGAGTGATGAGTGAAGTGTGTCGGTGAGACTTCGTTATGAGATAGTCTACGTATAGTAGACTGTCCGAAGTCGATTTGCCTTTTAAAAAAGCCGAATTGGTTTGGGTTTAGCAGGTTATTGTGGGTGACAAACCACCATAATCTTTTGGCAATAATTTTGTCCATAGTTTTGGCTAGGCAGCAGTTTAGAGATGGGTCTGTATGAATTACTTTTTTGTTTTGTCGGTTTTAGGTTTTGAGTATTGGAATGATTAGGCTTATTTTGTAGGCTTGTGGTATGTGACTGTCGAAAATTTTGTTAAAGAGGTTTGTAATTCGGTTTTTGTAGGAAGGGCGCTATTTTTGATCATTTGGTATGATATTCTATTTAGCCCTGGAGCGGAACCTTTTAATGTTTGTAGTGCTGAGACTAGTTCGAGGTTAGTAATTTTTGCTCTATTTTTTTTGAGCAGTAGCGGAAGGAATATAGTTTGCTGTGTTGTTTTTGTATTTATTGTTTAGAAACTCCTCTGAGAAATTCGAATCAGTTGCAAGGTCTGACCAGTGTTGGGCCAGGATTTGGCAATTTCGTTGCTATCTGTTGTGATTTGGTTGGTTTCTGGGTTCGAAATGCCGTGTATGTGTTTAGATGGGTTAAGTCCGCAGAAACGTCTTATATTAGCCCATATATTTTGGATGAAGGGGTAGAGGGTTGAATTGTTGACGTAAACGTGCTGCAAGCTTCTTTTTTTTTTAGATTTTTTAATTTCAAATTTAAACTTGGCATTTAGGCGTCTATAATTTATGATGTTGCTTAACGTTATATTGTGGTTTAATATTTTCCAGGCTTTTTGTTTTTCTTGTCGTAGCTGGTTAAGATTTTTGTTCCACCAAGGGACTTTGTAGGGTTGTCCGTTTGATGAGGTTTTGTGGGATGGAGAGATTTGCGCTGTATAAAATTATTTTGTTGATTTGGGCGGCTTCTTTGTTTACATTTTGGGAAATAGGGAATTTTGAGTTTGTTTTGTAAGTAAGCGCATTGTATTGGATCAATTGGCATCTTTCAGTTTGAAGAAAGGTCTGATAAATTTTTGAGTATTGTTTAGTGGGAAAAGGGAGATGATTATTGGGAAGTGATCGCTGCCATAAAAGGTCGTCGAGTATTTCCCATTTGGTGTAAGGAGCCAAGGTTGAAGAGCAAAGTGAAAGGTCAATGTGTGTGTATGTATTGTGTGTTGAGAAATGCGTGGGGGATTTGTCATTTAGTAATATAAGGTGTGTATTGTCAATGAATTTTTGTATAATTTTTCCGCGTGCGTTTGTTGTTGGGGAGCCCCAGGAAGGGTGCCATCCGTTAAAGTCACCCGTGATAAGTGAAGGTGTTTGTTGGGTGTTAAGTGTGTTTTGGAGGATTTGTTTTGTGACTGTTTTGTTTGGAGAGATGTATGTCGAAAATATGTTTAAATTTTGTTTTGGTTTGAATATTAATTGCCAGAGCTTCTAGATCGTTTGGGAGGCTGATGTTAGTGTACTGAATTGACTTATGCACTAGAAGTGCAACCCCGCCGAAACTGTTGGTGGCGATATTTTTTGAGAAGAGTGTAGTTGATTGGGATTGGTATGTTATTGGTATATTGTATATGTGTTTTGAAGTGAAAGAACATGGGGGAGTATTTTTTAATTAGAGTAAGAAGTTGGTTATAGTTGTTTGTGTAGCCTTTGACATTCCATTGAAGTATTATAAGAGACATTTAAGTTTAAGGATTCGGGTTAGAAGGATTCGCTATCGCTATTGTTGGTGTGTTTATTTTTGTTTGAGGGCTTGACTTTTGTTTTGGAAGGTTTAAAGTTAGTAGAAAGGGGGTTTGACTTATCTTTAGGGAAGATTCTTATTTTTAGGTCTTCAGTGCGTTGTGAACCATATGCTTTGGCATCAATGCTTGCTAGGTTAGTGTTGTCAGTTTCCATGTCTTCTGGCTCGTCATGAACGGAGTGGTGTTGGTGCTGATAAGATTGCGTTAGTGATGATGTTGTCTTGGTTGGTCCAGTTGTGTTTGTTGTTGTTTTGTGTGGCATGTATCCACGGGACGTAGATGCAGAATGTTGTTGTTGAGTGTTGGGTGCAGTGTTTGTTGGTTTTGTGTGTTTGGTGTTTGAGGGCTTGTAATTCTATTTTGAGGTGCAGCGCTTGTAAGTGTTTTAGAGTAGGAAGTTTTTGTTTTGGTAACCGTGGCGATTGAAATAAATTCCCATAGCAGTTTATGGTCAACTTTTTCTGTTGTTTTTTTATGGCTATTAATTCTTGTTGCTTGAGAAATGTGGGACACTTTCGGTCAAGGGGCTGTGTTTTGAGTCAATTTCTGGGTTGTTTTTGCAGTTTAGGCAGTTTTTGTCGTTTTTGCATGGTTCTTCTTCATTAGTGTGTTTAAGTTCAGAACAATTGTTACATATTTCTGTACTCTTGCAGACAGGAGCTGGGTGTCCAAAGCGGAGGCATTTTCTACACCGAAGTGGCAGAGGAATGTATGGGCGCACGCGTACAGATTCGTAACCTATTCTTAATTTTTTCGGGTAATTTGTGAGTAGCAAAAAGTTATTGTAATAAGTCCAGTTTCGATCAGTGTGGTGTGGTTATCATCGGGGTTAGTTGCTAGTTTTTTTCATTATTTTCTTGACTTCAGTTACATTTTGTGTTTTAGTTCTTTAAGAATTATTTCTTCTTCAATGTATCGTAAGTCGTTTCAATAAATTACTCCTTTTGAAGAGTTTAGTGTTCTATGTTCGGTTGATGTAACTTCCATTTCTGCAATTTGGGTTAGTTTTAGTAATTTCGTAGCTTGAAGATTAGTTTTTAGTTTTGACCAAAAGGGAGCCGTCTCTGGTTCTTTTGCAAGACTCGACTTCTCCACTGCAGGCATAGTCAATTGATTTTTTTTATGACGAACGGTGATACTCTTTCGAATGTGTTATTGTCTCTACGTTTAATTACTATGAATTTTGGTTCGCCTAGTTGTGTGTTGTACGATTTGTCTGGGTCAGGTGGTTCCCGCATGTTTGCTTCTAAGGGGCTTGAGCCCGAGTTATGTGTTGTTGTTGTGTTTTTTGTCTTTCTGTTTTGTGTTCCTTTTTGTGTTTTGATATTTGTTTTTTTTCAGATTTGCTGATAAGAGTTTGGGGTTTTTGCGAGGTTTTATACTGCTGTAATACGACTTGTCTCTTCGGAGGTTGAAGTGGTACTGATTTTTCTTGTTCTTAATCTATTACATTTTTTTTTTTTTTTTTTTTTTTTTTTTTTTTAATATTTTGTCAGTTATTTTTTGTTGCCTATCCAGTGTTTGATGTTTTGAATACTCCAAACCCTTTGATATGGGTTACGGGATACTTGAAGACCTTCCACGTCTTTTAACAGAAACCTGTAAGTTCTTAGTACTTTTTCGATTACGTAAGGCCCTTTTTTTTTAGAAATTAATTTTTTAGATGCTCCAACTGTGCAATCAAAATTTTTTACCATCACATAGTCTCCTTCCTTATACTCTTTCGGTTTCTTCAAACCCTTGTCATATTGCTTTTTGTTGTACGCTTGCGCTGTCTTTATATTTTCTGCCGCTTCCGCTCTTAGATCTTCTAAATCTCTATTTTCTTGTACATTATTTAACTCTTCTAGTTTTTCTTTTAATTCGTCTACTATTTTTCCTCTCTGTTCTATGCCGAATAGTAGTTTACACGGAACTTGTTTTGTGCTCCTATGCTGCGTGTTATTTAATGCATGTAATACTTTGTCTATTACTGCATCCCAATGTATACCTTTTTCTGGTTCTACTAATTTCGCTATCATTGGTCCAATGCTTCTGTTTACCCTTTCCACCTGACCATTCGCTTGAGGCGATCCTGTTGCTATTCTTATATGTTTAATATCAGTCTCTGACAAGAAGTCATCGAACTCGTTTGACGTGAAACAACTTCCCCGATCTGAAATTATGCATTTGGGTTTGCTGTATGCTCTAAAATAGTCTTTCAACGAAACGATGACCTCCCGTGTATTCGTGGTTTTGTTGCATATAAACGCACAAACTTTGTAAAAGCATCAACAACTACTAAGATGTGCTTCTTCAATCTTCCTGAATCAATGGGGCCGTAGTGATCGATGTGAATTAGTTCGAATGGCTTATTTCCTTTCGGGATGGAGTGTAAAAAATCCTTCTCTTCCTGTTTTAGGCGAAAACGCTACACATTTTAAACAATTTTCAATATGACCAGAGCATTTTTTTTTTTACGTTTGGAAACCAATAACTTTTATCAATTATATTCATCATTTTGTCTCTACCTATGTATGTGTCATATTTCGTTATGATATTTGTATAAAATGTGGTCTTCCATTTCTGTTGGAACATAGAATAACAATCTTCCATCATTACACTTCCTGTAAACTACACCGTTTCTCATTTCGAAAAGCTTGTGTTCATTTTCTTCTAATTGTTGCTTGATCTTTTTTGAACTACTTGGTCTTTGGCTTGGCAAATGACTAGGTTGTCTTCAAACGTATTAGTTTCTACAATGAGAATGTTTGTGCATCTGCTTAACGCATCTACGTGTTGCATCCTGCTGCCTTCTCTATGGCTTAACTTTGCAGCTCTAACGCCCATCTAGCAATACGTGGGTTGAGTTTAATTTTGTTGAGCGTTAGCGTTAGTGAATTACAGTCAGTAACTATCTTGAAACGTTTTCCATATAAATATATGCGGAACCTGCGTAATGCGTAAATGATTGCCATTGTCTCCAGCTCAAATCTGTGATATTTCGATTCCGCTGCAGTTGTACGCTTAGAGAAATAAAATATTGGATGCAGTTTTCCGTCTTCTTTCTTCTGAAACAGCACTGCCCCGAAACCAAGAGAGCTTGCATCACAATGCAGTTCTATATCGTCCTTATGATTATAAATTGCCAAAATGGGTGCTTGCATTAACAGTTCCTTAAGCATTAAAAACATTTTAATTCACTATCACCAAATTTGAACTCTGTGTCTTTTCTCCAAGAGATCGTAAAGCGGTTTGGCAATAGTTGAGAAATCCTTTATAAATCTTTCTGAAATAGGAGCATAAGCCAAGAAAAACTTTGCACAATCTGTACCTTATCTGGGATTGGGAAGTTTTTGATTGCTTCTAGTCCTTTTTCATCTGCTTTTATACCTTTCCCGTTGATTGTAAACCCCAGATATTTTATGTTAGATTGTAGAAACTCACATTTGTCTATACGTAATTCTAATTTGTTTTGAGCTAATCTAATAAAGACTTCTTTTAGCGTTTCCAAGTGTTCCTGTATGTCTTTGCTGGCCACCATGATGTCGTCCATGTATACAATAACTTTGTCCTCTCTAATCAAATCATCGAATATTTTGTTAATAAACCTTTGAAACACTGCTGAAGCCGTTTTCAGGCCCTGTGGCATTCTGAGAAACTAGAATTGTCCTAAAGGTGTCACGAACGACGTATACCTAATCGATTCCTCATTAACGAATACACGGAAATAACCATTTTTGAGATCAAGTTTCGTAAAGACTCTTTTGTTGGCTAATTTGTCTAGTAGATCATCGATGTGGGGAATGGGATAGTTGTCCTTAATCAAAGTCTTGTTAAGTTTCCTAAAATCTATGCATAATCTTAAGTCTCCTGTTTTCTTTTTAACTAATACGATAGGTGAAGCGTAATCAGAATCGCTGGGTCGTATTATTCCTTTTCTTAAATATTCATTTAACAATTTTTGCAGTTTATCTTTTTTCAGTATATGACAGGCGCCTTGGAGCACAACTAAACGGTTTTGATTTTTCTAAGTTAAGTTTTTATTTCGCACCTGACTAAGGGTTCTTTTTGGTTTTACTGTCTTCACGTAGTAGTCTTCGATTGTTTGCCTAAGCTGACACTTTTAAGATTTTTATGACTTATGTTCTCCCGCAAATGTAATCAACTTTTCATTTTCCATATAATTAATATTAAAAATATCTGGCACAATAATCTCATTGTATGTGTCATCAGGTTTGTTGCTAAGGATTTCATTCATACCTATCGTATCATTATTTACCGAAATAACTGGTTCCTTTTTTGTAATTTTTGGTGCGGTAGAATCGACGCAATTTGCAACGAATAACTTACTAACTTCTGTGGAAACTTCTCCAGTATCGTCACTAATGTCTTCCCTTATCATTTCGTCTACTCCTTTACTAATCGTATCATCACTAACAATTTTCACTAACTTTTTTACTGACGGCATCACTAACAATTTTATCAACTTCATCACTAACAAAATCACTAAAAATTTTATCAACTTCATCACTAACTAAATCACCAACAATTTCAATAACTTCCCTTACTAACGGTATCACTAACAATTTTATCAACTTCATCACTAACTAAATCACTAACAATTTCATTAACTTTCTTACTAACGGTATCCCTTAAAATTTCATTTACATTCTCTATCTTAATCACCTCATCGCTAACTATTTCATGAACGTTTTCACTGATCTTTTCACTACTTATTATATTAGTGTTATTTCCAACTATATTAATTTGCATTTTATCATTTTCAATTTGCATTGCTGAATTTTCACTTAAATGATCATTAACTTCCGTATTCAAAGCGTCTAACGTAACCATCTTTAAAGCACTTAGGTCCAAATTTAACTCGCATGCATTCATGAAATCTCTACCAAGAACCACGCCATGACTCATAGACTCGTTTGACACCACGTTCAAATAAAAATAACATTTTATTCTTCCTTTCAAAACAAACCATAAAATTTTTCCGAATGTTTTCAACTGGCTTTTGTTTAGCCCAAAGTAGAATTCAAAAACTGGTTCCAAAATGCTTTCTGTGGCGATTAGACTTTTTTTGATGAACGATATTGGACTCCCAGAGTCTATGAGGCACGCTGCAATTAATGGTGTTACGATATTGTTTAAAAAGAAAATCTTACAGTATCTTTTACATAATTGTTATAGGTTACGCTCTTTCTCTCCGGGCATTGTCCGACCAAGTGTCCAAATGCCCCACATGCGTAGCATGATCCAGGCTCCCTTTTTGGTTTGAGGCAGTCCTTGGCGAAATGGCCTCGTGAGTTGCAGTTGGCGCAACGTAGGTCCTTGTTGGCCGAAGTATTTACCAGGCCCTGCGAAGACGTGTCATGCTGCATACGCTCCGGAAGGCGAATCTCCGAAAACGCATGCAAAATTTGCTTCGGATCGGAGAAGCACTGAATGCGAGCCTGAGCCCGTAAGCCCGAAACTGGAATCCCCTCAATTATCTTCTCTTTCAGCTCCTCTGTGTCTTTGTTGATGTTCCTGGCCAGCATCATCTTGTTTTCGAAATATGTGGAAAAAATTTTCTCCACGAAGCCATTGGCGCTTTTGGAATCTGTCTCTGAGTTCTCCTTTGGTGACGGTTGCCCCGAATGCCACGATCAGTTGCTCGCAAAGGTAATCAGCTGATTCCAAGATGCGCGAGGAAACTGCATGGAGCCAGCGCTGAGCATTTCCTTTCAATTTAGCGATCAGCAGCATTCGTTTTGTAATGCTGTCCAGGTTGTAAATTTGGGCAATATTCCCCAGCTGTATGACCCAATTTTTGGCACATTGTGTCCCGTCGTAATCCAGCGTTACTTCCTTTGCCAAAGTTAGAGTTGCCACCAGAGATCCCCAAATGTTTACCTTTGCGTCTTGCCGTTTTACCACACCGTTGTCTACATTGTCGTCATATTCATCACTGCCTTTATGGGTGATATTAACATTGGTGCTGTTAGCGCACACGCTGTTAGCTGCGGTGCTGTTAGCGCACACGCTGTTAGCTGCGGTGCTGTTAGCGCAAGCGATGTTGTTGTTGTTGCTGTAATTTGCGTCTCTGTCTTCGATGATGACGTCATTGGATTGGCCGACGTGATCGATCCTGTCTATCTCTTCGTAAATTTTGCGCAGCATGTCTTTGCCTGCTTCTATCTCTGCTCGTAATTTCATCAGAGCCACGTGTTCAGCTTCCACCGCGCTCGGCTGTCCTCGAGTCGATGGGGCTGCCTCTTCCTCGATCGCAGACGCCAAAGTTGGTGCTGCGCTTGCCGTCTCCTGCTGTTCTACTCGGACGACCGGAATCTCTGGTGGGTCGCCGAGTGCGTCTGGCGAAATTGCGCTTATGCGTGCGATTAGCTCGGCTTTAGAGCCTTGGGTTGATAGCCCAAGACCGGACAGCCACCTCTTCAGTTGCACTACCGAACATTTATTCAACTCTATGTCGCACATTGTGAGTAAGGCCCACTTCTGAATTGTGAGAGTAAAACGAGGTTATGTATAATATCTTTCTGTATATTTCTCCGCACACGACTTTATTGTTCTCATTATTTTCCTTTTACGAATGGCCAAGCGTCGGTCTGTCTTTTTTTAGGAGACCGTATATTTGGTATTTTTTCCAGTGTGGTCGTAGATTTGGGACTATTCGTACATATGTATACATTAAGGCTAGTATTATATATGGGGCTGACAGGGGTTATCCTACCACACATTCTGCACCAGCAACATTCCAACGGGCCCTTGATACCGTGATTGGTGCCGACATGGAACCCTACGCATTCGCATATTTAGACGACATTGTCGTCGTCGGACGAGACTTCAAGGACCACCTACACAACCTGGCAATAGTCCCTCTCGCCTTCGTAAAGCGAACCTGCGGATAAACGCGGAAAAGTGCACCTTTTCCAAAGCCGGATCAAATATCTCGGTCACGTCATCAGCGAAGAAGGTATCCACACGGTACCCGACAAGATTGCTGCCGTCAAAGATCTCAAGCCACCCACGAACCTAAAAGAACTTCGTCAGTGCATTGGAATGGCATCCTGGTACCGAAGATTCGTTCCAAACTTTGCTACAGTCGTCCAACAAATGTCTCAGCTACTCAAGAAAGGACAAACATGGACATGGACCGCAGATCAACAAGCGGCCTTCGACCAACTAAAGGAACTACTCACGACCGCTCCTGTACTTGCTTGCCCCGATTTCAACGTCAAGTTCTCACTACAAACCGATGCGAGCAACCTCGGCAACCTTGCCGTCCTCACGCAGGAGATCAAAGTGAAGGAACGCGTCATCGCCTATGTCAGCCGAGGCTTGAACCAGGCCGAAGGAAACTACTCCGCCACCGACAAGGAATGCCTCGCCGTCATTTGGGCAATCCGAAAACTACGCTGCTACCTAGAGGGATACCGGTTCGACGTTATAACCAACCATCTCCCGCTGAAATGGCTAAATACTCTGGAAAGCCCCCTACGGAAGAAGAATAGTGAGATGGGCGCTCGAACTCCAACAGTATCAGTACGACGTCCACTATAGAGCAGGGAAACAAAACGTGGTTGCCGATGCCCTGTCCCGACAACCCTTGGAGACGCTAGCAAGAATCAAAGAGGACGCAACATCTTGCCCCTGGCTCACACGAAGGATTCAGCAAACCAAAGAAGAACCCGATAAATACCCCGACTACGTTTTCGAGAATGGAGAACTCTACAGACATCTGGGCCACGGAGCCGACGATCACGACTACGTGTCATGGAAACTTTGCGTCCCAAAAGACCGACGCCAAAGAGTCCTCAAGGAATGCCATGATCAGCCCACGGCAGGCCACCTCGGCATTCGGAAAACCATCACACGGATAACAGAACGATACTATTGGCCCGGCCTATATCGCGATGTGCGGAAATACGTACGCAGCTGTTTGAGCTGCCAAAAGTTCAAGGCACTGCAACGCAAGCCCGTGGGTAGGATGCTTACCCGCAGGGCAGAGGAACCTTTCGCCACCTTATGCGCCGACTTCGTAGGGCCACTGCCCCGATCAAAACGAGGGAACACCATGCTACTGGTATTCTTCGACACCTTCTCAAAATGGGTCGAACTAGTGCCCCTTAAGAAGGCTACCACCGCCACTCTAGAGCTAGCTTTTCGGGAACGCATTCTAAGTCACTTCGGCGTACCAAAACGATTCGTCTGTGACAATGGAACACAGTTCACCAGCCGCTCATTCCGCCTGTTTATGCAAACAGCCGGCGTTGATCTGCAACACACCGCACCGTATTGCCCCCAGGAAAACCCTACGGAACGGAAAACCCTACGGAACAATCGAACAGTAAAGACGATGATTGCACAATTTGTGGAGGACCATCAAAACACATGGGACGAACTCATCCCCGAGATATCACTAGCAATTAACTCCAGTGTCTCGGAAACAACTGGATTCAGCCCCGCCTTCTTGCTACACGGGAGAGAACCTCGCTTACCTGGAACATTATACGACGAAGTTACACCAGGGACAGGAAGCCCTCCGGACACAGCCCACACTAAGGCAACCCGACTCAAAGAAGTATTCGCGATAGTGCGGAATAACATTCAGCGGGCGAGTCAAGAACAATCCCGTCACTACAATCTCCGCCGACGACAATGGCGCCCCACTGTGGGTCAACTAGTACTGATCAGGCAACACCACCTTTCCAACGCAGCCGACGGCTTCGCTGCGAAATTGGCCCCAAAATATGATGGCCCATTCAAAGTCAAGGGTTTCGCGGCAACAAATATCGTCAAGTTGCAACACCCCGGAAGTCGGAAACTGAAAGTCGCAAATATCAACGACCTGAAAGAGTACCATGACACGTTGGACAGCGACCCCTGCTGAGGAAGCAAACGACACCAGCGATCACAACGACCCCTGACGACGGAAAACCACCAATAGAAACGCCAAAACACGTCAGAAGGATGCCGCGGGCCCTACGCCCGCAACGCAACGATAACGACAGTGCCCACTTGTAACTCCACCCGGAAGAAAGGGGGTGGTGTAACGAACCCTGGGACCAGGGCCCGTTACATTCTTATATATATTCATATTCATAGCACTAAGTTACTTTGTCATATATATATATATATAATCTATACACCAACAACACAAACACCATACACCTGACACTGCCCGCGCGCCGATCGGGTTCTGCGGAAGCAACACGCGCGACCCAGTTTCCCCGAATTTTCAAAAACTACACTCAGGTCATTTCCCGGTGCAACCGAGTCAATGACCAAAGTGACAAATCTAGACTCAGCTTATTTCTCGGTGCAACCGAGGCAATGACCGGGTCGGTGGCACAAGTGGAGAACTCGACACCACTTCCGTAACCACAAACTTCAGTGGACTCAGCCCCTCGAGATCGGCCTTAAATAGCCCGATCCCTCGATCAATCGGGGCAGTCCATCGCCTATCCTCAACTAAAACGGCACTCCATCGCCTATCATAAACCAAAACGGCAGTCCATCCGCCGAGCACCAAACGGCAGTACATCCGCCGCGGCTACCAACACCACGCCTCAGTAAGAAAACACACGCAAGAATTACCACGCGACACTAGCAATAATAAAACCAATATATATATAATCAAGAATAAAGACAAATCATAAACCTCAAAAGCTCAACGAAGTGTCGTCATTCCTTCGCCGAACGCGAATACAAATCAGGTGACCCAGAAACATATTGCCGCGCACACCAAAAACTCAGGTGTCAGCGTTTTTCCCTTTCATCGCCCAGTGCGATTACCAAACTACCTACACGGTAGCCAGACTCGACGCCCGCTCCACTTTCGGTCTCACGGCCAAGCCCTGCCCTAAAGTTCCAGCGAACTACAAATTCCTTGTAGGGAAGAATCCTGGACAGACTGAGCCTACCTCAGCCTGAGATAGGTTTCTTAAAACTCATATATTCGATTCTTCGAATATTTTTTGCCAATGCCTACAGATTGGACCAAAAAATTTGGCGAATTTATACCGCAGACGGAAAACAGTCGCTTTCTTAAAAAAACGAGAAAGAACGTACGGAGTCGCTGTAAACGCGACTCTACTTTTATACCCGTACTCAGTCAGTACACATGTGATTTATGTGGAATTTTCAAATGTTTTATCAGTTTTACATTTTACATTTTACATTTTTTGCTGCATCTGTCATCTACATCTACATCAGTTCCCACAACAACACACGTACACTGCACGAGGCAGCATGTTTGAGCGTGAGTGTGCGTGTGAGAGAATCTGCAGCGACAATCAACCCCAATAAATGACTTCAGTTGCTAGGGGGGAAATTGCTTCTAAAAATTCATTTGATCATTGTGGCTACAATAATGATCCGATTTGAACCAAATTCGGGAATCTGTTAGATATGGTAATTTTCTACGATGCATTTTTGGTTTTTTTCTATCTTCAAAATTGTGGATTTTCGTCTTTTGTGGTGGCGGAAGGGAGCGGGGCGAAATTTTGAAATACACTTGTTCAGGTTCGGTATCACAGGAGTGTAAACAGAAAGTTTGGTTGGTCTAGCTCTTATAGTCTCTGAAATCAAGGCGACACAAAATACAAAAAACCAAATCCACATGTCTTTGTGTGAGTGCGATAGAGAGGGAGCGAAGTTTTTTTGTATGTTTTTCTCTATTGTGGCTCTATTAATGATTCGATCCGATTTAGATTTGGGCCCCTGATAGATACGGTCTTTCTCTATGATACTGCATTTTAGTTTTTGTTATTTTCAAAATTGTGGCCGCCACAGATGTGCGCCCTTTGTGGGGCGGAAGTGGGCGGGGCGAAATTTTGAAACACTTTTCTAGGAGTGAGATATCACATCAGTTTGGAAAAAGATTTGGTCCCTCTAGCTCTTATAGCCTCCGAGCAATGGGCGACAAACAAGACGGACAGACAGCAATTACCACAAATACAATATACCCTTTTACTCTTCGAGTACGGGTATAAAAATGCATTGACATGAATTTGACACCATTACCAGGGCAATTGAGTTTGAGTCCTTGTTTGGCTCTGGGAATTGAACCAAAGTTCTGCGTACTGAGACATCGGCAAAGGTTAAACATGTTCGCTCACAACATGATGCGAAAGCAAGTCTAGCATGTCTGTTACACGGACATAAAAATGTATGTCTGTATTGTCTTCAACTTCTTAGACTTCAGATTTGGGTTTTGTCTTGTTGTACGTGGTTACGTAAATGTGTTTGTACTGTGTACTCACATATTGTGCGTGTATTGGTTATAGGATTTGCTTTTCGCATTCCGCGTTGATTGTTTCTTATTTCTTCTCACATACCCGTTACCTTAGAATTTGTTGTTTTATGACACGTTTTGAAGTAGCTTGCTCCACTATATAAGAAAAACAGTTTTTTTGTGTATCCTTTGTATGCTGTATGACTGTAAATTCAGTAAAGCAGCAGTAAATTCAACGCTTAACAGTACAGGAGGAAACAAACCACACTTTTGCGAATGTCGGAGTGCGTTTCCATACGTTAATGAGCAAGAACGTTTGGAGTCGCCGTAAACGCGACACTACCGTACTCAGTCAGTACACATGTGATTTATTTTTTTCTATCTTCCTAATTGCATAAGAAAAAAAAGATGACTTATCGAAGCATTGACATGAATTTGACACCATTACCAGGGAAATTGAGTTTATGTCCTTTTTATAAAAATTTTTGTTTGGATTGATAAAAATTGATCTGAAAAAATGTTCCAATGTTCCAGAACAACACTTTTGGGCTTTCAATCGAACAGTCCGATTTGGTTATCGATAGATCTCTGTTAAACATAAAGCATAGTACTGAGATCGAAAAAAGAGCTCGCGAACATAATCAGGGTTGATATTCGTATGAAACCGATAAGAAATTTTTTCGGGCAAAAACTGTTTCCTAGGGTCTGTACGGAAGGTAGTACTCAGATACAAAAAACAGGCCGATAGATCCTAGAAAAGCAGGTATTTGCAGGTATTGTTCTAGCCTCTCGAAAAAGATATCTGTGTTATATTTTCTGCTAGCAAACATAAAGTAAACATGGCAAAATGGAGGGCATGAATCAAAAACCAAACAAGCGGCTAGTGGAATTCAGCGACGAAGATATTATTTAACTAATTAATGAGGTCGAACACAAAGAGCTGTTGTGGAATTTGAGTAGTAACCATCATTGTGATGCAAATGCTATAAAAGCTGCATGGCAATACATTATATGTTGTCTCTAAATTCTCAGCTTGCCCACCTTCAATCAAACATTGACTATCTTGACAGTAAACATGTACCTATTGAGAGAAAGGCAGTCAAACGAAGAGATATGTAACTCATGGTTCAACCCGGAGATAAGATAAGAGATAAGATTAAATCAAATGCTATTGGCCTTGACGACATGAACCCGAAATTTTTGAGAATAATACTCCCTAGAATCATTAGGCAAGTTACCTTCAATTTTAACACACCCATTACCACATCAACGTTCCCAGACAAGTGGAAGGAGGCTAAAATAGTCCCTATCCCAAAAAGCAAACTCCCCAGACTATAGGCCAATATCCATACTCCCGACCCTGTCAAAAGCGTTCGAAACCTTGGTAGCTGAACAAATAAATTCGTTTCTTGCAGAGCACAGACTTCTTAACAGAAATCAATCTGGATTCAGAATTAATAGGAGTTGTACAACTGCAATGATAAAAAATTGTAGAGGATATCCGTGAAAAAATGGACGATGGAAATGTAACGTTCCTAACTTTTCTTGACTACACTAAAGCTTTTGACTCAATTGACCATCGCATCCTCATCGCAAAGCTTTGCGAATCCTACAACTTCTCTGATTCAGCAGTACGGTTGCTATCGTCCTATCTCCTAAATAGGACACAGGCTGTAGTTGCCGAAGGCAAAATGTCGTCCTTTGCTCATGTTAAGTGTGGTGTCCCACAGGGATCAGTACTTGGTCCGTTATTGTTTTCGATTTATGAAAATGATTTGCCAATAGTATTGTCCGACTGTAATGTGCACATGTATGCTGGTGACGTCCAATTATATGTTAGTCGACCGTTAAATAGATGAGTGTATAAATGTTACCAATAGAGAGCTTGAGAAGATAAGTGCATGGGCAACCAACAATCGTCTATGCCTTAATCCAACGAAGTCAAAATGCTTGATTATATACAAAAACAAGAAAAAGATAAACCAAACCATATTAAGAGGTATAGAAATATCAAACACTCCCAATAGCTACATAGAGAAGACAACTAATTTAGGCTTTATAATAAACAGTACTCTGTCGTGGCATGATCATGTGAGCAAAGCAGTCGGAAAAACCTATGGGATTCTAAGAGCACTTAATATTACCAAGCCATTTATACCAGTAAGCATCCGGATGCAGATAGCAAAAGCTTACTTAATACCTGTTCTCACTTATGGGATCGAGGCATTTGGACACTGTGGCTACGCAAACAGTCAAAAGTTTAACGTGTGTTTTAATAATATAGCAAGATACATATTTGGACTAAGGCGCAACGACAGAATCTCTGCATTCTCATATAAAATTTTCGACATGACTCTGTGTTCAATTGATTGACTATAAGATGCTTACGTTCCTACATAAAATAATCCTCACCAGACAACCCGAATATCTGTATGAAAAACTTAGATTTACCAATTCCGCAAGAACGAACAATATTATCACCATACGATTTAGAACACTAAATTCCGAGAGACATTTCTTTGTGAATGTTATTCGCATATGGAATCAACTTCCACATCACATGAAAACAATACGAAACCTTTCAAAATTCAAAACTCAGTTAGGAGCCCACCTCACATTAGATTAAGATTTAAAATCCAATCAAAACAAATTAAATTTAAAATAAAAATCACGAACATTATCATAAGAAAACAAACCAACAAATGTAACCATTAATAAGTATGTCATACTAAAAGATTAATTTATATCTAAGTTGAATACCAAACAAATGTGACACCTAGTGACTAGTGCTCTAATTATAAGCCCCTTGCTTGTAGCACTAGGAAATACAATAAACAAACAATTACAATTAAAATTACAATTTGAGGCCACTGAGAGGAATAGAAATGAATTTTAAAATGTAATTATATATATAAGCTTAGTACTCAGATCGAAAAAAGAGAGAGTTTGGAAGAGTGGAAAGCATGGGGAAAGCATTCTCAATGCAACGACGTGCTCGGGTTATTCTGTAGTTAAAAATACGCTCGTCTACAGCCAGGCTTCGGGAGCTGAATGGCTTCATAATCTGATTATGCAGCGGGAATGCATCATCTCTAAAAATGTAATATGAAGTTCGCTCTCTATTTAGCACATTTTCGTCAGGAAACTGACGAAAGTTTCAGAAGACAACAACGCTTTTCCAAGCATACAGTGTGAGAAGGCATTCGTGTCTCCCTCACTTCCATTGGCGCCAACATCTAAGCAGTTTAACCGTACGGAATGCAGTGCACACATCTGGTCACACCACTGCACAGTGGTTGGGCTTGTATGGAGCCACGGCTTGTTATAGTAGTTATATTGTTACGAAATTTTCAGCAAAATTCAGCAAAAAATATTTAAAATATAAAATAAAAAAAATTGCCGATATCGTACGTCTATATCATACTAGACGGGCCCGGTCACGCTTCACTGTGACACATTGTGCTAGCTTGAGTGAGAAGTGAGCCGAATAATACTACGTTTAAAAAATGTATTTTTAAAATAATTAGAGGGTATAAAATACCCAATATCCCGTTCCCGTTTCCGTCATCTTCAGTTGATCGTCTCCCATTCCTTTTTTCGCAACGCACTTAAATGCTTTGCTCGCACGGATTCCCTGTCAAGTTTTTCCCCAGAAAACTTTAATGCACCACAATACTCGCAAACAACGTTCATTTGCCCAATGCCAACGCTAGGATGCAAGCTGTAATCATTGCTGCAATCGTATCAAAACGCTGCTCGATTCAAATCTCTTGTTCTGTATCGCAAATTATCTATTTGTTGACCTCTGTTGTTCGCTCGACGATTTTGCATTGCCAACCGAGCCGTTTCACGGACTGCCTCAATTTGCTCTAGTGATCGAGAAGCACGAAGTCGAGCCATACTAACGCAGCGCTGTTCACGTGCAATTTCTTGTTCTCTTCGGTCCTTTCATTTGCAGTGTTTCGTATCCTTCTTGCAATACGGCTTTGTTGGGAAAGATTCGATCGTCTTGGTCGCGGCATTTTTTAAATAAACTTCACTTCACTTCAATTCATCTAAAATTTTATTTCAAAACTCATATTTTCAACCATTTATTCATGGACAAAATTAGTTAGCTGTTCGAGATGCGTTTTGTTATTCCAAGTCTGATGCGTTTTTGTTAATAGTTAATCGAACGTAGTTTGGCTTTGTTCAACCTAATGAAAGTTAAACATATCTGACATACATCTATTTTGACATACATGTTGACTCAATGTGATTGAGAATGCGAATTCGACGATTTCTTTTTTGTTGTACCACGTTTTATCAGGTTTTTACATTTTACATTTTTTTTCTACATCTCTCATCTACATCTACATGATCTACATCACTTCTCACAACAACACATGTTCACTGCACGAGGCAGAATGTGTGAGCAGTGTGTGAGCGAGAGAGAGAATCTGTTTCGACTATCATCCCCAAAAATGGGGATAAATCCGCGTAAATCCGCTGCAAGGGGGCGGGGAAAATTTCTGCTGAAAATGCTGCTGGGCGTGGCAAAATTTTGAAATAAACTTGCACTGAAGCGATATCAAAGGAGTCTGGACAAAAAGTTTGGTTGCTCTAGCTCTTATAGTCTGTGAGATCGAGGCGCTCATTTGTACAAAAAACCAAATCAACTCGTTTTTTTGTAAGTGCGAAAGAGAGGGAATGATGTTTCTCGAAATGGTTTTCTCTATTGTGGCAATACTAGTTGGAAGTTGGCGGGGCGAAATTTTAAAACATTTTTCTGGGAGTGAGATATTACATCAGTCTGCACTAACTCTTATAGCCTCCGAGAAATGGGCGACAAACAAGACGGACAGACAGAAAATAGCACAAATACAATATACCCTTTTACTCTTTGAGTACAGGTACAATAATAATTAATCTGATTCTTCAAAATCCGTGTTTGTTGCAATTTGAGATATTTTTCTAGTGTGCTGCTCTCTAAATATTTGTATATCTTTGTTTCGCGATTTTTCAGCTTCTGCATCGTGGATTAAAACTTTGTGCACTGAGCACGGAAAGTAGCACCAATCATACAAATCTAGCAACTTCTGGACAGTGTCAAGAGGATATATTCAGAGTTTGTCAGCATTAATCCTGTACCCTGATGACGTAGCTTAGAGCAATGTTGAACATCGTATTATAAGGCTTTCATCTAAGCCAGTTATTTCAGCTGATATTTCCGAATTATAATTCCTGCTACCTCCACTTCTCGGCTGGTCCACTATTAGCCTCATTTATGCTTTGAAGTCTTCTTTGATCCATTTTTATACCCGTAATCGAAGAGTAAAAGGGTATATTGTATTTGTGGTAAAAGTGGATGTGTGTAACACACAGAAGGAAGGCGTTTCCGACCCCATAAAGTATATATATATTCTTGATCAGCATCAATAGCCGAGTCGATATAGCCATGTCTGTCCGTCCGTCTTGTTTTTCACTCATTGCTGGAAGGCTATTAGAGCTAGAGCAATCAAATTTTTTTTCCAGACTGATGTGATCTCCCACTCCTAGAAAAAAGTTTCAAAATTTCGCCCCGCCTACTTCAGCCCCCACAAAGAGCTCACATCTGTGGCGTTCACAATTTTGAAAATAACAAAAAACTAAAAACATACAAAAAAACTTCGCTCCCTCTCTATCGCACTCACACAAAGACATGTGGATTTGGTTTTTTGTATTTTGTGTCGCCTTGATTTCAGAGACTATAAGAGCTAGAGCAACCAAACTTTCTGTTTACACCCTGTGATACCAAACCTGAACAAGTGTATTTCAAAATTTCGCCCCGCTCCCTTCCGCCACCACAAAAGACGAAAATCCACAATTTTGAAGATACCATATCTACCAGATTCACGAATTTGGTTCAGATCGAATCATTATTGTAGCCACAATGATCAAATGAATTTTTAGAAGCAATTTCCCCTAGCAACTGAAGTCATTTATTGGGGTTGATTGTCGCTGCAGATTCTCTCACACGCACACTCACGCTCAAACATGCTGCCTCGTGCAGTGTACGTGTGTTGTTGTGGGAACTGATGTAGATGTAGATGACAGATGCAGCAAACAAATGTAAAATGTAAAATGTAAAACTGATAAAACATTTGAAAATTCCACATAAATCACATGTGTACTGACTGAGTACGGGTATAAAAGTAGAGTCGCGTTTACAGCGACTCCATACGTTCTTTCTCGTTTTTTTAAAGAAAGCGACTGTTTTCCGTCTGCGGTATAAATTCGCCAAATTTTTGGTCCAATCTGTAGGCATTGGCAAAAAATATTCGAAGAATCGAATATATGAGTGTAATGTTGACAAGCCAAACTCAAAGCAGTTCTCATTAACATTCTCTTCCAATCACTTTTCCAAATCATTCATTTCCGTTGGCTTTGCTTTACAAATGTAACATTTTAACTCATCAATTGGTTCCTTTAAATGCCTTTCTTCGTTTAAAGCCAATTGAGCCGTTTCTGTTTGAAATCGAACCTCTTCGGTCTGCAGAAGCGTTTAGATGAAGGTCGCGGGGATTTTTCCAAATTATTTTATTGCCTTTGGGATCAGTTGAATAGATAATCAGCTGCAATGGTACGTATGACGTAACAAAAAGAGTAGAATCGTCCAAACTATTGTTAAGCGCTTTCTGTTTATATTCAGAATGTCCGGTACCACCATCGAATCCCCATTTTCCTATCAAAATTAAGTTTTTCACCAATCGTCCGTAATTATACCCGTACTCGAAGAGTAAAAGGGTATATTGTATTTGTGGTAAAAGTGGATGTGTGTAACATAGAGGTGGAATAATTTCCGACCCTATAAAGTATATATATTCTTGATCAGCATCAATAGCCGAGTCGATATAGCCCTGTTCGTCCGTCCGTCTGTCCGTCTGTCCGTCTGTCCGTCCGTCCGTCTTGTTTGTCGCCCATTGCTCGAAGGCTATAAGAGCTAGAGCAACCAAACTTTTTTATCCAGTCTGATGTGATATCTCACTCCTAGAAAAGTGTTTCAAAATTTCTCCCCGCCCACTTCCGCCCCCACAAAGAGCGCACATCTGTGGCGGCCACAATTTTGAAAATAACAAAAATCGAAAAATGCAGAATCATAGAGACAGCCCATATCTATCAGGGGCCTAAATCTGAATCGGATCGGATCATTAATATAGCCACAATAGACAAAAACATTCGCAAAAAAACTTCGCTCCATCCCTTTCGCACTCACACAAAATCGAGTCGATTTGGTTTTTGTATTTTGTGTAGCCTGGATCTCAGAGACTATAAGAGCTAGAGCAACCAAACTTTTGGCCAAGACTCCTGTGATACCAAACCTGAACAAGTGTATTTCAAAAATTTCGGCCCGCCCCCTTCTGCCCCCCACAATAGACGAAAATCCACAATTTTGAAGATAGAAAAAAACTAAAAATGCAGTATGGTAGAATATGACCATATCTACCAGGTTCCCGAATTTGGTCCAGATCGGATCATTATTGTAGCCACAATGATCAAATGAATTTACAGCAGTAATTCCCCCCCTCCTCATGCAGCGTAAGTCAATTATTGGGGTTGATTGTCGTTGCAAATTCTCTCACACGCACACGCACACTCACGCTCAAACATGCTGCCTCGTGCGGTGTACGTGTTTTGTTGTGAGAACTGATGTAGATGTAGATGACAGTTGAAGCAAACAAATGTTAAATGTAAAATGTAAAAAACTGATACAACATTTGAAAATTCCACATAAATCACATGTGTACTGACTGAGTACGGGTATAAAAAGTAGAGTCGCGCCTACAGCGACTCCGTACGTTCTTTCTCGTTTTCTTAATAATTTCATGTTGAAGTTTTAAAATCTGGGAAGCTGTATGGTTGGTTTAGCAAGCTTTGCGGTTTAACTACAGCTTTTGCTTCAGTAACGCTGATTTCATTTTTTTGCTTTTAACGCCTGCTCGTAGCTTGGCAATAGCAATACATCAAATGACACTAACGAATTGATAAACTTACTAAAGTTTGGTTGCTCTAACATTTACAGTTTTTGAAATCCAGTCGCTTATCTGGACGAATGGGCAAAGCCGACGCGTTTGTGTGTGAGAGATAGCGAGAGGAAAAGATGCTTCTTCAAATGGTTTTCTTTATTGTAGCTACGGGTAATGATCAGATCCGATTCAGATTTTGGCCTCTGATAGATATGGGCTCTATGATTCTGCACTTTTTGTTTTCTGTTATCTTCAAAATTGTGGACGCCACAAATGTGCGCCCTTTGTGGGGAATCATAGAGAAATACCATTTATTATAGTCACAAAATATATTTTCAGCAGCGAGGCCCAGCAACTCCCGCGACAAAATATACATTTTTAGGGTTGATAGCCGCTACACTGCACGAGACAGAGTGTGTGAACGAGAGAGAGAATCAGTAGCGGCTATAAACCCTAAAAATTTATATTTTGTTGTGGTGGGTAAGGGGGCTCGCTGCTGAAAATGTATTTCATCTTTGTGGCTATAATAATAATCCGATCTGGACCAGATTCGGGATTAGATATGATCATTCTCTACGATACTGCATTTTTGGTTTTTTCTTATCTTCAAAGTTGTGGACTTTCATCTTTTTGGGGGGGCGGAATTGGGCGTAGCGAAATTTTGAAATAAACTCGCACTGAAGGGTATATTGAATTTGTGGTAAAAGTGGATGTGTGTAACATAGGGAAGGAAGCGTTTCCGACCCCATAAAGTATATGTATGTATTATAGCATCAATAGCATCAATAGCCTCGTCGATATAGCCATGACTGTCCGTCAGTCTGTCTGACTGTCCGTCTTTTTTGTCACCCATTGCTCGGAGACTAAACGACCTAGAGAACCCAAATTTTTTTCCAGACTGATGTAATATCTCACTTATAAAAGTGTATTTCAAAATTTTTCCACGCCTCCTCAAAGGGCAAATATCTCATTTCACATTTTTGAAGATAACTGAAAACTAAAAATGCAGAATCATAGAGAAAGACCATATCTATCAGAAGCTCAAATCTGAATCGGATCGGATTATTAGTATAGTCACAATAGAGAACAACATTGCGAAAAACATCGTTCCCTCTCGCCCGCACTCACACACAAACGTGTCGGCTGTGCCCTTTCGTACAAATTACCTGGATCTCAGAGACTATAAAAGCAAGAGCAACCAAACTTCTTGTCCAGACATCACAGGAGTCTAGACAAAAAATTTGGTTGCTCTAGCTTTGATCAGAAACGCTTCCTTCTCTATGCTACACACATACATTTTTACCACAAATAGAATATACCCTTTTACTCTTCGAGTACGGGTATAAAAATGGAAAAAGAAAAAGAAATATAAAACCGTTTGACGGCGAGAAATATTCCATTTGGAAATTTCGAGAAATCGATGTTTCAAAAGTAATAGATAGTGATAGGTGACAATGATCAGTGGATGAAAGCTGAAATAAAAGCGAAAAGTTTGATAAGAGAATTTTCGTCAGATTCGTTGCTGCATTTCGCAACTTCCGACAATACAGCAAAGGAAATTCTAGCCAGTTTGGACGCTAAATACGAGAGAAAAAGTTTGGCATCTCAACATTCAATCTGAAAGCAATTAATGTGAATAAAGTTGAAACCTGGTTTCAATTTCATAAGTCATTTCAACGTATTTGATGATCTGGTTACGGAACTAAGAGGTTCGGGTTCTAAAATTGAGGAGGTGGATGAGGTAGCTCATTTGTTAATGACACTCCCATCGACTTATGATGGAATTGTGACTGCTGTAGAGACATTGTCTGAGTCTACATTGACATTAGGTTTTGTGAAAAATTGGCTTTTGGATCATGAGATTAAATTGAGTGATGCCAGTAAAGACAGGAGCTCGAAAGTTCTACAGGCGGTAGGAAACAATCAGCAAAGGGACAGAAGAATGTTTAAAAATATTACAATCAAAAATAAAAAAACAGTTTTAAAGGAAAAATTTATAAAAAGAATACCAGTGTCATCATTGTAAGAGGAAGGGTCATTTTAAAAAGGATTGCTATTCTTTAAAGAACCTTCAAGAGAATCAGCCAAGACAAGTGTAGATGTGTAATTATACCCGTACTCGAAGAGTAATAGGGTATATTGTATTTGTGGTAAAAGTGGATGTGTGTAACACACAGAAGGAGGCGTTTCCGACCCCATAAAGTATATATATTCTTGATCAGCATCAATAGCCGAGTCGATATAGCCATGTCTGTCCGTCCGTCTGTCCGTCCGTCTTGTTTTTCACTCATTGCTCGAAGGCTATTAGAGCTAGACCAATCAAATTTTTTTTTTTTACTGATGTGATATCTCACTCCTAGAAAAGTGTTTCAAAATTTCGCCCCGCCCACTTCCCGCCCCCACAAAGGGCGCACATCTGTGGCGTCCACAATTTTGAAGATAGCAGAAAACGAAAAATGCAGAATCATAGAGACAGCCCATATCTATCAGGGGCCAAAATCTGAATCGGATCGGATCGTTAATATAGCCACAATAGACAAAAACATACGCAAAAACTTCGCTCCATCCCTTTCGCACTCACACAAAATCGAGTAATTTTGTTTTTCGTAAATATGAACGCCTGGATCTCAGAGACTATAAGAGCTAGAGCAACCAAACTTTTTGCCAAGACTCCTGTGATACCAAACCTGAACAAGTGTATTTCAAAATTTCGCCACGCGCCCTTCCGCCCCCAAAAGACGAAAAATCCACAATTTTGAAGATAGAAAAAAAAATAAAAATGCAGTTTTGTAGAGAATGACCATATCTACCAGATTCCCGAATTTGGTTCAGATCGGATCATTATTGTAGCCACAATGATCAAATGAATTTTCGGCAGCGAGCTGCCCTGCCCCTGCCCCAGCAACCAAAACAAAACATACATTTTTATTAGGGTTGGTGGCAGAAGCGGCTGCTGCTGATTCTCTCACACTCACACTCGCACTCGAACGCTCTGCCTCGTGCAGTGTACGTGTGTTGTTGCGAGAACTGATGTAGATGACAGATGCAGCAAACAAATGTAAAATGTAAAAACTTATAAAACATTTAAAAATTCCACATATATCACATGTGAACAGACTGAGTACGGGTATAAAAGTAGAGTCGCGTTCGAAGCGACTCCGTACGTTCTTTCTCGTTTTTGTACACGGTACATGAACCGTCTACAGTTTTGTCGCGGCAACTAGCACTTGAACAATTTGGACAGCGGAGTGGGTTTCCTGTGGATGAGCAGAGTGATTGCTCGTGAAGAATGAATATGAATGAATATGTTGTTATGGTACATGACTGATTCTGATACTATTTTATTCAACATTATTATTATTTTATTTAACAAACTTAATCTCTATTTTTAAATAACAAAAGTGCTGATTCTATAAGAATATGGTGATAGGGAATGTGGAATTAATATGATATTATTGTGATATTATGGTGTGTTATGACATCTCCCCTTACCTGGGTTAACGTTGTTTATGCGATCAGTGTATATTGTGTTATATTAATTATGTATAATTCTGCGCTTGAACAACAAGCACAGACAGCCGCCGCAGCTCAGCAGGACGGCGCCTTCGCATTCATGTTACAGAGATCCAAACATATGCAACGCAAAGATGGCGTGTTTTTATACCCGTTATCGAAGAGTAAAAGGGTATATTGTATTTGTGGTAAAAGTGTGTGTCTCTATGTGTGTAACATAGAGAAGGAAGCGTTTCCGACCCCATAAAGTATGTATATTTTTAATTAGCATCAATAGACGAGTCGCCCGTCCGTCTTGTTTGTCGCCCATTGCTCGGATATTCCACACTGATATGAATGAATGCCTTCGCATTCATGTTACAGAGATCCAAACATATGCAACGCAAAAGATGGCGTGTTTTTTTTATACCCGTTATCGAAGAGTAAAAAGGGTATATTGTATTTGTGGTAAAAGTGGATGTGTGTAACATAGAGAAGGAAGCGTTTCCGACCCCATAAAGTATGTATATTTTTAATCAGCATCAATAGACGAGTCGGCCGTCCGTCTTGTTTGTCGCCCATTGCTCGGATATTCCACACTGATATGATATCCCTCTCCTACAAAATTTTGCCCCGCCCACTTCCGCCTCGACAAAGGGCGCACATCTGTGGCGTCCAGAATTTTAAAGATAGTAGAAAACTAAAAATACATAATCATTGAGAAAGACCTTATCTATCAGGGGTTCAAACCTGAATCGGAGCGGATCATTAGAATAGCCACAATGGAGAAAACCATTTCGAGAAACATCTTTCCATCTCGCTCGCACTCACACACAAACGGGTCGACTTTGCCAATTCGTAGAAATGAGCGCCTGGATCTCAGAGACTATAAGAGCTAGCAAACTTTGTGTCCAAGCTCCTGTGATACCACTTCAGTACAAGTGTATTTCAAAATTTCGCCACGCCCTCTTCCCCCCCCGCCAAAATATGAAAGTCTACAATTTAAAAGATAGAAAAAAACGAAAAATTCAGTATCGTAGAGAATGATCATTCTACCAGATTCCCGAATCTGGTTCAGATCGGATCATTATTGCAGCCCCAATGATACAATTTTCAGACACCTTTTAAAATGTGGCATAAATGGAAGCCAAATTTAAAGTACTTAAAGATATTTGGTTCACAAGTGTTCATTCACAACAAAACAAGAAAAAGAAAATTTGACGACGAATCAATTTATAGTATACTAATCGGGTATGCCGCAAATGGTTCTAAGATTTGGGTGAAAGAATATAAGAAATGCATAGTAACCAGAGATGTAATAGGGGATGAAAGTATGTATATAAATCCGATGTTGACTCCCTACAACAATAAGCTGTGATGGGGACATTGTGTTTCCAAACGAGAGTGGAGAACAAGAAATGGATGCCCAGAATAAAATTATGGGAGAGATACAATATAATATCCCGAATGAGATTGTATAAATGTCCCGAATGAGAGTACGGATCGTAGAAATTTCCTGAATGAGAGTAAGGAAGGTAAACAATGTAATGTCCTGAATGAGAGTACGGATGGCAGTTTCTTGATGGAGAGCATGGATGACATTCAGTATGAATCTGGAGAAAATGAGAATCTTGAAGTCAGCAAGAGAAACCACAAATATCTTATAGGATATTAAATGGTGGTTTGGAGTGTTGAAAAAATACCTTTTGCGACATACCAAAGTCGTATGATGAAGTAAAAGGAAGGCATGATAAGTTAAAATGGGAACAAGCAATGAAAGAAGAGTTCGATTCTCACATTCTCAATGAGAACGGTGAACAGGGAAATCTGTGGCTTTACACAGCGATATTTGATGGATTATGAAGAGACACTTGCTCCTGTTGCAAGGATCTCAAATTTTCGGTTTATAATGGCCTTGTCAAACCAATTCGACTTAAAAGTTCATCATATGGATGTGAAAACTGCATTTTCAAATGGAAACTTGAAAAGGGGAGATACATATATATGGATATTCCTCAGGGTCTGACTGCAAAACCTAATGAAGTATGCAAGTTGAACAAAATATATATGGGCTTAAACAGGCAGCTCGATGCTGGTATGAAATATTTGAGCATATACTCAAAGAAATTGGATTTGTTAGTTCAGCAGTAGACCATTGTCTTAATATAATTATCTTCATTATCTTCTTGACAAATGAGATTTTGCCAAAAACATATTTATTTATTTATTTATAATAGTTGGATATAATTAAAATTAACTCTAACTTATTTGTAAAGCACTGGCTGCGGGGGCCTTCGGCTTGCTTCTATACGTATTTACATTTTATATATATATATATATATATATGTATATATATATAGTATATATATTTTTTTACATATTTACATTGGGTTAGGTTAGGTCATAAGAGGTGATACACGTGTGTTTTTTTAAGGAACTCAATTATTTTGGTGATATTTTCGGGGGTTGGGTTTTCGAGAAACGATAGGGGCACCTGTGTCGGAATATTTGGTTTTTGAAGTTTAAAGTTGCAGTACAGTTGGTGAGGATATGTTTAATTGTAAGATCGTTTGCTGTATGACAATTTGGGCAGGGTATGATGTTGTCCGGGTTGTTTTAGTGTTGTCGTGTGAATCTTGTGTGTCCTAGTCTGAGTCTAACGATTTTAATTTGGTCACTGCGTGTAATGGTTTTTTGATTTATATTTTTTAGGTAAAGGGTTGTGTTTGTTGGGTTTGTATTTAGTTGTTTGTACCAACTGTTGCAGAGTTCTAAGTTTTGTTTGAGTTTTTGAGTTAGCTCCTTCGTAAGAAATTTTATTAATTCTGTAGTGTTGAAGTTAGGGGTATAATGTAGGGGCATATTGTATGTGTATTTGGCTGTTGTGTCGGCTAGCTCGTTTCCTTCAATGCCACAGTGGCCAGGTATCTAAAGGAGTTTTATTCTAGGGGCAGTTTTGGTGAGGAGGGATCTAATGGATATGGGATATAAGTTATTTTTGTTGATGTTCCGGATGGACCTTAAGGATGCGAGGGAGTCAGAACAAACTATGTAGTTTCCCGTTCTTTTTGGAATTAGTTTTATTGCGTCTAGAATGGCTATGGTTTCGGCTGATAGGATTGATGAGTAGTGGAGTAGAATTCCTCTTTTTAGGATTTCGTTTTCGGTGGTGATGGCAAAGGTGACTGTGCTATTTGGCAAAGAACCGTCTGTGTATATGAATGTATGGTTGTTGTATTTGTCTTTGAGTTCGAGAAATTGTTGTCTGTATATGATTGGTGGTGTGTTGGATTTGCTAAATTTCTGTAGTGCAGTGTTGATAAGAGAGGGGGGAAATGTCCATTGGGGGGTGTTTGTTTTTTTCGGAAGGAGGAAGTAGGGAATGTTGTGTTGTTTGCATGAGAGAATGATTTTTTCTAGTGTTGACGATAATTTGCTTCTTTTTTGGGTCCTGTATTGTTTAATGTATTTGTAAAGTGGTGAGTTTGAGCTGTGTAGTAGTGTTTTGTACATTTTAGATGTGTTAAGGTCTCTTTTTTGTTCTATAGTGGGTACGTTTGCTTCAAAAAGCAGGTTGGGGGGATGGGGGTTGAGTGTAGTGCTCCCAGTGAAATGCGAATTGCGGCGTTGAATAAAGTTTTGAGTTTGTTGAGGGTTGATTTAGGGGCGTGGCCGTAGATAAAAAGTGCGTAGTCTATTTTTGAGATTAAGGTTGATTTAGTTATAGTTATAAGTGTGTGTGTGCTGCAATTTAGTTTCGGGCTTGATAGGCATTTAATTACGTTAAGTTTGTTGTTTAAAGTCGGTTGAATTTGATTTATGTGTGATTTCCATCTGTATTTATTGTTTATTGTTAGTCCTAAGATTTTTAGGTTGGGGATTGAGGGGATGGGGTATTATTGCATGAAATGTTGCATGTGCAGTTCTGCTTTCAGCAAATGTATAGGTGTTGGTATTTTTCAAGGGAAAGTGAGGCTCCTTAGTATGAACACCATTCGTGAATTTTTGAGAAAAGGTTGTTGAGGTTGTAAGTTTGGTTTTTTTTGTCTATTGAGGGGCATAATAAGGAAAAAATCGTCGGCATAGGCACTGAATTGTATTTCTTTTTGTAGGCTGATGATGTTAGAATGTCTGTTGTAGGAAATTAAAAAAAGAATGACCGATATTGGCGATCCTTGGGGGATGCCGTTGTAGAGTGGATATGGGGAACTAATAATATATTTTATTTTCAGTCTTATTTTTCTGTTTGACAAAAATTGTTTGGCTAAGTTAATAATTTTTGGGCCAACTTTGCAGCTGATTAGCTGGTCGACTGTAGTGTGCACTCCAACCCTGTCAAAGGCCTTTGAAAAGTCAAGGACAATGACAGAGGTGTTCTTTTTGGTTTTCATCGAATTGGTTATTAGGTGGTCTGCAAGGAGCAGACCGTCTGAAACTGATTTGCCGTGTTTAAAACCTGTTTGGTTGGGGTGAATGAGTTTTTTTTTTGGGTTACAAACCACCATAGGCGTTTGGCTATTATTTTTTCTAAAGATTTGGATAGGCAGCAGTTAAGTGAGATTGGTGTATAGTTGGCTATTATTGTTTTGTTTGAGTTGGGTTTTAGGATAGATATAACTAGGCTGGTTTTGTAAGATTGCGGGATGTAGTTGTTGAAAATGGTATTAAATAGGTTTGTGATTCTGGATTTTAGTATGTAGGAGGTTTTTTTGATCATGGGGTATGATATTCTATTAAGGCCAGGAGTGGTTCCTTTTGGGGGAGTGTAGTGCAGCTAGGAGTTCTGTTTGTGTAATGTCAGATTCTATTGTCTGTGCTGTCGCACTGGGTATGAAGTTGGTTGATTTGGCTGTGTATTTGTTGTCGGTGAAGTTTTGGTTGAAGATTTCGTCTTTGGAGTGGTCTGACCAGTGTTGAGCAAAAAGTTGAGTTATGTGGGATTTGTCTGTCGTGAGCAGGTTGTTATTTGGATCTGTGATACTATGTATGGTTTTTGTTGGGTTAAGTCCGCGGAAAACGTCGGATGTTTGCCTAGATTTTGTCTGACGGGGTGTTGGGTGAAATTGTGGATGTGAAGTCTGTCATAGCTTTATTTTTTTGATATTTTAGCTCTCTCGGAAGAGTGCATTAGCTCGTTTGTATTTGAGGAGATTTTCGGTACTGTTAAAGTGTTTGAAAGTTTGCCAGGTTTTGAATTTATTTGCCCTAAGTTTGATCAAGGTCTTATTCCACCATGTGGTATTTTTGCTGTAGTGGTGTGGGGTTGTCTGTGGTATACTGTAATGGGCTGATTGTAGGATTATTTTGTTGAGGATTGCCGCTTCTTTATTGATGTTTGTACTGTTAGGTATAAGTTCGTTTATGTCATTGGTCAATTTAGCGAAAAGTTGCCAGTCTGCTTCTTTTGTTTTGAACAGGGGACGAGAAAAGTTTGTTGTTTGTTGTTTGTTGTTGGAATACCCTTATTCTTGTACAAAAATAGCATTCTCGTATTTATCGGTTTTAATATCGAAGATATTATTTCTGAACATATACGATGGCCACACTGTTGGTTGGATTCTCTTTCTTTCTCTTTCGATCTCGACGTTTCTGCGGCTTGTTGTGTGCGGATAAAATAACAAAACATGAATCCAATAATATAAAAGGAATCATTGAATATAACTATTATTTTGTGGTGTCATTTCTCAGATCATAGGAGGGAAGCAACTAATCATTGATTTCAATATTTGTGATTGTGGGAACAGGGAGATTAGGATTGGGAAGTGATCACTTCCATGGAGGTCGTCGAATATTTTCCAGTTAGTGAGCATAACGAAAGGTCTATATGGGTGAGTGTGTTGTGAGTTGAAAAGTGGGGGGATGGGGGTATTTGTGTTGTAATAATGGGTTTCTTGGAGACAAATGACTTGTGGTGAGTACTTTTTTATTATAGATGAGAGATTTTATTATAGATGTAGTTGTTTGTGTAACCTTTGATGTTCCATTGTAGTATTATGAGTGACATTTTTACCATTTGGGTGTTATGGGGTTGGCTTGATTTAGGTTTAAGTTAAATTCAATTAAGTTTAGGTTAAGTGTTAAATTCGATTATTGTTTGTGTATTTGCTCTTGTTTTGATGGTTTGGGTTTGATTTTAGTGTTTGATTTTGGATTTGTTTTGAGGGTGGTAGAAAGATTGTTAAACTTATTTTAGCAAAACAGTTTGATTTTTTTTAGGTCTTCTGTGAGGAGTGATGTGTATGGCTTTTTTGATGCGTTGGTGTGGTAGGTGTTTTCGGTATCCATGTCATCTGGTTCGATCGAGTTAGGTTGCTGTGCAGATGCTGGTGATGATGGTGTTTTGGTTGGTGATGTTGTGTGAGAGACTGCATTGAGTGTGCTTTGAGCGTGCAGTGCAGCTGAGATGGTTTGGTGTGTTGTTTTAGTAAGGGGTGTGAGTTTTATGATTGACGATGTGTTTGTTGGCGTATGTGTATTTGGTGCTTGCGTGATGGTTGAGTGTTGTGTTGTATTGATGAGAGTATTTGCATAAGATGTTCTCATGTGTTGGCCGTGTCTGTTGTTATAGATGTTAAGTGCGGTTTTGTGGTCTGTTTTTTCTGTAATTTGTATAGCTGTTAGTTCTTGTTGTTTTAAGAATTGGGGGCATTTGCGGTCGAGGGGGCTGTGTTGGTGGTCGATATCCGGATTGTTGTTGCAATTTAGGCAATTTTTTTCATTTTTGCAAAGCTCGTTTTTGTTTGTATGCTTTGCTTTTTTTGAGCAGTTTATGCATATTTCTATGCCTTTATATACTGGGGTTTGATGACCAAAACGGTGGCACTTTCTGCATCGTAGGGGTAGGGAGATGTACGGGCGCACTCGGACTATTTCGTAGCCGATTCTTAATTTTTCTGAGAGGTTCAGGATTCCGAAAGTGATTATGATGAGTCCAGTTTCTATTAGCGTAGTGTTGTTTTCTTCAGTGGTTTTGTTTGCTTGTGGTTTTTTTAAAGATTTTTCTAACGTCTGTTACATGCTGTGTTTTTATTTCCATTAGTATTTCATTTTTGGCTATGCCGCGCAATTCGTTGCAGTAAATGACTCCTTTTGTGGAATTTAGAGTTTTGTGTTCGGTGGCAGTGATTTCAATATTTGTCATTGGTTTTATTTTTAGTAGTTTGAGGGCTTTTAATTTGTTTTCTGTTTTGATTAAGAGTGAGCCGTCTTTTGTTTTCTTGCATGTTTCCACTTCCCCATTGCAAGCGTAGTCTATTGTTTTTTTAATGACGAACGGTGAAACGTTTTCAAAAGTGGTTTCTTTTTATACCCGTACTCGAAGAGTAAAAGGGTATATTGTATTTGTGGTAAATGTCCGTCTGTCTGTCCGTCCGTCTTGTTTGTCCCCCATTGCTCGGAGGCTATAAGAGCAAGAGCAACCAAATTTTGTTTCCACACTGATGTGATAATGTCCCAGAAAAATGTTTTACAATTTCGCCGCGCCCACTTCCGCCCCCACAAAGGGCGCACATCTGTGGCGTCCACAGGTGGGCAAGGTGAAATTTCTGTCAAGACTCCTGTGATACCAAACCTGAACAAGTGTATTTCAAAATTTCGCCCCGCCACCTTCCGCCACCACAAAAGACGAAAATCCACAATTTTGAAGATAGAAAAGAACGAAAAATGCAGTATCGTAGAGAAGGACCATATCTACCAGATTCTGGTTCAGATCGGATCATTATTGTAGCCACAATGATCAAATGAATTTTCAGCAGAGATTTCCCTCTTCCCCTTGCAGCGTAAGTCACTTATGGGGATGATAGTCGCTACAGATTCTCCCTCTCGCTCACACACTGCTCATACATTCTGCCTCGCGCAGTGTACGTGTGTTGTTGTGAGAAAAGATGTAGATGTAGATGACAATGTCGCCAAAAAATGTAAAATGTAAAAAAACTGATAAAACATTTGAAAATTCCACATAAATCACATGTGTACTGACTGAGTATACGTTGTAATGATACCTTATTTCAGACTGAGGTAAGCTCAGTCTGTCCAGGGTTCTCTACAAGAATTTTTGTAGATTGCTGGGACTTCAAAACAAAGGCTTGGCCGTGAGACCGAAAGTGGAGCAGGCGTAGGGTCTAATTACCGTGTAGGTAATTCGCACTTGGCGATGAACAAGAACGTTAACACCGTTCGGTGTCGCGTTCGGTGAGGAAAGTGCTGACACCAGAGTTTTTGGTGTTTGGTAATATTTGGTTGAGTTTACCTTATTTCCGTTGAGGGTTCGGCGAAGAATTGATGACACGTTGTTGCGTTGTTTTGATTTCACTTTCTTTAATATATTTATTTTGTGTTCTGTGTCTTTTCTTGTGTCGTGTAGTGGTTTCGTATATAGTGTTCTCGCGGAGGTGACGCGACTTAGAATAGGCGATGGACTGCCGTGTTTTAGGATAGGCGATGGACTGCCAATACCGTTGGCTGATAGACTGCCGTTTTGGCTTATGATAGGCGATGGACTGCCCTGATTGATCGCGGGCTCGGGCTATTTAAGCCCGATCTCGAGTGCTGAGTCCGCAAGTCTGGGTGCTGGGTTGGTGTCGGGTTCTCCAGCGCGTGCCACCGACCCGGTCATTGCCTCGGATGCACCGAGAAATGAGCTGAGTCTAGGCTGTGGTCATTGGCTCGGTCGTACCGAGGAATGACCTGCGTGGAGTTGTGTAACTCGGCGGGCAAACTGGAGTTGGGTAACTCTTGTGGAAATTATGGCGCGTGTGTCGATTCGGCAGAAATCGATCGGCGCGTGGGACTTGGAAATTGTCTGGTGTTTGTGTTGTTACAAAATGTGGTATGGTGTTTTGTGTTCTGTATTGGGTCTTATAACGTATTCCATATGGTATAATATGGTGAGTGTAAATGTAACGGTTCGTTACACAATTTTCTTCCGGGTGGGGTTGCAATTGGCCGCTTTGGTTACGCCTGGGTCGGCAAAGTTTCTTTGCCAACGTGTTTTGGCGTTTCTATTGGTGGTTTTCCGTCGTCAGGGGTCGTTGTGATCGCTTCCTCAGCAGGGTCGCTGTCCAACGTGTCGTGGTACTCTTTCAGGTCGTTGATATTTGCGATTTTCAGTTTCCGACTTCCGGGGTATTGCAACTTGACGATATTTGTTGACGCGAAACCTTTGACTTTGAATGGCCCATCATATTTTGGGGCCAGTTTCGCAGCGAAGCCGTCGGCTGCGTTGGAAAGGTGGTGTTGCCTGATCAATACTAGTTGACCCACCGTGGGGCGCCATTGTCGTCGGCGGAGATTGTAGTGACGGGATTGTTCTTGACTCGCCCGCTGAATGTTGTTCCGCACTATCGCAAATACTTCTTTGAGTCGGGTTGCCTTAGTGTGGGCTGTGTCCAGAGGGCTTCCTGTCCCTGGTGTAACTTCGTCGTATAATGCTCCAGGTAAGCGAGGTTCTCTCCCGTGTAGCAAGAAGGCGGGGCTGAATCCAGTTGTTTCCGAGACACTGGAGTTAATTGCTAGTGATATCTCAGGTATGAGTTCGTCCCAGGTGTTTTGATGGTCCTCCACGAATTGTGCAATCATTGTCTTCACTGTCCGATTGGCCCGTTCTGTGGGGTTTTCCTGGGGGCAATACGGTGCGGTGTGTTGTAGATCAACGCCGGCTGTTTGCATAAACAGGCGGAATGAGCGGCTGGTGAACTGTGTTCCATTGTCACAGACGAATCGTTTTGGTACGCCGAAGTGACTTAGAATGCGTTCCCGAAAAGCTAGCTCTAGGGTAGCTGTGGTAGCTTTCTTAAGCGGCACTAGTTCGACCCATTTTGAGAAGGTGTCGAAGAATACCAGTAGCATGGTGTTCCCTCGTTTTGATCGGGGCAGTGGCCCTACGAAGTCGGCGCATAATGTGGCGAAAGGTTCTCTGCCCTGCGGGTAAGCATCTTACCCACGGGCTTGCGTTGCAGTGCCTTTTTGAACTTTGGCAGCTCAAACAGCTGCGTACGTATTTCCGCACATCGCGGTATAGGCCGGGCCAATAGTATCGTTGTGCTATCCGTGTGATGGTTTTCCGAATGCCGAGGTGGCCGGCCGTGGGCTGATCATGGCATTCCTTGAGCACTTTTGGCGTCGGTCTTTTGGGACGCAAAGTTTCCATGACACGTAGTCGTGATCGTCGGCTCCGTGGCCCAGATGCCTGTAGAGTTCTCCATTCTCGAAGACGTATTCGGGGTATTTATCGGGTTCCTCTTTGGTTTGCTGAATCCGTCGTGTGAGCCAGGGGCAAGATGTTGCGTCCTCTTTGATTCTTGCTAGCGTTTCCAAGGGTTGTCGGGACAGGGCATCGGCGACTACGTTTTGTTTCCCTGCTCTATAGTGGACGTCGTACTGATACTGTTGGAGTTCGAGCGCCCATCTCGCTATTCTTCCGTAGGGGCTTTCCAGAGTATTCAGCCATTTCAGCGCGAGATGGTCTGTTATAACGTCGAACCGGTATCCCTCTAGGTAGCATCGTAGTTTTCGGATTGCCCAAAATGACGGCGAGGCATTCCTTGTCTGTAGCGGAGTAGTTTCCTTCGGCCTGGTTCAAGCGTCGGCTGACATAGGCGATGACGCGTTCCTTTTCCTTCGATCTCTTGCGTGAGTACGGCGCCTATGCCGAGGTTACTCGCATCGGTTTGTAGTGAAAACTTGACGTTGAAATCGGGGCAAGCAAGTACAGGAGCGGTCGTGAGTAGTTCCTTTAGTTGGTCGAAGGCCGCTTGTTGATCTGCAGTCCATATCCATGTCTGTCCTTTCTTGAGTAGCTGAGACATTGGTTGGACGACTGTAGCAAAAGTTTGGAACGAATCTTCGGTACCATGATGCCATTCCGATGCACTGACGTAGTTCCTTTAGGTTCGTGGGTGGCTTGAGTTCTTTGACGGCAGCAATCTTGTCGGGGTCTGTGTGGATACCTTCTTCGCTGATGACGTGACCAAGATATTTGATCCGGTTTTGGAAAAATGTGCACTTTTCCGCGTTTATCCGCAGGTTCGGTTTTCGAAGGCGAGAGAGGACTATTGCCAGGTTGTGTAGGTGGTCCTTGAAGTTCGTCCGACGACGACAATGTCGTCTAAATATGCGAATGCGTAGGGTTCCATGTCGGCTCCGATCACGGTATCAAGGGCCCGTTGGAATGTTGCTGGTGCAGAGTGTAATCCGAAGGGCATCACTTTCCATTGATAGAGACCTCTGCCGGGGACCGTGAAGGCGGTGGCTTCTCTGCTTCCGTTGGCCATGGGTATTTGCCAGTATCCGTTCTTTAGATCGAGGGTGGTTATGAAGCGTGCGTTCTGTAGGCGCTCCAAGATGTAGTTGATTCTGGGCAGTGGGTATGCGTCAGGAATAGAGTGAGCGTTGAGTTGGCGGTAGTCCACGCACATGCGCCATTTGCCGTTCTTTTTACGTACGAGTACGATGGGGGCGCTGTGTGGGCTTCGTGAGGGTTCGATGAGACCTTCTTGGATCAATTGGTCGACTTGCTCGTCGATAATCCTCATCATGGCTGGGTTCTTTGGATAGTACCTCTGTTTGATGGGTCGATTATCCCTCATGACGATGGTGTGCTCGGCGATGTTGGAGGTCCCGTGGAGATTATTGAACTTTGGAAGTTCTGTGTCCAGAAATTCTTGGATCTGTGGCGCTATGTCCGGCGGCCAGGGATCGGAGATCAGTTCGGGGTCGGGTTCGGTGGTGAGATCGGGGGTTTCGGGGTCCTTGGGCTGGCTGGGGTCTTCTGGGAGGATAGTTGTGTCGAACGCGCTGGGGGTTCGATCCTACCTGGGTAGTCGCTTCCTGGGCGACGATCGGGGTAGCATTGGCCGTGAGTGGCGTAGCTTCGTGGGTCTGGCGGTATATCTGGGGGGTAATGTCTCCAGATCTACGTATGGCCAGGCGGGTCTCAGTGACGATTCTGTTTTTCGCAGCAACGACTTGTTTGGGCGACTAAGATTTCGGACGTGGTGCTAGGCATGGCGTGGTGCATGGCGCTAGTGGGCACGTCAGTACGCGGAGTTACTCCAGTGGGTTGGCGAAAATCGGTGTGGCGTCGGCCGTGGGTACGACAGGGCTACGGTCGGTGTTTCGGGGTCATCGGGGTAGAGATTCCGGTTCCGGGAGTGGAGAGGTTCTGTGGATATTAGTTCGATGATTGGACCCGACCAGCAAGGGATTTGCGTGGCTGTTTCCCTCGTGGTTTGGTTGTTGCACTGTTGCTGCCGTTGTCGTTGTTCGGGGCTGGTTGTCGTCTTTGAGGGTGTCCGTGGGTTCACCTTCTCCGTTGAGGGTATGGTGCATGGGTGCGGTGGCTGAACTTGGACCTGGGCTTCCTGTGTCGAGCGGGTTCCAGTTCGTTGGGGTTTGTCTCGTGGGTGAGATCCTTGTGGTGGGTTCGGGGTGCGTGTGCCCCGTAGTTTGTTTTGATCCTGGGCTTCCTGTGTCGAGCGCCTGGTTCAAGTGTGTTGATTCTTGTCTCGTGTGTGAGATCCTCGTGGTGTGTTTGGGATGTGTGAACCCTGGGTTTGGCTTAGGACGCGGGTGCTCCGTAGTGGCCGTGGGATTCGTTTTCCCGTTTGCTTGGTTGCAGTTTACCGGTGCTTGCTTCGGATTCGTGTTTTCCGTTGTGGGCCGGTTCTTCGCTTTCGATTGTTGTTGGTTTCGGTGTCGTATTCTTCGTTGCATTATTGGGTGCCGTCTTCTTTGGGGAAGGTCGGGGACGTGTGCTCGCTGTGGTTGGTTTCGGTGTCGTATTCTTCGTTGTGATATTGGGGGCCGTATTCTTTGTGGTAGGTCGGGGAAGTGTATTGCCACTATTCGGCCGTCGTTCACGTGTAGTGGGTTGCTTAGTCGCGGGTCTGTGGAGGCGTCGTTCTCGGCTGATCCCTGGTCAGTTGAGGACGCGTGTCGTTACCCCGACGTGGCTCGGCGGCAGCAGTCGACGGTTCGAGTGCCGCGCTTTCCACATTCCCAGCAGAATAGGATCGAAGCGTTGGTGCAGTCGTAGGCGGCGCGTCCAGCTTGACCACATCGGCGACAGGCTGCGCGTGGGTTGGCAATGGGGGTGGTGATCATTCGGTGGGCAATGTCGTGGTTCGTTGCATTATTTTGATTCGATGACTGTCTGCGCGGTGTGTCGGCTGAATCCCAATGGGGTTCGAAAGGGGGTACGGTAGGACTCACCTTCTCTGCGGTCTGGTTGTCTTGCCGGCCTGGTGTCTCGTGATGGGATTCGCATGGGTGCGGGAGTCGTTGCGTGTTTCCTCTCGTGAATAAGCTCGTACTCTGCCGCTAATCGGGTTAGCTGTGACAAACTTTCCAGTTCGTCTCGTCGCACGTATAGTTGGAGTCCTGGCAGGGCGTTGTCGTAGATCCTATAGAGTTCCTTAACTAGGTCGTACTCGGCATGGTGCATGAGTAGCCGTATCTCGATGAGATAGTCTTTGAATGGTTCTCCCACCGCTTGCTTGCGGCCTCGGATCTGGTCCTCCAATTGTTCGAAATACCTTGGCGGCAGAAATACGCTTTTCCTGGCGGAAATATGCCCAGGAACTACCCTGTAGTTGGCTGGTACGGTGCCAGCGACTGGCTCGGTCGGTGAGTAGTTCGGCCATGCTACGAGGCAGCTGGTTGGTGTCCACTCCGTAGGCGCGTGCGCGTTCCTCGAGTAGTTCCAGAAACGATAGTGGGTCATCTTCTCCGTTGAACTGGATGCCCCATCCGCGGATGCGTTCCGCTGTGCGTGCGACGTGGTTATAGTCAAAAGGCCCGATTATGGGTGCGTCAATCGACGGTATGATTCGCTGTGTGGGCGCACGGGAGGTTTCCATAGTGGGTGGCCTTGGAAGATCGGCGGCTGTGACCACTGGTGGTCGCGGCGCGGTCTCTGGGGCTGCGGGGACTTGCAAGCTTGCTTTGGGGTTCCATCCTCCGGTGCCTGATGGTCCTGGATTAGTGGGAAGCGGGGACTTGAAGCGTCCTGCTGGTCTTGCATATTGTCTCTCGAGTTCTGCCAAGCGAGTCCAGGCACCCGGCGGGAGTGGTCCGGCGACTAGTATGGCAAAGTTCTTGCGCAACTCTTCAACAGTTCCTTCGGTGTCAAATTCGAATTCCTTGGCGAAGGCCTCCAGCTCATCTCGGCGGCGCTTGTAGATCCAGCCGATGCTGACGCCTGGATTGGCGATTGGCTCGCTGGTGTGGAAATCAATGCTCGCGTCGTCTTCGTAGGCTTCCCAAACTGATTTTTCGTTGTGTTGTTTTGGGCACTTTTCACTGTTTGATCACTGCGTTTGCGTTTCTTTCCCGGCACTCGTGGCGAATTTGTTTTACCGGACTTCTACGATTAGCTCTTATATTCTGTCTCGATGGCCGTGGGTCTTTAAGCCACGTAGCCTCGTGTTAAGGTTTTCTCTTTAAGTTTCCTTAAAGTTGCCAGAAGGTTGGCTTTGAAATCTCTTTAAAGTTTCTGGAAAGTCCCTGCTCGGGCGCCACTTGTAATGATACCTTATTCGCCAGACTGAGGGTAAGTCTCAGTCTGTCCAGGGTTCTCTACAAGAATTGTAGATTGCTGGGACTTCAAAAAACAAAGGCTTGGCCGTGAGACCGAGCAAGTCGAGGCTGGTTGAATAGTTTTCGGTGTCATCGAACCGGCACGAAGCGTTTTTTGCCGTTCTTCTTTCCGACTCAGAAATTTCAGAAAAAAAAGAACGGCAAATGGCGCATGTGCGTGGACTACCGCCAACTCAACGCTCACTCTATTCCTGACGCATACCCACCGCCCAGAATCAACTACATCTTGGAGCGCCTACAGAACGCACGCTTCATAACCACCCTCGATCTAAAGAACGGATACTGGCAAATACCCATGGCCAACGGAAGCAGAGAAGCCACCGTTTATTTTCGTCTTCACGGTCCCCGGCAGAGGTCTCTATCAATGGAAAGTGATGCCCCCTTCGGATTACATTTCTGCACCAGCAACATTCCAACGGGCCCTTGATACCGTGATCGGAGCCGACATGGAACCCTACGCATTCGCATATTTAGACGACATTGTCGTCGTCGGACGAGACTTCAAGGACCACCTACACAACCTGGCAATAGTCCTCTCTCGCCTTCGAAAAGCGAACCTGCGGATAACGCGGAAAAGTGCACATTTTTCCAAAACCGGATCAAATATCTTGGTCACGTCATCAGCGAAGAAGGTATCCACACAGACCCCGACAAGATTGCTGCCGTCAAAGAACTCAAGCCACCCACGAACCTAAAGGAACTACGTCAGTGCATCGGAATGGCATCATGGTACCAAAGATTCGTTCCAAACTTTTGCTACAGTCGTCCAACCAATGTCTCAGCTACTCAAGAAAGGACAGACATGGATATGGACTGCAGATCAACAAGCGGCCTTCGACCAACTAAAGGAACTACTCACGACCGCTCCTGTACTTGCTTGCCCCGATTTCAACGTCAAGTTTTCACTACAAACCGATGCGAGTAACCTCGGCATAGGCGCCGTACTCACGCAAGAGATCGAAGGAAAGGAACGCGTCATCGCCTATGTCAGCCGACGCTTGAACCAGGCCGAAGGAAACTACTCCGCTACAGACAAGGAATGCCTCGCCGTCATTTGGGCAATCCGAAAACTACGATGCTACCTAGAGGGATATCGGTTCGACGTTATAACAGACCATCTCGCGCTGAAATGGCTGAATACTCTGGAAAGCCCCTACGGAAGAATAGCGAGATGGGCGCTCGAACTCCAACAGTATCAGTACGACGTCCACTATAGAGCAGGGAAACAAAACGTAGTCGCCGATGCCCTGTCCCGACAACCCTTGGAAACGCTAGCAAGAATCAAAGAGGACGCAACATCTTGCCCCTGGCTCACGACGGATTCAGCAAACCAAAGAGGAACCCGATAAATACCCCGAATACGTCTTCGAGAATGGAGAACTCTACAGGCATCTGGGCCACGGAGCCGACGATCACGACTACGTGTCATGGAAACTTTGCGTCCCAAAAGACCGACGCCAAAGAGTGCTCAAGGAATGCCATGATCAGCCCACGGCCGGCCACCTCGGCATTCGGAAAACCATCACACGGATAGCACAACGATACTATTGGCCCGGCCTATACCGCGATGTGCGGAAATACGTACGCAGCTGTTTGAGCTGCCAAAAGTTCAAGGCACTGCAACGCAAAGCCCGTGGGTAAGATGCTTACCCGCAGGGCAGAGGAACCTTCGCCACATTATGCGCCGACTTCGTAGGGCCACTGCCCCCGATCAAAACGAGGGAACACCATGCTACTGGTATTCTTCGACACCTTCTCAAAATGGGTCGAACTAGTGCCACTTAAGAAAGCTACCACAGCTACCCTAGAGCTAGCTTTTCGGGAACGCATTCTAAGTCACTTCGGCGTACCAAAACGATTCGTCTGTGACAATGGAACACAGTTCACCAGCCGCTCATTCCGCCTGTTTATGCAAACAGCCGGCGTTGATCTACAACACATCGCACCGTATTGCCCCAGGAAAACCCCACAGAACGGGCCAATCGGACAGTGAAGACAATGATTGCACAATTCGTGGAGGACCATCAAAACACCTGGGACGAACTCATACCTGAGATATCACTAGCAATTAACTCCAGTGTCTCGGAAACAACTGGATTCAGCCCCGCCTTCTTGCTACACGGGAGAGAACCTCGCTTACCTGGAGCATTATACGACGAAGTTACACCAGGGACAGGAAGCCCTCTGGACACAGCCCACATTAAGGCAACCCGACTCAAAGAAGTATTTGCGATAGTGCGGAACAACATTCAGCGGGCGAGTCAAGAACAATCCCGTCACTACAATCTCCGCCGACGACAATGGCGCCCCACGGTGGGTCAACTAGTATTGATCAGGCAACACCACCTTTTCCAACGCAGCCGACGGCTTCGTTTGCGAAACTGGCCCCAAAATATGATGGGCCATTCAAAGTCAAAGGTTTCGCGTCAACAAATATCGTCAAGTTGCAACACCCCGGAAGTCGGAAACTGAAAATCGCAAATATCAACGACCTGAAAGAGTACCACGACACGTTGGACAGCGACCCTGCTGAGGAAGCGATCACAACGACCCCCTGACGACGGAAAACCACCAATAGAAACGCCAAAACACGTTGGCAAGAAACTTTGCCGACCCAGGCGTAACCAAAGCGGCCAATTGCAACCCCACCCGGAAGAAAGGGGGTGTAACGAACCGTTACATTTACACTCACCATATTATACCATATGGAATACGTTATAAGACCCAATACAGAACACAAAACACCATACCACATTTTGTAACAACACAAACACCAGACAATTTCCAAGTCCCACGCGCCGATCGATTTCTGCCGAATCGACACACGCGCCATAATTTCCACAAGAGTTACCCAACCCAGTTTGCCCGCCGAGTTACACAACTCCACGCAGGTCATTCCTCGGTACGACCGAGCCAATGACCACAGCCTAGACTCAGCTCATTTCTCGGTGCATCCGAGGCAATGACCGGGTCGGTGGCACGCGCTGGAGAACCCGACACCAACCCAGCACCCAGACTTGCGGACTCAGCACTCGAGATCGGGCTTAAATAGCCCGAGCCCGCGATCAATCAGGGCAGTCCATCGCCTATCATAAGCCAAAACGGCAGTCTATCAGCCAACGGTATTGGCAGTCCATCGCCTATCCTAAAACACGGCAGTCCATCGCCTATTCTAAGTCGCGTCACCTCCGCGAGAACACTATATACGAAACCACTACACGACACAAGAAAAGACACAGAACACAAAAAATAAATATATTAAAGAAAGTGAAATCAAAACAACACCCAACAACGTGTCATCAATTCTTCGCCGAACCCTCAACGGAAATAAGGTAAACTCAACCAAATATTACCAAACACCAAAAACTCTGGTGTCAGCACTTTCCTCACCGAACGCGACACCGAACGGTGTTAACGTTCTTGTTCATCGCCAGTGCGAATTACCTACACGGTAATTAGACCCTACGCCTGCTCCACTTTCGGTCTCACGGCCAAGCCTTTGTTTTGAAGTCCCAGCAATCTACAAAAATTCTTGTAGAGAACCCTGGACAGACTGAGCTTACCTCAGTCTGAAATAAGGTATCATTACAACGTATACTCAGTCAGTACACATGTGATTTATGTGGAATTTTCAAATGTTTTATCAGTTTTTACATTTTACATTTTTTTGGCGACATTGTCATCTACATCTACATCTTTTCTCACAACAACACACGTACACTGCGCGAGGCAGAATGTATGAGCAGTGTGTGAGCGAGAGGGAGAATCTGTAGCGACTATCATCCCCATAAGTGACTTACGCTGCAAGGGGAAGAGGGAAATCTCTGCTGAAAATTCATTTGATCATTGTGGCTAGACTCAATAATGATCCGATCTGAACCAGAATCTGGTAGATATGGTCCTTCTCTACGATACTGCATTTTTCGTTCTTTTCTATCTTCAAAATTGTGGATTTTCGTCTTTTGTGGTGGCGGAAGGTGGCGGGGCGAAATTTTGAAATACACTTGTTCAGGTTTGGTATCACAGGAGTCTTGACAGAAATTTCACCTTGCCCACCTGTGGACGCCACAGATGTGCGCCCTTTGTGGGGGCGGAAGTGGGCGCGGCGAAATTGTAAAACATTTTTCTGGGACATTATCACATCAGTGTGGAAACAAAATTTGGTTGCTCTTGCTCTTATAGCCTCCGAGCAATGGGGGACAAACAAGACGGACGGACAGACAGACGGACATTTACCACAAATACAATATACCCTTTTACTCTTCGAGTACGGGTATAAAAAGAAACCACTTTTGAAAACGTTTCACCGTTCGTCATTAAAAAACAATAGACTACGCTTGCAATGGGAAGTGGAAACATGCAAGAAAACAAAAAAGGCGGCTCACTCTTAATCAAAACAGAAAACAAATTAAAAGCCCTCAAACTACTAAAAAATAAAACCAATGACAAATATTGAAATCACTGCCACCGAACACAAAACTCTAAATTCCACAAAAGGAGTCATTTACTGCAACGAATTGCGCGGCATAGCCAAAAATGAAATACTAATGGAAATAAAAACACAGCATGTAACAGACGTTAGAAAAATCTTTAAAAACCACAAGCAAACAAAACCACTGAAGAAAACAACACTACGCTAATAGAAACTGGACTCATCATAATCACTTTCGGAATCCTGAACCTCTCAGAAAAATTAAGAATCGGCTACGAAATAGTCCGAGTGCGCCCGTACATCTCCCCCCTACCCCCCTACGATGCAGAAAGTGCCACCGTTTTGGTCATCAAACCCCAGTATATAAAGGCATAGAAATATGCATAAACTGCTCAAAAGCAAAGCATACAAACAAAAACGAGCTTTGCAAAAATGAAAAAAATTGCCTAAATTGCAACAACAATCCGGATATCGACCACCAACACAGCCCCCTCGACCGCAAATGCCCCCAATTCTTAAAACAACAAGAACTAACAGCTATACAAATTACAGAAAAAACAGACCACAAAACCGCACTTAACATCTATAACAACAGACACGGCCAACACATGAGAACATCTTATGCAAATACTCTCATCAATACAACACAACACTCAACCATCACGCAAGCACCAAATACACATACGCCAACAAACACATCGTCAATCATAAAACTCACACCCCTTACTAAAACAACACACCAAACCATCTCAGCTGCACTGCACGCTCAAAGCACACTCAATGCAGTCTCTCACACAACATCACCAACCAAAACACCATCATCACCAGCATCTGCACAGCAACCTAACTCGATCGAACCAGATGACATGGATACCGAAAACACCTACCACACCAACGCATCAAAAAAGCCATACACATCACTCCTCACAGAAGACCTAAAAATCAAACTGTTTGCTAAAAATAAGTTTAACAATCTTTCTACCACCCTCAAAACAAATCCAAATCAAACACTAAAATCAAACCCAAACCATCAAGCAAGAGCAAATACACAAACAATAGCGAACTTAACACTTAACCTAAACTTAATTGAATTTAACTTAAACCTAAATCAAGCCAACCCCATAACACCCAAATGGTAAAAATGTCACTCATAATACTACAATGGAACATCAAAGGTTACACAAACTACTACAGTGAGCTCTCATCTATAATAAAAAAGTACTCACCACAAGTCATTTGTCTCCAAGAAACCCATTATTACAACACAAATACCCCCATCCCCCCACTTTTCAACTCACAACACACTCACCCATATAGACCTTTCGTTATGCTCACTAACTGGAAAATATTCGACGACCTCCATGGAAGTGATCACTTCCCAATCCTAATCTCATCCCTGTTCCCACAATCACAAATATTGAAATCAATGATTAGTTGCTTCCCTCCTATGATCTGAGAAATGACACCACAAAAATAATAGTTATATTCAATGATTCCTTTTATATTATTGGATTCATGTTTGTTATTTTATCCGCACACAACAAGCCGCAGAAACGTCGAGATCGAAAGAGAAAGAAAGAGAATCCAACCAACAGTGTGGCCATCGTATATGTTCAGAAATAATATCTTCGATATTAAAACCGATAAATACGAGAATGCTATTTTTGTACAAGAATAAGGGTATTCCAACAACAAACAACAAACTTTTCTCGTCCCCTGTTCAAAACAAAAGAAGCAGACTGGCAACTTTTCGCTAAATTGACCAATGACATAAACGAACTTATACCTAACAGTACAAACATCAATAAAGAAGCGGCAATCCTCAACAAAATAATCCTACAATCAGCCCATTACAGTATACCACAGACAACCCCACACCACTACAGCAAAAATACCACATGGTGGAATAAGACCTTGATCAAACTTAGGGCAAATAAATTCAAAACCTGGCAAACTTTCAAACACTTTAACAGTACCGAAAATCTCCTCAAATACAAACGAGCTAATGCACTCTTCCGGAGAGAGCTAAAAATATCAAAAAATAAAGCTATGACAGACTTCACATCCACAATTTCACCCAACACCCCGTCAGACAAAATCTAGGCAAACATCCGACGTTTTCCGCGGACTTAACCCAACAAAAACCATACATAGTATCACAGATCAAATAACAACCTGCTCACGACAGACAAATCCCACATAACTCAACTTTTTGCTCAACACTGGTCAGACCACTCCAAAGACGAAATCTTCAACCAAAACTTCACCGACAACAAATACACAGCCAAATCAACAGAACTCCTAGCTGCACTACACTCCCTTAAAGGAACCACTCCTGGCCTTAATAGAATATCATACCCCATGATCAAAAAAACCTCCTACATACTTTTACAACCTTTTCTCAAAAATTCACGAATGGTGTTCATACTCAGGAGCCTCACTTTCCCTTGAAAAATACCAACACCTATATATTTGCTGAAAGCAGAACTGCACATGCAACATTTCATGCAATAATACCCCATCCCCTCAGTCACCAACCTAAAAATCTTAGGACTAACAATAAACAATAAATACAGATGGGAATCACACATAAATCAAATTCAACCGACTTTAAACAACAAACTTAACGTAATTAAATGCCTATCAAGCCCGAAACTAAATTGGAGCACACACACACTTATAACTATAACTAAATCAACCTTAATCTCAAAAATAGACTACGCACTTTTTATCTACGGCCACGCCCCTAAATCAACCCTCAACAAACTCAAAACTTTTATTCAACGCCGCAATTCGCATTTCACTGGGAGCACTACACTCAACCCCCATCCCCAAACTTTTTTTTTGAAGCAAACGTACCCACTATAGAACAAAAAAGAGACCTTAACACATTTTAAATGTACAAAACACTACTACACAGCTCAAACTCACCACTTTACAAATACATTAAACAATACAGGACCCAAAAAAGAAGCAAATTATCGTCAACACTAGAAAAAATCATTCTCTCATGCAAACAACACAACATTCCCTACCTTCCCCTTCCGAACAAAACAAACACCCCCAATGGACATTTCCCCCCTCCCTTATCAACAGTGCACTACAGAAATTTAGCAAATCCAACACACCACCAATCATATACAGACAACAATTTCTCGAACTCAAAGACAAATACAACAACCATACATTCATATACACAGATGGTTCTTTGCAAAATAGCACAGTCACCTTTGCCATCACCACCGAAAACGAAATCCTAAAAAGAGGCATTCTACTCCACTACTCATCAATCCTATCCTATCCTAATGTTTTATCAGTTTTTACATCTCACATTATTTTTTCTACATTGTCATCTACGTCTACATCACTTCTCACAACAACACACGTATACTGCACGAGGCAGATTGTGTGAGCAGTGTGTGAGCGAGAGAGAGAATCTGTAGCGACTATTATCCCCATAAATGACTTACTTTGCAAGGTGGCGAGGGGAAATCGCTGCTGAAAATTCATTTTATCATTGTGGCTATAATATTGATCCGATCTGAACCAAATTTAGGAATCTTGTAGATATGATCATTCCCTACGATACTGCATTTTTCTCTATCTTCCATATTGTGGATTTTCGTCTTTAGGGTGGGCGGAAGGGGGCGTGGCGAGATTTTGAAATAAACGTGCACTGAAGTGGTATCACAGGAGCTTGCACAGAAAGTTGGGTTGCTCTTGATCTTATAGTCTTTGAGATCGAGGCGCTCAGCTAATTTGTACGAAAAAACCAAATCGACTCGCTTTTGTGTGAGTGCGATTGATGCTGATCAAGAATATATATGCTTTATAGGGTCGGAGATTATTCCTTCTTTATGTTACACACATCCAATTTTGCCACAAATACAATATACCCTTTTACTCTTCGAGTACGGGTATAAAAAAGAATAGTAAGACTCGAGAATAAATTCATCGATCAGATTATTCTGAAGGAGGTGCTTTATTGCCCAGATGTTCCAGAAAAGAATGAAAAATGGTGGATTGACGATTGAATTTCATTAAGGAGGTGTAAAAGTTTATAGGAATGGGCAAAAAGTTATGACTGGTATATATAAACACAATGTTCGGTTGTTGTTTTTTATACCCGTACTCGAAGAGTAAACGGGTATATTGTATTTATGGTAAAAGTGGATGTGTGTAACACACAGAAGGAGGCGTTTCCGACCCCATAAAATATATATATATTCTTGATCAGCATTAATAGCTGAGTCGATATAGCCATGTATGTATGTCCGTCCGTCTGTCCGTCCGTCTTGTTTTTCACTCATTGCTCGAAGGCTATAAGAGCTAGAGCAAACAAACTTTTTATCCAGTCTGATGTATATCACTCCTAGAAAAGTGTTTCAAAATTTCGCCCCGCCCACTTCCGCCCCCACAAAGGGCGCACATCTGTGGCGGCCACAATTTTAAAAATAACAAAAAACTAAAAATGCAGTATCATAGAGAAAGACCGTATCTAGGTTAGGTTAGGTTAGGTTTATAGAGCTGCTCCACCTAAGTCGAGGTCACTCGGAGGCAAGAATTGCCCATTGTGATGCCCACACTCGTCATGGGATTACGTCCGTCGCCCAGGGAGATTTCGTGAACCATCCCGAGGCCTCAACAAAGAGCATCAGCCTCTCCAAAGGCATGTTTGCCAGGCTATCAAGTCCTCGTGAAAGGCGCTGCCGAGTATTCGGTGACGCCTTTCCATGAGTGCAGGACAGCCACAGAAGATGCTGGATGCTCTCTGTTTCCTCCTCGTCCCCGCAGCTGCGGCAGAAGTCATGATGGGGCAATCTGTACCTAGTGGCCATGTGGCCGATGACACAGTGCCCCGTTATAACTCCGTCAGTGTTCGCACCTGACTCTTCCTGAAAACCTAGGAGAGTCTTAGTGCGTTTTGGGTCATAGTGGGGCCAGAGCGAGCGAGAGATCTCACAGTTGGGTGTTGCGTTCCACCGTCTGTCTGATCTCGTTCTAGCTCGACCCATCATCTGCGAGATAATGTCTCGCAGAGGCCTCCGTATATCGCTGACTGCGTCCGCCAGTGGTTTGGCCGATCCATTTCTGGCACACTCGTCCGCACTCTCGTTGCCCGCGATGTCGGTGTGACCCGGGACCCACGTGAGTGTGATTGAGTGCGCTCCGATCTGGTTTAGCGCGTCCACTGTGTCACGTACGAAGTCTGCTCGTGATTTTACAGGAAACCAGGGCTTTGATAGCAGCTTGGCTGTCAACACAGATTGCTATGTTCCTCTGAGGTATCTCCAAGGTGTATATCAACTTTGCCGCTTGCCATACTGCGTATATCTCCGCCTGAAATACACTGCACCAGTCTGGTAGTCTTAGGGATATGTTGGTTGCTAGTTCTTCAGAGAAGATTCCAGCTCCTGTCCCTTCGACTGTCTTTGACCCGTCAGTGAAGATGGAGAGCACGTTCTGCCCAAGAGCAGCGTTACGCGTCCATTCCTCTCTTTCCGGTATGTGTCCTTTAAAATTCCTCTTCCATGAAAACTCCGAGACACAGTAGTCGCTCCGTTGGGCCGTTCCACTTTCCTCCTTACGAAGTATTGTGGCGTGGCCATAAGGCGATGGCTTGAAGAACCGCGCGGCTGAAAGTCTCGCGGCACTTGTCTCAACCTTGCACTTAAGGTGGAGGTCTATGGGCTCCAGGTTTAGCATGGTGTCCAGAGCAGCCTGTGGGGTGGATCTGAGGGATCCAGTGACTCCAAGGCATGCCGTCCGCTGAACTTTCCGGAGGTTCTCGAGGTGGGATTTGGTGTTGGCCGCTTCCCACCACACCAAACTTCCGTATGTCAGAATGGGTCTTATTACCGCTGTGTACATCCAATGGATGATGTGCGGTTGTAAGCCCCATGTCCGTCCAAAGGTCTTCCTACAGATGTAGAAAGCAGCCATTGCCTTTTTCTTCCTTTCCTCCGTGTTTCTCTTCCAAGAGTTTGGATTCTAGGATGACACCAAGATACTTGGCTTCTTTCGATAACTCAAGCGTCGTTCCACCAATTGCTGGTAGTTTGAAGTTTGGTATCTTGTATTTTCGTGAGAACAACACCAGTTCTGTCTTTTGGGGGTTAACCCCCAGACCGTTTTGGTGTGCCCAGCTCGCGGTCGTTCCCAGTGCAGATTCAGAAGATCACTGATTGTAGGTAGGAACTTACCCGTTACCAGTATCACTAGATCATCCGCATAGGCCACAACCTTGTATCCGCTCCTCCCCAACTGAAGAAGAAGGTCGTTGAGGACTAAGTTCCACAGGAGAGGGATATAACCCCCTGCGGAGTACCTCGTGTGACCGTCTTCCTTGAAGAGGAGGTGCCGAGACCAGCGTTGATCGTTCTGCTCCTGAGAACGCTGTCCAGCCATAAGGTTACCGTCGGGTGTGTGCCAATCTTGGTCAGTGCGGCCGTTATTGACTCGATCCTGACGTTGTTGAAGGCTCCCTCTATGTCTAGGAAGGCCGCCAAAGCATATTCCTTATGGCTGAGAGTCTTTTCGATACTCCCCACAACCTCGTGTAGTGCGGTCTCAACTGATCTACCTTTGAGGTAGGCGTGCTGAGCTCCGCTGAACCTTGTCTGTCGGGTTTGGTCCTTATGTGTAGATCGATCAGCCTTTCCATCGTTTTCAACAAAAATGAGGATAGACTGATTGGTCTGTAGTCCTTGGGGAGATGTGGTTTATCTTCCCGGCTTTGGGGATGAAGACCACTCTCACCTCTCTCCATGCTTGGGAACGTACCCAATTCGGAGACATCCTTCGAAGATTTTCTTTAGCCATGGTAGCAGGGGGCAGGCAGGCTGCCTGCAACATGGCTGGTCGTACATCATCCGGCCCCGGTGACTTGTAGGGACCGAAGGATTTAATGGCCCAGATAATCTTGTCTGGTGCCATAATGTCACGTATGAGATCCTCAGTGTCCTCTCCCCGGTATGGCTCAGTGTCGTTGATGTCGTTGGATTCGTCACCGGTGACATCTGAGCATCCCGGGAAGTGGGTGCTCATGAGGAGCTCTAGGGATTCCTGACTGTTTTCTGCAAAGACCCTCCTGGTTGCGGAGCAGTCAGGTGTGGTTGGCGCCTTTGATAGCACCCGTCGAAGCCTTGAAGCCTCGGTGGTACCATCTATGGCATCGCAGAAGGCAGCCCAAGATTCCCTTTTCGCCTTCCTACAGGTGTTCCTGTAGGTGTTAAAGCTGCGACGATATTCGTCCCAGCTTTCCTGTGTGTTTCCACTTTTGCCCTGTTGAAGAGCCTCCTTGACTCCCTCCTGACTTCGCTCAGCTCCCGCGTCCACCACGGGTTGCGGTTGGACTTTGGAGGTCGGCTGATCGGGCAAGATTCAAGGAAGGCCCCTGTAGGGCTTTAGTGACATTCTGAGCCGCTTCCTCTAGTGCTTCCGTTTGAAGGATGTTCCTTCCGGTGGGGAGGGTAGTGCCTTCTTTACGGTTGCGGAGAAGCGGCTCCAGTCTGTCCGCTTGGGATTGCGGTAGGCCTTGGGCCTTTTCTGTTCCACTTGATGCTGAACACTATCCTGTAGTGGTCCGAGAAGGAGCACTCACCGGACACATGCCAATCATCAATGGTTGGGGGAGTCACTGTCCGAGGCAAGTGTTATATCAATAACCTCTGCACGGTTCTTGTTGCGGAAGGTGGGGGGTGGTCTCCCCGGTTGCACACAACAAGATTTGTGGACAGAATGTACTCGAACAGCGACTCTCCTCTGGAATTTGTGCCCGTGCTTCCCCAAAGGGGTGGTGGGCATTCGCATCGCAACCTAGGACGATGTCGAGACCCTTTCCGCACTTGGTGGATTGGGCCCCTGACATCCCCGAGGGTGGGTCCTCTTCCTCGTACGGCAGGTATGCCGAGGCTAGGTATAGGTTTTCCCGTCCTTCCTCTCACATAGTGCCACCGTTAGGTCCGGAGTGCTGTACTTGCAAGAAAACAGAACATTAAGCTCGCTTCTTACCACGATACAGGTTCTTGGCTTACCCCGGGGTGTGGCGTGAAGGCGGTATCCGCGACCGTTCAGTCCCCGAACCCCTCCCTTAACGGTCCAGGGTTCTTGGATGAGGGCCACGTCTACCGCCTTCTCGTCCATAAACCGCAGCAGGTCCGCCGATGGTACACTTGAGTGATGCAGATTAATCTGCACCACCTTCATGCTGTTCAGCGGACCTGGGGTGTCGCGGTACTACTACCGCCAGTGTACCATACCAAAAGATATGCGGCAGTCCTTTTCAAGGAGTTTGGCAAGGCTTTCTTGACCAATACTGATCCAGAGTTCCTTGCCGTTCCCCTTGTCTCGCGCTATCGCCCGTGTGATGGTCAGTCCGACGTTCCCCAGGATCCGGTTCTGTGCCTTGATCAGGACAAGTGTGTCCTCATCCGCCTTGATTGGGGAGGAATCCACACCTTCATGATCGTTCTCCTGGGAATCTCATCGATGGGGACCACGCAAAGAGCCGCTCCTGGCCAAAGTTCACCAAAACCTTGAACCGTGGTTTTGAGAAACTCAAGAGTTTCTGCGTTACCACAGGCCACTGCTTTTGCTCCTTATACCGCGATGCCCCTTGATCTCGCAGACAAACGGGTTGTCTGCGCGAACAATGGCATCCTTCATGGCGGTCAGGGATCTCCGATTCCGCCTTCAGCCAATTGCGTCCGATATTTTCCCTTCCGGGTGGCTTCGGTCGATTATGGCCGTCTGTAGCTCAGGCGGTGCTCCTAGGCTTGCCAGGATGTCCTCTGGTTTTCGCCTTCTTTCGGCTCGGAGGCTCTTACGGAGTCATCCGTTCTCTGCCGCTTGAACCTTGGCTCTCGACCAGTCCGGTTCCACCGTTGCCTTCTGTACAGAGGGCGTTGGTGGTACCCTGGCGCTTTGCCGTGTTCTGCGGTTGAGGTGTGGTCTTCTCCCTCTGCTTCCCGGATACCTTCTTCCCCTTTCTCCCTCGCGAGTTCGCAGACGATGACGTTGAGGGTTGGTCCAACATCGTCTTCGTGCCAGCTGCTGCTGACGGTGAAGACGATGGCTTGGGGTCCTCTGCCACCGTCGCGTGTACGCTTGGGTGGGACTGGTCTCCGTTGGCAGGAGCAACTCCGTTCAGCCGCTCGTACCTCCGCACGTTCTGCTCGTGCTTTTTCCTAAGGCTCCTTTCCCTCGCGGTCAGCGTTCAGGGGGCCTTTGGCTCATACCACGAAGGTATTTCACCGATGCCCTGTATCCCGAAAGCCGTTTGCGTCGGGTTTGAGCCTCATCCTCCGTCCCAGGTAGTGGACTCGAGTCGACCTGGATGGTGGGAACCGTGACTTGCGGCTCCGCCCTCGGCAGCTCGCTCTGTCCAAGGCGAGAAGGCCTTGGCCAACTCCCCTGCCTCCGACACTGAGGGGCCAGTGAAGACGAAGCTTCCGTCGCTGGTTCCCGGTTCCAGATCCTCGATCGTCCCCTTCTGCCTGCGGATTCTCCTCTCGCTTGTGGCGTTACACGAGCTGGCAGCCAAGCTCTCCACTGCCAACTCCGGGGTTCCTGCAGTCGCAGGATATCGACGCCGGGGGGCCTGCGCTCGCACTCCCAATCACCGCCGGTACTGGGTCTCCGACTCCCTACACCGTAACTGTTAATTCGTTAACGGACATTCCCATTGAACGATGCGTTTTAGCCCTACCGCCAGGGTGAAACTACTCTTGGCTTCGGCGCTCGCCCCCTTGACCTGCCCGGCTTGGGTGGCCCTTCTGGCAGCATGTGCTGCCGCCGGTATAGCTCTCGGGGTCCTTACGCTTACTAAGCCCCCTCATCACGCCAAGATGGTAGTTCGCCGAGGGGGAAGACCATATCTATCAGGGGCCCAAATCTGAATCGGATCGGATCATTAATATAGCCACAATAGAGAAAAACATACGAAAAAACTTCGCTCCCTCTCTTTCGCACTCACACAAAATCGAGTCGATTTGGTTTTTCGTAAAATGAACGCCTGGATCTCAGAGACTATAAGAGCTAGAGCAAACAGCAAATTTTTTCCCAGACTCCTGTGATACCGAACCTGAACAAGTGTATTTCAAAATTTCGCCCCGCCCCCTTCCACCCTACAAAAAGACGAAAATCCACAATTTTGAAGATAGAGAAAAAACGAAAAAATGCAGTATGGTAGGGAATGATCATATCTACCAGATTCCCGAATTTGGTCCCAGATCCGATCATTATTATAGCCACAATGATGAAATGAATTTTCAGCAGCGAGCTGCTCCACCTCCCGCTACAACCATAACAAAATATACATTTATTTTGAGGGTTGCTGCTGCTGATTCTCTCACACACACACTCACGCTCAAACATGCTGCCTCGTGCAGTGTACGTGTTTTGTTGTGAGAACTGATGTAGATGTAGATGTCAGATACATTAAAAATGTAAAATGTAAAAAACTGATACAACATTTGAAGATTCCACATAAATCACATGTGTACAGACTGAGTACGGGTATAAAAGTAGAGTCGCGTTCAAAGCGACTCCGTACGTTCTTTCTCGTTACGGTATGTAAGCATGCATATATGTACATATGTCGAGTTCTGTTAGAAGTTGGGTTTACCGTTCTATATATATATGAAAATACAAAGCGGAGCCAACGGAGAGACACGAGTGTGTTGGTTAAACATTTATTTGAGAGTGAAGAGTAAATGAGTAATTGAGTACATTATGAAACAGTGTTGCCAGATTATGGTCGCTTATATAGATGCAGAGATCGATTACATTTTTAACACTTCTTCTTAAGCTACATATAATCTTTAATAACAGTAGCTATTATATAGGCACTCAACTATGGGATAGTATAAGGAAAACAAAACAAAGAAAAAATTTTAGCATAATAGTAAAAAGGTCAACGAGATCCTTTTACAGGGAAATGCTTGGAAAAACTATCTCTAAAACTATCACATCAAATATATTTCAAGGATATGAAAAAAACCTGTTTGACACTGGTTTCGAACCCGTACAATAAACAAGTACATTATAAACAAGAGGGAAAGGGAAAGTGCATGAGTGAGAGGGAGGATCGAAGGGTAGAACTGGTTTAGAGAGAGGGGAGGGAAAGGGGAAAGTGCATGAGTGAGAGGGAGGATCGAAGGGTAGAACTGGTTTAGAGAGGGGAGGGAAAGGGAAAGTGCATGAGTGAGAGGGAGGATCGAAGGGTAGAACTGGTTTTAGAGAGGGGAAATGTAAGGATTGATT
>CM019041.1:31569910-31630582 GCA_009664405.1 Drosophila bifasciata
GGGATGACCCATCTAGTGACTGTATGGTTATTGACAAAGATTGTATGGCCGTTCTCCTTTTGAATATGCAGTGACACTGCTTTTAAAAAACGTCACAATTTCTTTGCATTTTAAAAGTACCGCTTTGCCTTTGCCTTGCCTGGAGATGATAGTACATCTTTTACTACAAGATTAAGTGTAAGTGCGAAGCATCCAAAATGTCGTTTCTTGAGCGTATTCCGTCACTATTCCAACCACTTTATCGAAAACATTCCATTCGTTTACAATTGACTTTAGTTTGAAATCAATAATAAAATGGCACGTTATTGTCAAATAATTAGTGTTTGCTTTTGACGTCCATCCATATGTAGTTTTTGTACAGTAATCAGTATTATCCAATATTTGGTGAAGTTTTTGGACCATGCATGCATTCATGTCCTTAATATGGATATCGCGAATTTGATAACGACTGGGTACTTTGTACCTCGGATCCATTAATGTTAAGAGGCAGACAAAGCCCCCGTTTTCGACCATAGGAATGGGCTGAACGTCCGTGGAGATCATTCTTGACACAGCCCGATCGATGTAATTTTTACGTTTTGTTGTGGCCTCATATGTCTAGCGTCGACTCGAAGCAAGAAATCGAATAAAACAAACAATTCCTATTCGAAGACTATGCGCTCGACCAGAGTGCAAGCAACCAGAAGGTGTTTGACTGCCTGGCCAAGCTCATCGTCTACGCGTCCATGCAGAGCCACAATGGGGCCACGGCCAATACATTCAAAAAATGTATGTAAATAATTAAACAAATATGTATATAATAAGACAAAACATACACTATGGTGGGAGATGGCACGACACAGGGGTGATGGCTCTTGCTGGCAAAAGGAAATTTTCAGTCAGATAGCTAATGGCAAGGATCGGCAGTTTCTGCTGCGTATGTCAGTTGCTCTCTGACTGCTACTGGAAGCAGACGTGCTTTTCAAGCGATCCGCCTTATCGCCTTCTACCAGTGCGAAAGAGTTTATTTTCCCGTGTGAAAAGCTTAGCTAGTGCTGGGGCGAGCTCAACATCGAGCTTTCCCGCCCGCACGAGGAAGTCGAAGTCGAAAAGTTCGAGAAGGGGAGCAAAGAAGATCGGGCTCGGTATTGGGCTGACCGGCGAGTCGCCGATACCAGCCATCAGATCCCCGCCACCATGGCATTTGGTGATTGATTGACTGAAGCGGAAGACACAACAGAGTGCTCTGCCGCTAAAGCTGCCACCACCAACACAGAACGTGTGCCACCGATGAGGACAGGGCGGCCACAACGTTTCGCGGTGCCCCAACCCGATGGACTGCCGAAACTGCCGCTTCAAGGGGTACCCGGCAGCATATTACATGCTGTCAGCGGCCTGCCCGATTCACGCTACGGTATTGGCGAGGGTGAATGCCAGACATTAAAATGTTTAGCTTCATCCAAAACTAATTGTGGTCGCGGCAGAGCAGCACTGGTGGAACTCGGATTCATCATGCGCAGCTCTGGCCACCTGTTTGCACTGGTCCAGGTGCCGTACGTCGATGGAGCAAACCGGATTACTGGCTTTCCTTTCGGGAATACGAGTTTTCTCGGGCCGCCCCCTTCCTGATGAAAACCCGAAAGCTGCCAATATCATTGATGAACCGGAAGCCATCTGAATGCAAATAGACTCCCTTACCACTGAACATGGAGTATGCGTTAGAGTGCAAGGAAGATCATCCTATGCTCCGTATACTGCCAATTCGGTACCGACTTGCCGCCGTACCTCCGGTACCTAGATGCGGTACTGCTGCTGGCCAGCCGCACTTTCCGTCATCTTTTGGCTCGACGCGCCGCAGTATCCCCAGCGTGGTTTAGTAATCTTTGGGCTCGACGGGAGCAGAGCTGCTGTTTGAGTGGATTGCCGAGAACTGAGCCGGCGTGCTCAACGAAGCCAGTCGGGTGTTTACATTCGATAACCGTAGAGGCCACAGCGACATCGATGTAACAATTGCCAATGAAGCAGCGACTATGTGGGCTCCGCACGCTGAGTTTCGACAGAATAGAAAAAAAATGATACTTCCTTCATAATGGAAGGCCAATTACACTTCTCATTAAAAGATAAATAATATAATGATACAAATGTAAATGTAATGTTATTCAATAATATACATAGTTCTTATTGGTCAAATAATAAGAAACGGTAAGCCAATAATGAACCACTAGGGGAAGGTTGCAAAGCTGCGACTTAAAATCTAAATATTAGAAGCTAAAATAAGATGTAGACGCCACGAAGGCAAGACAAGAAATGAGGCCGATGCGCGGGGCAGCTCTGTATTTATGCACATGCGGTGTCAGTGCATCCAAAATGGTGGATTTTGGTATTGCGTATGTCAGAGTGAGAGGGAAATATTGGCAGAGTTCATACTAGCGATGGAAGCTACTGCTAGAGATGGAACTTTCTACTAGCAAAAGCAGGTATATGCACATATGCATATATGCAGTGGTGGAGAAAAAATAAAAGGAACGGCAGGCGCATTTACTTTTGAAACCAAATATTTCACTGTTTTTTACTCACATGCACGCGTTGAGAAAAATTATCAAATAAAATTTTCGTAAATAAAACTAGTGATTCCCACCTTTTCCCACCCTAAGTCGAATTGTGTGTCGTATAGTTATATATTCTATATATATATATAGACACATATTTTATAATTTGTGCAAAAGAGCTGTTAACGCTATGGGAACTGTAAACAGCTCTTACGATACACGCACGATAGATCCATAGCTATCGATACCAACAGAGACGATACTCTTTACACTCAAGACGAATCGAAGCAGACAACACGTTTCAAGAATACCGATACCAACTACACTAGTCGGCATAATTATTTTGACGAAAAACAGATGGTGCAATTTTGTATGTATCTTCACTATAGTTTAATATAACTCAATGATTTTTTTTTTTTTTTTTTCTTACTTAGTGCAAATAAAAACTTAAAAATAATTAAATCAACATTTTGTCATATGAACTTGAAAAAATATAAACTAAAGTAATTTTCATGTGGTGTCATAAGTATTTTGACAAGTACCTTTTAAGATGAATAACAAAGCTTAAACTTAAAATAAGTAATGGAAAATTGGAATTTAGTAAAATATATAATTTTATTGGTTTCAATAACTTTTGCAGGCGTCGCGGTACTGAATCGATTAGATTTTTGATGATCTCTGGAGATATCTCTTCCCAAAGGGAAGTGATCTCAGAAATTGTCTCCTCTCTGGTTTTATTCAACGATACTGTTCTTTTGCGTTTTAAAAGAGACCAGACGTTTTCAATTATATTCAAATCTGGACTTTGAGGGTGGCCAGTCCAAAGTGGTAACACCAACATCCTTCAAAAATGTTGTAATCATCTTTGTTTTGTGGAATGGGGCGTTATCCTGTTGCAGGATAGAGGATTGTCCAATAAGCCTGTCTCCAGAAGTAAAAGCATTTAGAACTGACAAATATTGGCCTTGGTTCATCGAGCCAGTGACAGGAACGAAGTCACCCAGTCCATTATACGCCACACATCCCTAGAACATCACTGAGCCTCCACCATGGCTTACTTTTTGGCAAACGGGCCGCCTTTTTTGCCTTTGTACCATTGGCAATCTTACAAAAAATTTATTTTTTGATGAATTATACTCAAAGGAGCTTTCATCTGTCCACAGAACGCTTCTCCAGAACTCCTTTGGCTTATGGAGATGTTTCTTTGCGAAAGCCAGTCTTTTAAGCTTGTTTGCTTTTGTTATAAATGGTACGTCCTTGGCTTTATAAGTCTTAAAATCACATTCTTTGAATCGTCGACGGACTGTGCGCTCACTAATTGGGGTCTTGGCTGTCAAATTAAATTGATCTACAGCAGATTGAGGCTGCAGAAAAATATTTTTTAAATTCCCGTACACAAGGACTCGGTCTTCACTGAAATCTGTTTTGCGCTTAGCATTGGCAATGTCTTTGACTGCTACTCCAGCGTTAAACTTTGCTACCATTGAAGATCTGGTAACCAAACTTAGTTCAGCCGTTTTACCCATGTTATTTAATAATTTTTAATAACTTTATATTTTAATAACAACGTTTAATATTGATCAAAGTTAAACACAAAAGTTGTTTGATTCTCGCGTGCTCAAACGAGTGAAAATAATTCCATAAAGATGCTGTCAAAATACTTATGCCACGCAAAAAGAATGCATGCATTCTTAGTAGCAGACAGAGAATGCAAAAGGTAAACGAAAATTCGAAGAGATGCCCATTAAACATGATATCATTATGTTTATTTGTTCATTCCCTAAACAATAAATTAGAATACAAAGCATACACAAAAACACAGGTTTTTCTTTTATAGTGGGGCAAGCTTCTTCAAAACGTGTCATAATACCACAAATTCTAAGGTATAACGGGTATGTGAGAAGAAATCAAACAAAATCAACGCGAAATGCGAACAGAAAATCCTTATAACCAATACACGCACAGTATGTGAGTACACACACATATTTACGTAAGCACGAACCACAAGACGAAAACCCAAATCTGAAGTCGAAGAAGTTGAATACAATACAGACATACATTTTGATGTCCGTGTAACAGACATTCTGGAATTGCTTTTCGCATGACGTCATGAGCGAACATGTTCAACCTTTGCCGAATGATCTGGGTACTGGGACGCCAGATGCATCTGCGACACATTCGTAGTAAGGGATGACTATCTAGAGACTATATATGTAGTTAGTGCCTTGGACTAAAAATATTTATTTGTGTGTGTGCCTGTGTGTGAACGTCAATGTACTATGGGAACTTTGACCACTTTTTGTGGCAATAATTAATGTCTTTCAAACGAAAACATATTTTTTTGGGGTAACTGGTATTATATATTCAAAAGGGCGTGGCCCGCCTTAAAAAATTGGTAACAGTAATCAAAAATTATTATTTGACACCTGTAATATGAATTTATTCAAACTGTATTGTAAATTATATTTTTACCATCACACCCCAATTCGATAATTCGAATTCATCTTCATCGAACCTCATCCGATCCTGTTGATCTGTGCCTGAACTATTGAACTCGCTTGGAAGATGATCCAACACCTCAGTTGGAAGGGGCCTGGGGCTTTTTTTGCATTTGTATGCTCCTGTCAAGGTTAATAGATGAGATCATTGGATCTGATGTATCCATTGCCCTATGGAAAACGTCCGTGAAATTTTCTTTGCTGCTACTTTTTCTAGCATGATGAAGTCGATCAGTCAAAAAATATCCCACAGGCAGAACTGTATTTTCGATTATATCGCTTGAATGTACTAGGATTTTATGAACTGTCACAGTCACTGGCAGCACAAGATATCGGTCAATGATAGTTTCCGCAGTATCAAAGCAAAAGGTTTGAAATTTAGCCACATTTATTGGCCACTGACTTGAAAGGCATATCAAGATTGTCCTTAGGTTTGTAATAAGTTTAACGTCAATACTAGTGATATCTCCTATAAGGTGCGGGGGACTAATGGCACGGTATTGCCATTATTTGTGCTGCCAAATCCGCCGTCTTTTGGTTGATCAACGATAAGAGACAGCTTCTTCCAAAACAAGCCTTGAGTCAGTCTTTTTCTTTCAAGTACGTACAACTATTTTATCATTTTGATCAGATATTCTCCATTTTCTTGCGTTGTATTTAGGCTAGCGAGCAAATAAATTCAAATAATCGAATCCAACAGTGAAATGGACTCAGTCCATTGGTTTAGTTCAACAAATCGAACAAGCCTGGGTTGACTTAGTACCTGTCAAACCGTTCAGCACTTTGCATCTATAACAGTTAAGTATAGGCGGAACTTAAAACAGACGGCTTTCCCAGATCAGTCCTGTCTCATTACTCAAGCCATTAATAATATTTATATTTTTATATAAATTATATTTATTATATTATAATTATAATTATAATTATACAACTACGTATTATAATTATAATATAATTATAATTATAATTATATTATATTTATAATATTTTAAATATAAAGAGAAAATGCATTGAAATAAGGTGAAAGTTTGTTAAATTACTGATCCTTTCCGGGAAAAATTAAGGTCCTTTTTTTTTTTTTTTGCTGCCTTAGAAATAATTACTGTCACACTGGAAGACAAATAATTTGTTAAAATTCCAAATTAAGGCAAATAAATATGTTTTCCTACTTAATAGTGTTTAGCCAAGCGTTTAGGCATCGAAACAAGTAAATTGTTTAGCGTTTATTCGTCGATTTTGGCCTATTCTTCGATAATTGCCTATTTAAGCTCCACCAATTTTTCAAGTTGACTCCCATTGCTATAAAATCGACAGTATTCCTCAATCTTTATCGATTGCGCTTAAATCGGCACTACATGCTGGCCACCCCAAATGGTTTATTTTTCGGTCCTCAAAGAACTGTTTTGTCGCTTTGGATACGTGGATTTCCGAGTTATCCAAGTGAAAAATCCACTTTTCATCCCAGTATGTTTCGCTAAACGATATTAATACGTCGTACATAAGGCTTATGTACAGTTGCGAGTTCATTCGAGATGATACGAAACATACAGGGGATCTTCGGGGTGTCCAAATGCAGCCCATACCATAAGCGAGCCGCCACCGAAATTGCTAGCATTGTAGGACTAGCGTTCACGGCGTATATCTCTCCAGTACATCATTTTACCGCCAGGGAATATCCAAGATGAACTTTTTTTCGTCACTGAAGATAACGTTCTCCCATTCATTTAGAGGTTTGCGTACCATATTTTCATATTTAATGTTACTGTCTCAACTTAAAATTTTATGAATACTAAGGGTGTTGAGGGGGTCAAGAGACAGTTTAGCCTTTATATCCCGTGAGCTGTTCGATCAGACACACTTAGCAAGGTCAGCCTCATTTTACTGTTTTATTGTATTGTTTTATTGTATTTTTTTTACTTTATTCACGTGTGGAGCTGTATTAAATTAACATTTATTTAGTCTTTCATTGTTCAATTTACTTGTCCACAGCTAGAAATAACCAAATACTCACTTTTATTTACGGAAAACTTGAATACACAGTCAATTAGCACGAAGTCAATTCCGGATGGTGTACCCATTTAACAAAACCAAAATTCATATTAGATTGTTATTAATGTTTGAAATAATAATAATAAAAAGAAAGAAAACCCATTAATCTGTCTTATTAACATGTGTGTTCTTGTTTAAGAACAAAATCTGATCGACAATGGTCGATAATACATAGTTGTGTGCGACGGTCACTGATGATTTGGCCTGCTTTACTGAAGTTGCGGGAACGCAAAAAACTTTTTGGACAATGTCTTAATTGCGTCACCATCGGTAGTCATCATAAATAAGATAAGTTCTACAATAAATTTTGGAAAAATATATTAATGCATAATTTATTACCTCCCAATACGTAAGTGATCTTTTATCTGGGCAAATTATCTATTTCTATATGATGTACTTTATTTTGTGTCGGCTGTGAAGCTTGTGGTACTGTTGCTGTTGGCTGCTCTGGATTCTGGTCTTGTACAGCCTTTGCAGCTTCTTCCGCATTGGATGGACTAAGAAATCCATTTTTGTTAAAACGGGGATCTATAATGGTGGAAATTCGTGGTATTGTGCGTGTTTCATACGCTGCGAGTCTCTCACTAAGTCGTGTCTGGTTGAACTCTGAGACAAGTTTACCTTCTGCTGTTTCAAATCTAATATTTTTCATTTTGTGGTGCAGTTCGCATGTTGCTGGAATTATAATAGACACTGAAACTTTTGTATATTTGAAGAAACAGAATGTGTAACGTGTAACGATGATTGATTTTTTTAGCGAGGCTATAGATTTGTCTAGGCGGCACGCGTGGTGGTCTTGCGCGGACCAATCTGACCTATCGCTCAGGGTTGTGTGATTAGAGAACTTCGAGAATAGCGTGCATACGACAAAATTGCTAAAAAGCTGAACCGGTGGGGCCAAAACGAGGCAAAATCTGATAGAATAGTGAGACGCGAAAAGAAGTGGAAGAAGCGGATAACGCGGAAGAATGCGTCATCTGTGTGCCCGTAAACCGACAGATGACCCTCTCTACCGATGATCACCTCTTTGAAGTGGGAGGCTTCAAGCGATCCCTTCCCCTACGATCACGCGGACGTTGGCATGAGTCCAGTTAGTCGTCTTTTCCACACGCAGAAGCATATCCGCTAACTCTCTCTAAAGTACATCCTAATGATGGCAACAAATTATGTGAAATGTGGTATAGTAATGATATGCAATAACAATGGGTGAAATTATAAGAATGTATAAAGGTTGATATGAAGGACTAAATATAACATGATAGGAATATAAAAATAATAACTACTTTCTATTGTTTTAGATAATTTTCAATTTTTCAGTCTACTCCATAGCAATTATGCTTTAATCAGATTGACTTGAAGGCATTTGTTTTTCTTACTTTACTTATACTATTTTTAATTTACTATAATACTTTAACGCTTAAACGTAATTTGCTATGATTTCAAGATATTTAAGGCTGCAATGCCGAAATTATTTTCAAGACATTTCCATTTTTAACGATAATGGAATTAAGGGAATGAAAAGCAAACCGCGCAGCGCTAGCATGCGGAACTTTCCAGAATTTGTTAGATTCAAGCCACATGGGCGATGCTAATCTACGGGCTAACCACATTACTTTTGTTCACTCACTTTAACAGGAACAATCCCTCGGCGAAAGATCGATCTTCCGACGCGGCTGCTGAAATAAAGCGTTATTGGGTTGTGTGTATCCCTCAATCCTAGGAAATTCCGTGCCGAATTCTTACACGAGAAGAGCATTATTCAATTTCAGAAAAGAGTTTATCATTAGACGTATCCTACACTACGGCTATAATCCCATTCAGAGTCTGCACATCGAGTCTGCCGGGTTGTTGACTGACGTTTCCCAAATAAACATCTCCCGCGGAATCTTTCCGCGCAGGTTGAATCGGCCACTCTGGGCCACTCCACTATGGTTCAAGAGGCCGATTTTTTGGCTTAAAGTCGAAATTTATATGTGCATTTTTTGTATTTTTTTTTTAAATTCTTAAAGTTAATGCATCATACATATAGAAACTAAAAAAATAAAGCTTTAAAAGCATCCCTGAAGCTTTTTGTGAGCTTTCAAAAGTACACAATCGATCAGCTGCTTCGGATAAAGAAATCGACGCCACGTTGTTTTGTTTACGTTTGTGCGAAAAAGTCAAAATTTTTTGTCAGAAGAAACTGAAGTTAATAATGGAAATTAAAGATCAAGGTATATAGTTTTCACTGTATATAGTCGATTTATGTGTAGTCTTAGTCTTTGAGCTGTGTTTACTGTCCAATTTATGTGTATTTTTGTAGAAAATTAACATGCGTGCCCTGTGTTTCGTGGAATAAAACTAACGAACCAGCTTCTACCTGAAAAAAAACTAAGTACGTCAGTTTGTAAAACTAAATGTCGTTCTTTACCGCTAATTAACAACTTTTCCCCGTTCGTCCCCTTTTCTCACAATTCAAGAAAATTCAGTCACGTTCGAGTTTCTTCGTAGCGATCTATTCGATATTTGGCGCAGCAACAATCGTAAAATATCATTTGTGTCTGAGTGATTTATAAAAAATGTTCAATTACCACACAAAAGATGACAACAAATAAATTAAAAAAAAAAAAAAGATCTTTTGAATCTTCCATAAAAAGAAAATCTGTCCAAATGTAACTACTATATGGTTGAACGTTTTAAGTCAAAGCATGCTAAATAGTTGTCGTCTAAAATATCAATAACGTTAATGAAAAGTGTAAGACACCAAAACAACTTGGACGCCCAACTTTGTCTTATTCAAACGCAGGACCAAGATTGAAAAGGAAATTGGCATCTGAGCTTGTAATTGAAAAAAAGATCACAACAAAAATCTTTTTATGCATGCAGCAGCAGTTTCTGCTAAGAAAGAATGTAATACAAACGTGGCCTTGACAAAGCAACTTCAAATGCCAAAACCGACTCCACTCACTCCAGATAAAGCTCTAGCCTACATCCTGGAGAATTCACTGACAAAACTGCAATATGTCAACACTAGGGTTTTGAATATAAATCATAGCAGCGACATCTATCCGAGTTACCATGAAGTGATAGAAGCTAAAACACAGTGTCGGCCAATGGGTATAGAAGTCACAGGAACTACTGCTCAAGTTTCATTGCAAAACCTTTTGAATCACACTGCATATTGAATAATTAAAATGCAATCCGATGTTTTCAAGCAATTTCCGGATAGTTCTAAGCTTAAATTAATTTGCAGTTACTGCTTTGATGCGTCAACTGGACAAAGTGCATACAAGCAGAAGTTTGAAATAAAACCCCTGACGTACAGCTTTCTGATCAGTCTTTGTTTGTAATTTCTGTTATGCCCATAAAATTGATTGACTCCGTACTCAGTCAGTACACACGTGATTTATGTGGAATTTTTAAATGTTTTATCAGTTTTTACATTTAACATTTTACATTTGTTTGCTGCATCTGTCATCTACATCTACATAAGCTCTCACAACAACACACGTACACTGCACGAGGCAGAGCGTGAGTGTGAGTGTGAGAGAATCAACCCCCGCAAGTGGACTCGCTGCTGTATATTCATTTCATCATTGTGACTACAATAATGATCCGATCTGAACCAAATTCGGGAATCTGGTAGACATGGTCATTCTCTACAAAACTGCATTTTTCGTTTTTTCCTATCTTCAAAATTGTGGACTTTCGTCTTTTGTGGGGGCGGAAGGGGGCGTGGCGAAATTGTGAAACACACTTGTTCAGGTTTGGTATCACAGGAGTCTTGACAGAAAGTTTGGTTGCTCTAGCTCTTATAGTCTCTGAGATCCAGGCTACACAAAATACAAAAACAAATCGACTCGATTTTGTGTGAGTGCGAAAGGGATGGAGCGAAGTTTTTGCGTATGTTTTTGTCTATTGTGGCTATATTAATGATCCGATCCGATTCAGATTTGGGCCCCTGATAGATATGGTCTTTCTCTATGATTCTGCATTTTTCGTTTTCTGCTATCTTCAAAATTGTGGACGCCACAGATGTGCGCTCTTTGTGGGGGCGGAAGTGGGCGGGGCGAAATTTCGAAACTTTTTTCTAGGAGTGAGAGAACACATCAGTCTGGAAAAAATTTGGTTGCTCTATCTCTTTTTAGCCTTCGAGCAATGGGCGACAAACAAGACGGACGGACAGACAGGGCTATATCGACTCGGCTATTGATGCTGATCAAGAATATATATACTTTATATGGTCGGAAATTACTCCTTCTCTATGTTACACACATCCACTTTTAGCACAAATACAATATACCCTTTTACTCTTCGAGTACGGGTATAAAAACCTTTAACCCCAAGCTTGAAGCTTTAAAATTTGGGGTGAGTGCACTACATGCTTGGATCAGGTTTCTAGAATTCGTTTTCAACATATCATACAGAATGGAAATACAAAAATGGCATGTAAAAACTGATGACAAGACTAAAATGAGTGCACGCAAAAAATATATTCAGGACAAGATTTGGAATGATATGGGACTTCGAATAAGCATGCCAAAGAAGAACGTCAGCGGCAACAGCAATGACGGAAATACAGCTAGAAGAGCTTTTGCAAAAAAGTAAAGAGCTATCATCCATAACCTGCTTTGACGAATCCCTTTTTAAATAACCTTCACGTTATATTAATTGCAATTTCGTGTAACCATTATATAAACTGTCACCAACTATTCACAAAGTATTAGTCCACGGTTTTCAAATAAATGATTCGACGTTGGTTCCACTAGGATGCTTAGGCGAAAATGCTTCAGAAGCACGTAATAAAATTTATAAAAAGACAGACTCTCACACGCAAGGAAAAACAGTCGAATCGATACCATGACTGACCTTTTCCACAGGGCGATAGATTCATCGGATCCATTGTTATCTAGTGTCTGCTTAAAGGAAAGAGAAAGAAAAAACACAAAAAAAAATCTTCCCAAAGATGTAGGAGTTGAAGTTGCCGACTACCGAAAACAAAACGAGAGAGAACGTACGGAGTCGCTTCGAACGCGACTCTACTTTTATACCCGTACTCAGTGATTTATGTGGAATTTTAAAATGTTTTATCAGTTTTTACATTTTACATTTTTTGCTACATCTGTCATCGACATCTACATCTACATCATCTACATCAGTTCCCACAACAACACACGTACACTGCACGAGGCAGCATGTTTGAGCGTGAGTGTTCGTGTGAGAGAAAGAAGCTGCAGCCACAATCAACCCCAATAAATGATTTATGTTGCTGGAGTGGGGGAATTGCTTCTGAAAATTCATTTGATCATTGTGGCTACAATAATGATCCGATCTGAACAAATTCGGGAATCTGGTAGATATGGTCATTCTCTACAAAACTGCATTTTTATTTTTTTTTCTATTTTCAAAATTGTGGATTTTTTTCGTCTTTTGGGCGGGCGGAAGGGGGCGTGGCGAAATTTTGAAATACACTTGTTCAGGTTTGGTATCACAGGAGTCTTGGCCAAAAGTTTGGTTGCTCTAGCTCTTATAGTCTCTGAGATCCAGGCTACACAAAATACAAAAACCAAAATTACTCGATTTTTGTGTGAGTGCGAAAGGGATGGAGCGAAGTTTTTGCGTATATTTGCCTCTATTGTGGCTATATTAATGATCCGATCCGATTCAGATTTGGGCCCCTGATAGATATGGGCTGTCTCTATGATTCTGCATTTTTTAGTTTTGTGTTATTTTTCAAAATTGTGGCCGCCACAGATGTGCGCCCTTTGTGGGGGCGGAAGTGGGCGGGGCGAAATTTTGAAACTTTTTTCTAGGAGTGAGAGTACACATCAGTCTGGAAAAAAATTTGGTTGCTCTATCTCTTTTAGCCTTCGAGCAATGGGCGACAAACAAGACGGACGGACGGACAGACGGACAGACGGACAGACGGACAGACGGACGGACAGACAGGGCTATATCGACTCGGCTATTGATGCTGATCAAGAATATATATACTTTATATGGTCGGAAATTACTCTTTCTCTATGTTACACACATCCACTTTTAGCACAAATACAATATACCCTTTTACTCTTCGAGTACGGGTATAAAAACATTGGAAAATGAATTGGACGTGCAATCTGATTCTGATTCTGATGAGGACCTGATCGAAGGATGCTCTATGGAACTAGACGAAGAAGAAGATTATGTTTAAGATATTTAAGTCATTCCTAAAATAAATTTAAGTAATTTGTCTGAATATAGAGTCTTACCATATGTCCTAATAATACTACCAAAATTGTTTGTATGGGAGGCAAGAGAGGGCGTGGTCCGCACTTTTCTTTCTAATAAAACCAAATGTGCGAAGTTTGAAGTCTGTAAGTCAATTTTTAGAGTTTATGCCAAAAAATCGACTTTTGGACCACCATAGTGCATAGTAAGTTGCAGGCCATGATTTATTAATAAATTTTTTATCGGAAAGTTGAAATTCGATTGGCATTAAGTTGTTTTTTCATTTTTGAAGAAGAGTTATCATATCAGCTGCGAAGCCTTTGTTTTTAATGCTTTCTTCTACCAAACTAGTCACCCTTCGAGTTTTTCTGCATTCATGCCCGCTTCTGTGCACCAAAGATCACAGATGTACATGCGTGAAAATTCGCAGTTACAAGAAGCGCCTATAGGAAATGATAACATAAAAATGAGCGAAAAAAAGAAGATGCAAAATTGTCTACAAACACAAATGACGAACACAAAAGAAACATCAAAAGTAAAGCAAAGGAAGAGTATCAGATTGCTTCGCAAATTTGACCATGAAAACAGTAAGACAGCTTGACTTTATTATAGAATAAACACAAATCAGCAAATATCAGCAGCTACACTTAACGTTTTATTACCTTCAAACATTGACAAATACACTGATAACACTCATAAAGTAGGGATCGGGGGGTAACATATCTAAAAGTCTATTTAAACATGAAAATTACGTTCACATAATACATAAAAAACGTATAATTAATCAAAGATACACAACAAATAATAAATCAATCAGATTAATTTCAAAATAAGCATTTATTAAAATAAATACCTGAAACTTTTAAAGTTCATTTTAAATAATAGAATTCGGACCTCTCTTGCGAACGTTTGACCACTTTGAAATGCAATTTTGTTTTGACGAAAAGCTAACGTAACGCCGCTGCGCTGCAAAATTAAACACGTGTTCACGCTTTGCGTTCTATTTTTGGAAAGTCCCGTTGGATTTCAATAAAAATCCGGTTTGCCATTAAGAAGCTTGGTCATTTTTGAGACAATTTGTTTACTTTTCGCAAATTTTTGGTACTGGCGATTTGTTTAATTTTGGCCTGTGGGCGCAACCACTGCGCACTGGGGGAAAATTTGCTGGAAAAGCGGCCAACGCCACTCCCTCGCTGTCCAGAGCCTGATTCCGCGCCAAAGTAAGCCGATACACGCAGCCGGCAAGGAGCAAGCACCCACCTAGGTGGCCCCATATAAGCGCGCCTTGAAAGGGGAAAACCTCTCGCTTAGGGGAACCCCTAGGAAACACTGCAATAAATGCATCGTCGGCGATAAGATCTGAAAGGATGCCGTAATGTTTGTGTCTCATTTCGCCGCCGGGATTCTGCGGGCGTGGCCAGCGTTTTTAGTGTGTCCGATTCAACCTGCGCGGAAAGCTATTTATTTGGGAAACGTCCGTCAACAACCCGGCAGACTCGATGTGCAGACTCTGAATGGGATTATAGCCGTAGTGTAGGATACGTCTAATGATAAACTCTTTTCTGAAATTGAATAATGCTCTTCTCGTGTAAGAATTCGGCACGGAATTTCCTTGGATTGAGGGGTACACAATCCAATAACGCTTTATTTCAGCAGCCGCGTGTAATATTCGACGCTTGTCGTGCATTTGACCTTTTGAATTATAAACGGTTAGTAGGATATTACCGCCTAAAACTAGGTCATGAATCAATTTTGGGTGTTGATCGTGGGAGCTTTTATAAAGCTTCTAATCATATGGTTCGCGAGGAGGTGGCAACGCTGTCCTAGTTGACCATTATCTTTTGCACTACAATTTATTAGCAATTGCTGTGGCTGCAATTTGTATAACAGAAGCAGCATCCCAGAGAGTACGAAAGAAAAGGAAAAACGTGGGTTACTGTACCTCGTAGTCCAGGCATCGACCTCTTTCTCCTCGTGGCCGTCAGCGTGAACGCAAGTGAATCAAGTGTCAATCTGATCCAGTGCCCTTGCACCGCGCCAAGGTCAACTGCATTCGTATTGCAAAGTGCAGCGCCTCAGCATAAGGCTAAATCTAACCAAGTGGTTAGTTATCGCCCCACCACATCACCAGCCCAACCAAAACCGTCTGGAGAAAGACCTGTGCCATAATCTTATTCTTTGTGCATGTAGTGGTGCAATTCCATTTGGGTAACTATCCACCGAGCTATTGCCGACCAGTTGAATAGCCTCCTCTCTTTCCGTGTCTATGATTCGCACCACTAATCCCGGCCTGGGAGCCACCGATCTACGCTCGTGTGTACATACCTCGGACCTAGGGTGCTACGCGCATAACGAGGTTAAGCGACCGTCACGCCACCAAGCTCGGCTAGACAAACAGCCCGGCTCATACGTTGATAGCCTTCCGTATGTGTATACAACACCCGGGTGACGGAATGCTTTTCCTCGGTGCTGCAACCAGAAGGATTTCTCAGTCTTCTTACTGGTGATATGTTTGGATTTGTGGATGGACTTCCCTAAGAACCACACGCGTCGAGGAGAACATAACCTCCAAGCCGGCGCCTCAGGTCATTGCCCTCGCGTCTCGACGCCTTTATAAAGCCTAATGTAAATCGGCAAACCTAACCTGTGACAGCGTTTCGTGATCAGGAGGATGTACCAAATCCCTTCATGGGTCCAGCCGTTGGTTTAGTTAAGATCGTAGTGATGTACTGTAGACCCTATGTGAACCCCTTTTGCTTCAATGTGGATAAGAATAGAATAATTGAGTAAATGTGAAATGGATAATCTTGCCATTTTTAGAAATCGAAAAATTGAATATGCAAGAGACAGTTCAGTCTCAGGTCTAAGTGTATTTGATTCATTTTCGGAACCTCGTACTAAAAAACATTATTATTCACAGAGACACACCAACACCTTAACCTTCATCTACACATTCATCTAACCATTCATCTACTTATCATCTACTCATCAAATAACCTCACAGCGAACACAAGGAAAGATCTTTCTGCGTGGAGCAACATGAAAAAAAAAACAAGATCGTAAGTGATTAATTAACATATGTATTGATATCGAGACATGAGAGAAAAAAGTGAAGGTGGTAGTTTGTCTGCCTTGTATTGGTCTTCTACCATAACCGAGTTTTTCCACATACCAAATATCTATGCACCATGCGACTAACTTGCATATGACCATCCGTCATAGACATCTTTGTTTTATAAATTGAAGTTATTCGTTTAACTTTGGCGTCAGCAAATGAACGTTAGCCAATAATTTATATTTTTTCAATCCGTAATATTAGTTATGCTCCACCTTAATCCTTAATCATCATACTCATATATACATAGCATTTAATATCATTAAAAATATTTACTCTTAGCCCTATATTTTTTTATACCACCCACAAACAAAAAAACGAAACGAAAACTAAAACAAAACCATATTTATGTCCACCCCCTAGTATACTATCTTCCATACATATGTACATGATTTACCCTATTTCCACGCCATATGCGTTGTATTATATAAGTAGTTGCCAGTTCGCCTGAATGTCTGATTATGAATTTTCTAAATAAATTAAGTTGTAATATGAATCAAGGCTAAGTAATTTCTAAAGGAACCATGCAGTGTCTGCTGATAGAGAGGTGATTCACCGTAGTCGTTGTTGGAGGGATCCTTGACTATAGGTGGCCCTAAGGATCATGGTAGGGTGGGCGTTTTCGCACTTTAGCGATAAGCAGCCAGCAATGACTGGACTGGTGATCTTGATGACCCTTCTTCTTCCCCTTCTTCCTCCTTTGCTAACTTTGCTGGCCTTGCCCTTAGGCTCCCCTATCCCTACTCCTGTTCCCTTTCCTAATCGTACGCGAATTTAATAAATTCTTAAAATTGCTTGAGCACTAGAGTGGTGGTGCCTTATCCGTTTACCCACACCCCGCCGACCAGAGTAAAAAGCCAGCGCGTACCTAGCCTCCAGTCTAGATCTTCATCTGCTCACCTCTCCCTGCAAATTCTGGAAAGTTCCGCATGCTAGCGCTGCGCGGTTTGCTTTTCATTCCCTTAATTCCATTATCGCTGAAAATTGAATTGTCTTGAAAATAATTTCGGCATTGCAGCCTTAAATATCTTGAAATCATAGCAAATTACGTTTAAACGTTAAAGCATTATAGTAAATTAAAAATAGTATAAGTAAAGTAAGAAAAACAAATTCCCTAAAGTCAATCTGATTAAAGCATTATAATTGCTGTTGAGTAGACTGAAAAACTGAAAATTATCTAAAACAGTAGAAATTAGTTATTATTTTTATATTCCTATCATGTTATATTTAGTCCTTAATATCAACCTTTATACATTCTTATAATTTCACCCATTGTTATTGCATATCATTACTATACCACATTTCACATAATTTGTTGCCATCATTAGGATGTACTTTAGAGAGAGTTAGCGGATATGCTTCTGCGTGTGGAGTAGACGACTAACTGGACTCATGCCAACGTCCGCGTGATAGTAGGGGAAGGGATCGCTTGAAGCCTCCCACTTCAAAAAGAGGTGATCATCGGTAGAGAGGGTCATCTGTCGGTTTACGGGCACACAGATGACGCATTCTTCCGCGTTATCCGCTTCTTCCACTTCTTTTCGCGTCTCACTATTCTATCAGATTTTTGCCTCGTTTTGGCCCCACCGGTTCAGCTTTTGAGCAATTTTGTCGTATGCACGCTATTCTCGAAGTTCTCTAATCACACAACCCTGAGCGATAGGTCCGATTGGTCCGCGCAAGACTACCACGCGTGCCGCCTAGACAAATCTATAGCCTCGCTAAAAAAATCATCGTTACACGTTACACATTCTGTGTCTTCAAATACAAAAGTTTCAGTGTCTATTCTAGCAACATGCGAACTGCACCACAAAATGAAAAATAATAGATTTGAAACAGCAGAAGGTAAACTTGTCTCAGAGTTCAACCAGACACGACTTAGTGAGAGACTCGCAGCGTATGAAACACGCACAATACCACGAATTTCCACCATTATAGATCCCCGTTTTAACAAAATGGATTTCTTAGTCCATCCAATGCGGAAGAAGCTGCAAAGGCTGTACAAGACCAGAATCCAGAGCAGCCAACAGCAACAGTACCACCAGCATCAGAGCTGACACAAAATAAAGTACATCATATAGAAATAGATAATTTGCCCAGATAAAAGATCACTTACGTATTGGGAGGTAATAAATTATGCATTAATATATTTTTCCGAAATTTATTGTAGAACTTATCTTATTTATGATGACTACCGATGGGGACGCAATTAAGACATTGTCCAAAAAGTTTTTTGCGTTCCCGCAACTTCAGTAAAGCTGGCCAAATCATCAGTGACCGTCGCACACAACTATGTATTATCGACCATTGTCGATCAGATTTTGTTCTTAAACAAGAACACACATGTTAATAAGACAGATTAATGGGTTTTCTTTCTTTTTATTATTATTATTTCAAACATTAATAACAATCTAATATGAATTTTGGTTTTGTTAAATGGGTAGTTTTCCGTAAATAAAAGTGAGTATCTGGTTATTTCTAGCTGTGGAAAAGTAAATTGAACAACCAAAGACTAAATAAATGTTAATTTAATACAGCTCCACACGTGAATAAAGTTAAAATGAGGAATGGAGTCAAGTTGTCGGAGAATATGCAAAATACTATCCTTAATCTGCGCAGGGAACTGAAAAGCATTGGCAAATTGGACAAAAATTTTGGAAGTTAGCAAGAATACTGTCAAAACAGTTGTAAAAAAAAAAACCCCAGAAGGATACAATAAAACAGTCAAAAGAGGCTGACCTTGCTAAGTGTGTCTGATCGAACAAAACGACAAATAAATAATTTGGCTTTAAAAACAGCGACTAGCTCACGGGATATTAAGGCTAAACTGTCTCTTGACCCCCTTCTCAACACCCTTAGTATTCATAAAATTTTAAGTTCCGACAGTAACATTAAATATGAAAATATGGTACGCAAACCTCTAAATGAATGGGAGAACGTTATCTTCAGTGACGAAAAAAGTTCATCTTGGATATTCCCTGGCGGTAAAATGATGTACTGGAGAGATATACGCCGTGAACGCTAGTCCTGCAATGCTAGCAATTTCGGTGGCGGCTCGCTTATGGTATGGGCTGCATTTGGACACCCCGGAAGATCCCCTGTATGTTTTGTATCATCTCGAATGAACTCGCAGCTGTACATAAGCCTCATGTACGACGTATTAATATCGTTCAGCGAAACATACTGGGATGTTGAATTTTTCAACAGGATAACGCTGCATCTTTTGGGGTGGCCTGAATGTAGTCCCGACTTAAACCCAATCCAGAATGTTTGGGAAATACTGTCCAGCAAAGTTTTTTAGCAATAGGAGACAATTTGAAAATTTGGTGCAGCTCAAAAAGACAATTATCGAAGAAATGGCCAAAATCGACGAAAAAAACGCTCCAAAATTTAATTCTATCAATGCCTAATCGCTTGGCTGAAGTTATTTCAAAGCGTGGAGGAAATATCCACTATTAAGTAAGAAAACATATTTATTTGCCTTAATTTGGAATTTTAACAAATTATTTGTATTCCAGTGTGCCAGTAATTATTTCTAAGGCAGCAAAAATAAGGACCTGAATTTTCTCGAAAAGGATCAGATATTTAAAAATTATTATTTGATTTCAATGCATTTTCTCTTTATAATTGCGAATAAAATTTAAAAAATAATAGATAAGCAAATACGATTTACTTTAAAGAAAAACTGAGTGTCCCAATATTTATTTCGACCAGGTAGTATAGTATGTATCCGATTGCTATGGCCGAGGATGAGATCATGGCGACGTCGGATATGGATATTGATTTGAATTCCCTTGAACTCGCATCTATATGCACTGGTGGCTGCCCATGAACCCCTGCATCTCCTTGGGTGCGATCAACGACCTCGTTGGGTGCCTCGTTCACCATTATTGTATTTGTTGAACTGCGAAGTTGAGCCATTCGGGAAGAAGAGCGAATGAAGACGTGTGAACACTAGAATGCAGCAGATTTTGGCACAGGCTGATCCGGCGGTGGATGCGTCACATCGGCATCCAGGTATACTCGTAGTACATCACATTCTTCACCATCGAGCACGTTGATGTTGATGTGAATGCAAATCAGCTTTCAGTTTATCTTCAGTAGCAGTTTGCTAATCACCTGGACGTTGGCTTTCTGTTTCAATTTGCCATAGAAACTACAGCCCCTTGCAGCTTTGACAAGAACCAAATCGTACTAAATTTATTTTAACTCCTCAAACTGCGGATCCAGGCTGTCCTTGTGAGTACTTTGTTTTTCAGCGTTGGGAGCCAGCTACAAAGTGACAAAGTGACTGCAACTTTGGATAAAGACCTGCAAAAGGAGAATCAATCATCATCATAATTCAGATCCCCACGCTAATGCCATGAATACTTACTTATTTCTCGAAATCAATTATTGCGGATCAGCTCAGACTGAGGGATTGAGGTTGGGCGTCTGCACCATGATAAAGTCTGTTTGCAGGCGAAAGCCAAGTCGGAGAGACAACTACCACAAGGTTGAAGTATTGAAGCAACTCTTGATCTTGGAACTGCGTGCATTTGTGGATGGGGCCGATGGGACCATAGATCGATCTCAATCATGGCCGCTGACTGCACCGTGGAGTCTTTGCGCTGCGATGCAACTAATCCCAAGTAGTGAGAGGAAGCAGCAGGTGACTCACATTCACCGACTGTTTTCCCTCAATGCGACACAGTTCAATGGGCATCTGGCAGATACTCTAGATGGTATACTCTGCCCAATCCGGTCCGACTTGCTTGCCCACAGAATGTTCTCGCAGGATCCCGTAGATTATGGCCACGAGATTCAGAGTACACCGACACTGAGCACTCATCTTCAGTTTACACGTGAAAAATGTCTGTTTACTGGCCGGGTACGTGATCAAAGCATTCACCTTGCAGACTCTCGTGAAGCTGTTGAACTCTCGGATCTCTTGCTCCCGAGATTTGTTGACTTTCGATGATCTGTTCCATCTGCAAGCGCTCCAAGTACTTGATTTCGGCCAGTTAAAGTTAAAGGCACTTATGGGTGACGTCCACATTCAAAAATGGACGATCCCAGCACGAACGCTTCAACAGAACAGACCCAACCCCAACAACCCCCAGCACAACCTTCAGACACTGCATGGGCTTATCGTAGATCCAATCTCGTATCGAGATGCGAGTTCAAGGGAATCAAACCAAGGTCCAAATTCGAAGTCGCCAGAAACTCATCCTCGGCCATAGGAATCGGATGTAGTCACTTGCTTTGCCCTAGGATCGCCAGTTAATTTCTCACGGAGTAGCACGGGGGACGGGCACGTCCATGTCCAACAAGTCAAAGTGAAATGTGTACTAGTGAAATGCAATTGTCGGCTTCTTATCCTCATTCACTTGCAAATAGTTGACAGCACTCTTACCTGCTGCAGCAGATGACCTGATCCACAATCTGTGCCACTTGCTCCCGCATATTTGGCTGCCGCACGGGACTGGGCATATCTGACTGGCACCACGAATGACTTGCTACAACACAACAGAAATACAAAAAGCGCAGCCTGATTAATTACAGCCTCACATTCCAATTTAGTTAACTTAAATTGTGTGCCTAATCCGTTTCAAGGTTTCGTTGAATACACAAGTAAAATATTTTGTCGAATAAATATTTAGTTTTGTGTGAAATTTGTTGTAATATTTTTTGTTTTCTTAAATTTTGTGTGATTTTTGTTAACTTTTTTCCTGAAACAACATGGTTTGTTCTAAACGGGCCAAAAGTGAAAAGTAAACTAAAAACTATAATACAAATACAAAAATGGGATCAAAATTTAGTTGAAGATTGAAATTTGATTTGATTCTCAAAACGATGTGACTGCTCAGTTTACGAACATTAACCAACCCGTTGACCTTCTCATTATCCCAAAATACATTTGAACATATTTGGAAAAATCTTCGACTTAAATGTCAAAACTAATATAAAAACGAGGGGCGCGACTCTACCTTCAGAGCCTTTTTGAATGTATTCATTGTATATAATACTTATACATATGTATGTATGTCCCCTTTGCTCTTTCGTGGGCAGCCCCTGCAACCAACTCACGGAGAAAGATATTCGAAAACGCAGTGTCACTAGCCCACTTAATAGTCCTAAGCGCTGGATCACCGATCCAGTGGATCCACTCATCGTACTCTACACATGTAGGACGTTACGATGGTCTCGACTAAATTTCTCACAGATCTGCTATTAGTCTCGGTCTGCTGTTACTGCATTACTGCTGTTAATGCTGTTGCTGCTAATCTGATCTGCTGTTAATCTCGGTCGCTGTTACTGCTTTTGATCTGCTGTTCTCATAGTTCTGCGGTTATTGCTCTCTTGCATTAACATTGTTCGGCTGTTGCTGCTAATTATGGTCTTCCAAAGAACACATGAGTGGAAATCTATGAAGGAATGTCGGACTGTTCATGCGTTTTATTGCTGGAGCTTCTTCTTTTTACTATTTGTTTGGACTAGTTTTTCGATTATTGGTTTTTATACCCGTACTCGAAGAGTAAAAGGTATAAAAGGTATTTGTGGTAAAAGTGGATGTGTGTTACATAGAGAAGGAATAATTTCCGACCCTAGAAAGTATATATATTCTTGATCAGCATCAATAGCCGAGTCGATATAGCCCTGTCTGTTGTAGTGGGGCATGAAGCGGTGTTAGAAAAGGTTCAAAAATTTTAAAAGACAACGGGCAGCATCAGGGATGCTTAGATGAAGATCAGCCCAGTGCAGGGAACATCGAGGAGAGGTAAGACTGCAGGCTTGCTTCACTTATAATCGATAGAGGAAAAGGTATGTAGCTACGCGGGTGAGGTCAAGTCAAACGTCACAAGTGAAAGACTGGCTATTTCCTTTTCCGATGTGATCTTGAACGAACCGGTAGTGTCTCTCCTGTGCCGTGAATAGCAAAAAATGTAATCCGACAAAATCTTAAGCCCCGTAGGGCATCCGCGGCGTAAACTTAGTTCAAAGTGTTCCCAGATAAAGACGGAAAGTACCTGCGGGTATATAGGGTGAGTGAGAGCATAAAATTTGTGTGCCTATAGGGATTGAGAGAGGTTATGTCTGTAGGGGTCGTCGAAAATCACGCGGGAGCCCCGGGATCCGCCGAAGCGACTCAGGGGCCTCAACCAGGTCCACAGCCTAAGCGGTTTGCGGAGCAGCCGTGACTGGACAGTCAAAAATGTAGGAGCGCTTCGCCTGCAATACCGGCGCTCGTACCAGAGCTCCAGCGCGTCCATCGAAGAGTCACCTAGAGTCAAGCGCCGTAAATCGAAATTCCACCCGAAGTCAATCGACGCCTATCTAAATTTAAACCAGAGCTCCAGCGCGTCCATCGAAGAGTCACCCAGAGTCAAGCGCCGTCCATCGAAACTTCCACCCGGAGTCAGTCGACGCCTATCAAAATTTGTATCAAGAGTCCCATCGCCGTCCCTTGCCAACACACGCAGAGAGCGCACAACGACGCCTCTTGTTTTCTGGTGTGACGGAGACTCTCAGTCGGAAGAAGCTAATTCATTCAAGGAGGAGAGCCTGGTCAGCGGGCCAACTGCCCTGAAGTAGACCGAAAACGAAGATCCAGAAAATAGAGGATTAGAGAACAGCAAGGAGGAAAAATGTCGTAGGATCGGAGGAGAAGTCGCCAAGGATGTCCTATCATAAAAAAAAAAAAATAAACACTTATCTATGCTAAGTATAAGTGTGGGGCAGATTTAAAGCCCGGAATGGGTCAGTGACAGCCTTAGAAAAGTATGATTTGTCGATTTCTCCAAATTTTTCCAGATTCCACCACAGGAGATCGATCTTTCGTCGTTGGAAATCCTCAAGCACAGTGAGTTACAAATTTGAGTGAACGTTGATAACATTAAATTCGAACAAAGCCAAGAAAAAGAGAAAATTTAAATGAAAAGGTTATGTTGGCTGAAAAAGAAGAAATAATTTAAAAAATTCCCAAAAGAAAAAGAAAGTCTGTATAAATGAAAATCTCAGTATTTTTAACTAATTATAATTAGATGTACCGAATATTCCATACTATATTTTTTATGAATAAGCCTTATTGAATTACCTTAAATTTACAAATATTTAACCTCTATGAACATATTAGGATAACTAGTGATAAATTTACCTGCTACTAGAAAGGATTTAAAGAATTAAGAACGTGGAATTGAAATATTAAAAAAAAGAATTTTGTTGAGGAAGGTTGAAAGAGTAGGAATGAGGAATTGAAATATTATGAAAAATAAGAATTTTGTCGAAGAATACTGAAAGGTTAGGAATGCGGAATTGAAAAAAAAACGAGAAAGAACGTACGGAGTCGCTTCGAACGCGACTCTACTTTTTTATACCCGTACTCAGTCAGTACACATGTGATTTATGTGGAATTTAAAAATGTTTTATCATTTTTTTACATTTTACATTTTTGCTACATCTGTCATCGACATCTACATCTACATCATCTACATTAGTTCTCACAACAACACACGTACACTGCACGAGGCAGCATGTTTGAGCGTGAGTGTGTGTGTGTGAAGAAGCTGCAGCAACAATCAACCCCAATAATTGACTTACGCCGCAAGAGGAGGTGGGGGATTGCTGCTGAAAATTCATTTCATCATTGTGTCATCAATGTGTAATAATGATCCGATCTGGACCAAATTCGGGAATCTGGTAGATATGGTCATTCTCTACAATACTGCATTTTTAGTTTTTGCTATCTTCAATATTGTGGATTTTCGTCTTTTTGTGGGGGCGGAAGGGGGGCGGGGCGAAATTTTGAAATACACTTGTTCAGGTTTGGTATCACAGGAGTCTTGGCCAAAAGTTTGGTTGCTCTAGCTCTTATAGTCTCTGAGATCCAGGCGTTCATTTTTATGAAAAACCAAATCGACTCGATTTTGTGTGAGTGCGAAAAAGAGAGGGAGCGAATTTTTTTTCGTACTTTACCTCTATTGTGGCTATATTAATGATCCGATCCGATTCAGATTTGGGCCCCTGATAGATATGGTCTTTCTCTATGATTCTGCATTTTTCGTTTTCTGCTATCTTCAAAATTGTGGACGCCACAGATGTGCGCCCTTTGTGGGGGCGCAAGTGGGCGGGGCGAAATTTTGAAACACTTTTCTAGGAGTGAGATATCACATCAGTCTGGAAAAAAAAAATTTGATTGGTCTAGCTCTAATAGCCTTCGTGCAATGAGTGAAAAACAAGACGGACGGACAGACGGACGGACAGACATGGCTATATCGACTCGGCTATTGATGCTGATCAAGAATATATATACTTTATGGGGTCGGAAACGCCTCCTTCTGTGTGTTACACACATCCACTTTTACCACAAATACAATATACCCTATTACTCTTCGAGTACGGGTTTAAAAATAGAAATTTTGTTGAGGGATGCTGAAAGTTTAGGAGTAAAATATTAAAAGAAAAAAAAAAATAAGAAATAAGAAAAATTAATGAAGAATGTTATAGACCGAAGACGCTGAACTGAAACACTATAAAATAAGAACTTTACTAGAAGAGGCTAAGAGATAGAAAAGGAGCTGAGACGTATAAATATATATAAGAAATTTGCTAGGAATACAAAAGAAAGGGAAGGCAATATACTGTGAACTGAAAACGTGGAAAGAAAATGAAAATAATATAAGTATAATAATTGCGGAATTTTGTTGTCATTATTTAAGGATGAGATCAGAGGAGTAGGACATTAGCCGAACCCATGCCGCGTTCCGATGACCGTAGAGAAAGGGAGCGCCCGGATCCGTAGGATCGGAAGAGGTGCTCTTCGGAAGGGAGGGTACCGAATCCACACAACACCTGTGGATGTCAATCCATTCACTTGTTTTATCGTTTCTGATTTTCTTTCTATCATTCTTTTCTTTCCTGTACTTGTCCTCTTTTTTTCTCGCTTCCCTGTTCTTTCTTTACTTCTTTCTTTTCAAATGGTTATCTCTATCGGTTCTAGTAAAGTTTGTCGCAGCACGCTAAAATTTCTGGAAGTATTGTTTGATAATCGATTGCAGCGGAGTGGGTGTGATTCGAGTGGGCAAGACCACCACCCCCAAAGCCGACGAGCCTGAGCCGGAAAGAAATATAGCGTTCCCCGCTAGCTCGAATCCCCCTGTTAGACAACACTTCGCAGCTCCGTTGCACGTTACACTGTCCGTCCGTCTGTCCGTCTGTCCGTCCGTCTTGTTTGTCGCCCATTGCTCGAAGGCTATAAGAGCTATAGCAACCAAACTTTCTGCCCAGACTCCTGTGATACCGAACCTGAACAAGTCTATTTCAAAATTTCGCCCCGCCCTCTTCCACCCCCACAAAAGACGAAAATCCACAATTTTGAAGATAGAGAAAAACGAAAACAGCAGTATGGTAGGGAATGATCATATCTACCAGATTCCCAGATTTGGTCCAGATTGGATCATTATTATAGCCACAATGATGAAATGAATTTTCGTCAGCGAGCTGCCCCACCCCCCGCTACAACCATAACAAAATATACATTTATTTTGTGGGTTGTTGCTAATGATTCTCTCACACTCACTCTCGCACGCTTTGTCTCGTGCAGTGTACGTGTGTTGTTGTGAGAACTGATGTAGATGTAGATGACAGATGCATCAAACAAATGTAAAGCGTAAAAACTGATACAACATTTGAAGATTCCACAGAAATCACATGTGTACAGACTGAGTACGGGTATAAAAGTAGAGTCGCGCCTACAGCGACTCCGTACGTTCTTTCTCGTTTTCTTTGTCTTCTCTTTAGAATAACTAAACAATAAAATCAAACATTTACCATTTTTCATTCTTTAAAGTAATTGGCTACTTATTCTTGCAGAACAGATTAATAGATATTAGAATTTTCATTTCTTCTTCAAATTTCTTCTTTCATTCCAGAGTGGAGGAGTGGATGGTCGGCACTGCCTTAGTTTTTTGCATAAACATCCGTCGGTCATAAGAGAGGCTGCACGGTCAGCGCTAGCTCAACTGGAGGGGAAGTCTTCAGTGTATCATTTTCTGATTTCATTTTTATATTTAAGAATTCATTTGATTCTCAGCAGTGCCACTCGTGCCGGTAAATAAAAACTTAAACATATCTCTTTCTTTCATTCCAGTTGGACAACGCCTCGGTTGGAATATTCGGGTAACCTCTACTTAATTTGCGCCAAACGGGTGCAAAACAACAACAACGATAGGGAACGTTGTGGGTCGCAGTGGGTGCGACTCTACTTGTATACCCGTACTCAGGCAGTCTATGAGTCAGTTTATGATTTATGTGGAATTTTAAAATATTTGCGAGGCAAGGTAGAATGTGTGAGCGAGATGGAGTAAAGGCAGAGTGCTGCAGTAAAGGGAGGGGGTAAGCAGTTTAAAGTTAATTTCACCATTTTGGCTAAAATAATGATCCGATCTGAACAAGATAAGGCAATCTAGTAGATATGGGCATTTATTCTCTACTGCATTTTCGGGTTTTTATACCCGTCTTCGAAGACTAAAAGGGTAAAAGTGGATATGTGTAACGCAGAGAAGGAGGCGTCTTCGGCCCCATAAAGTATATATATTCTTGATCAGCATCAATAGCCGAGTAGATATATCCATGTCTGTCTGTCCGTCTGTCAATCAAACGATTGTGCATTTTGTCCTATTAACTAACATGTCCAAAACTAACATTTGTAATTGTAGATATTTTATCACTTACAGATTCCCAGTGACCATTGACAAGATGCATAGTCGTCCTGAATGATAAGTTCTTCATCTCAGCATCGGATTCGATTCTAGGCACAACTAAAGTGAGCATAATCTTTGCATATATTTTTGCATTATCCAAACCCTGAACCACTTAAAGCGATTCAGTTTTCTATTTAGATTTCATCCCCATATCATAATATAAGGAAACGAATTGTCTTAAATGTATAAAGGATAGAATAAATCCATGCTATTCAAGTTTATTGGTAAGTTGGAAGTCTTATAGAAAACTGTGACATGGAGGGGGTTGTATTAAAACGGTACACATACGATGGTATTGTAGCCATACTTCCCAATCTGTTTATCAGCTGAGATTTACGAGCGTAAGATTGAGCTCAGTCAATTTTCTGTGGCTTCGCTCCATGGTTTCTACAGTGATGTAGTGATGTAGAGTAGATGTTATATATATTTTGAATTCTTACATTTTAACATAAATTTTCAATAATGGAATTTTTGCATTCTGTTTACATGTCCGTATGAAAGTCTTCATTGGACCGTTCTTCAGAACAAATTCTTCGGATATAGCATTATCTACTGTTTATGTACCTTTGTTTTGTATTGGTCTGGCTACAAGGTATTTTTGATATTAAAGTGACTGCATACTCGAGTCCTTGTTCTGATGTAGGAAGTGGATCGATCGTTTTAGACTTTTCGGCATTTTGGGCATCTCTTTTCGTTGTTTGTTTTATGACGGGTCATATAATGTGAACCACAACAGAATCTAAGATATTATTTGCAGTTTTCTACTAAGCAAGAATACTGTCCAAAAAAATTATAAAAGAAACCGGCAGGATACAATAAAACAGTAAAAACCGGCCGACCTTGCTTAGTGTCTGATCGAACATACAGGAGCATACAAATGCAAAAAAAAAGCCCCTAGGCCCCTTCCAACTGAGGTGTTGGATCATCTTCCAAGCGAGTTCAATAGTTCAGGCACAGATCAACAGGATCGGATGAGGTTCGATGAAGATGAATTCGAATTATCGAATTGGGGTGTGATAGTAAAAATATAATTTACAATACAGTTTGAATAAATTCATATTACAGGTGTCAAATAATAATTTTTGATTACTGTTACCAATTTTTAAGGCGGGCCACGCCCTTTTGAATATAATACCAGTTACCCCAAAAAATATGTTTTCGTTTGAAAGACATTAATTATTGCCACAAAAAGTGGTCAAAGTTCCCATAGTACATTGACGTTCACACACAGGCACACACACAAATAAATATTTTTAGTCCAAGGCACTAACTACATATATAGTCTCTAGATAGTCATCCCTTACTACGAATGTGTCGCAGATGCATCTGGCGTCCCAGTATCCAGATCATTCGGCAAATATGGAACATGTTCGCTCATGACGTCATGCGAAAGCAATTCCAGAATGTCTGTTACACGGACATCAAAATGTATGTCTGTATTGTATTCAACTTCTTCGACTTCAGATTTGGGTTTTGTCTTGTGGTTCGTGCTTACGTAAATATGTGTGTGTGTACTCACATACTGTGCGTGTATTGGTTATAGGATTTTCTGTTCGCATTTCGCGTTGATTTGGTTTGATTTCTTCTCACATACCCGTTACCTTAGAATTTGTGGTATTATGACACGTTTTGAAGAAGCTTGCCCCACTATGTAAGAAAACCTGTGTTTTTGTGTATGCTTTGTATACTAATTTATTTTTTAGGGAATGAACAAATAAACATAACGATATCATGTTTAATGGGCATCTCTTCGAATTTTCGTTTACCTTTTGCATTCTCTGTCTGCTACTAAGAATGCATGCATTCTTTTTGCGTGGCATAAGTATTTTGACAGCATCTTTATGGAATTATTTTCACTCGTTTGAGCACGCGAGAATCAAACAACTTTTGTGTTTAACTTTGATCAATATTAAACGTTGTTATTAAAATATAAAGTTATTAAAAATTATTAAATAACATGGGTAAAACGGCTGAACTAAGTTTGGTTACCAGATCTTCAATGGTAGCAAAGTTTAACGCTGGAGTAGCAGTCAAAGACATTGCCAATGCTAAGCGCAAAACAGATTTCAGTGAAGACCGAGTCCTTGTACGGGAATTTAAAAAAAATATTTTTCTGCAGCCTCAATCTGCTGTAGATCAATTTAATTTGACAGCCAAGACCCCAATTAGTGAGCGCACAGTCCGTCGACGATTCAAAGAATGTGATTTTAAGACTTATAAAGCCAAGGACGTACCATTTATAACAAAAGCAAACAAGCTTAAAAGACTGGCTTTCGCAAAGAAACATCTCCATAAGCCAAAGGAGTTCTGGAGAAGCGTTCTGTGGACAGATGAAAGCTCCTTTGAGTATAATTCATCAAAAAATAAATTTTTTGTAAGATTGCCAATGGTACAAAAGCAAAAAAGGCGGCCCGTTTGCCAAAAAGTAAGCCATGGTGGAGGCTCAGTGATGTTCTAGGGATGTGTGGCGTATAATGGACTGGGTGACTTCGTTCCTGTCACTTGCTCGATGAACCAAGGCCAATATTTGTCAGTTCTAAATGCTTTTTACTTCTGGAGACAGGCTTATTGGACAATCCTCTATCCTGCAACAGGATAACGCCCCATTCCACAAAACAAAGATGATTACAACATTTTTGAAGGATGTTGGTGTTACCACTTTGGACTGGCCACCTCAAAGTCAGATTTGAATATAATTGAAAACGTCTGGTCTCTTTTAAAACGCAAAAGAACAGTATCGTTGAATAAAACCAGAGAGGAGACAATTTCTGAGATCACTTCCCTTTGGGAAGAGATATCTCCAGAGATCATCCAAAATCTAATCGATTCAGTACCGCGACGCCTGCAAAAAGTTATTGAAACCAAAGGAAATTATATATTTTACTAAATTCCTTTTTTCCATTACTTATTTTAAGTTTAAGCTTTGTTATTCATCTTAAAAGGTACTTGTCAAAATACTTATGACACCACATGAAAATTACTTTAGTTTATATTTTTTCAAGTTCATATGACAAAATGTTGATTTAATTATTCTTAAGTTTGTATTTGCACTAAGTAAGAAAGAAAAAAAAAATCATTGAGTTATATTAAACTATAGTGAAGATACATACAAAATTGCACCATCTGTTTTTCGTCAAAATAATTATGCCGACTAGTGTAGTTGGTATCGGTATTCTTGAAACGTGTTGTCTGCTTCGATTCGTCTTGAGTGTAAAGAGTATCGTCTCTGTTGGTATCGATAGCTATGGATCTATCGTGCGTGTAACAGCTACCATAGCGTAAGAGCTCCCATAGCGTTACAGTTCCCATAGCGTTAACAGCTCTTTGCACAAATTATAAAATATGTGTCTATATATATATATAGAATATATAACTATACGACACACAATTCGACTTAGGGTGGGAAAAGGTGGGAATCACTAGTTTTATTTACGAAAAATTTTATTTGATAATTTTTCTCAACGCGTGAATGTGAGTAAAAAACAGTGAAATATTTGGTTTCAAAAGTAAATGCGCCTGCCGTTCCTTTTTATTTTCTCCACCACTGCATATATGCATATGTGCATATACCTGCTTTTGCTAGTAGAAAGTTCCATCTCTAGCAGTAGCTTCCATCGCTAGTATGAACTCTGCCAATATTTCCCTCTCACTCTGACATACGCAATACCAAAATCCACCATTTTGGATGCACTGACACCGCATGTGCATAAATACAGAGCTGCCCCGCGCATCGGCCTCATTTCTTGTCTTGCCTTCGTGGCGTCTACATCTTATTTTAGCTTCTAATATTTAGATTTTAAGTCGCAGCTTTGCAACCTTCTCCTAGTGGTTCATTATTGGCTTACCGTTTCTTATTATTTGACCAATAAGAACTATGTATATTATTGAATAACATTACATTTACATTTGTATCATTATATTATTTATCTTTTAATGAGAACTGTAATTGGCCTTCCATTATGAAGGAAGTATCATTTTTTTCTATTCTGTCGAAACTCAGCGTGCGGAGCCCACATAGTCGCTGCTTCATTGGCAATTGTTACATCGTTGTCGCTGTGGCCTCTACGGTTATCGAATGTAAAACCCGACTGGCTTCGTTGAGTACGCCGGCTCAGTTCTCGGCAATCCACTCAAACAGCAGCTCACCCCGTGCATAGTTAGTTTGTCCCCGAGCGTGCTCCAGTTTGCTAAACCACGCTGGGGATACTGCATTCGCGTCGAGCAAAGATGACGGGAGTGCGGCTGGCCAGCAGCAGTACCGCATCTAGGTACCGGAGGTACGGCGGCAAGTCGGTACCGAATTGGCAGTATACGGATGATCATAGGATGATCTTCCCTTGCACTCTAACGCATACTCCATGTTCAGTGGTAAGGGAGTCTATTTGCATTCAGATGGCTTCCGGTTCATCAATGATATTGGCAGCTTTCGGGTTTTCATCAGGAAGGGGGCGGCCCGAGAAAACTCGTATTCCCGAAGGAAAGCCAGTAATCCGGTTTGCTCCATCGACGTACGGCACCTGGACCAGTGCAAACAGGTGGCCAGAGCTGCGCATGATGAATCCGAGTTCCACCAGTGCTGCTCTGCCGCGACCACAATTAGTTTGGATGAAGCTAAACATTTTAATGTCTGGCATTCACCCTCGCCAATACCGTAGCGTGAATCGGGCAGGCCGCTGACAGCATGGAATATGCTGCCGGGTACCCCTTGAAGCGGCAGTTTCGGCAGTCCATCGGGTTGGGGCACCGCGAAACGTTGTGGCCGCCCTGTCCCGCATCGGTGGCACACGTTCTGTGTTGGTGGTGGCAGCTTTAGCGGCAGAGCACTCTGTTCTGTCTTCCGCTTCATTCTAATTCAAATGCCATGGTGGCGGGGATCTGATGGCTGGTATCGGCGACTCGCCGGTCAGCCCAATACCGAGCCCGATCTTCTTTGCTCCCCTTCTCGAACTTTTCGACTTCGACTTCCTCGTGCGGGCGGGAAAGCTCGATGTTGAGCTCGCCCCAGCACTAGCTAAGCTTTTCACACGGGAAAATAAACTCTTTCGCACTGGTAGAAGACGATAAGGCGGATCGCTTGAGAAGCACGTCTGCTTCCAGTAGCAGTCAGAGAGCAACTGACATACGCAGCAGAAACTGCCGATCCTTGCTATTAGCTATCTGACTGAAAATTTCCTTGCCAGCAAGAGCCATCACCCCTGTGTCGTGCCATCTCCCCACCATAGTGTATGTTTTGTCTTATTATATACATATTTGTTTAATTATTTACATACATTTATGTATTGTGGCCCTGCATGGACGCGTAGACGATGAGCTTGGCCAGGCAGTCAAACACCTTCTGGTTGTTTGCACTCTGGTCGAGCGCATAGTCTTCGAATAGGAATTGTTTGTTTTTTTTTAGATTTCTTGCTTCGAGTCGACGCTTTCACTCGCTAGGGGACCCTGCAACGGGAATTTTCCAGCACTTCTACTCTTCCAGACTCTCTTAACGTGGTACCGACAGCTGTCCCGTAACGATTTCCACCCATTTCTGGGTGTGTCCCCAGAGACTCACAAAATTGTCTTGTTATAGCGATAAGTATTTTTACGTATAAGAGCCTATAAGAGACAAAATAAGACAAAACATACACTATGGTGGGAGATGGCACGACACAGGGGTGATGGCTCTTGCTGGCAAAGGAAATTTTCAGTCAGATAGCTAATGGCAAGGATCGGCAGTTTCTGCTGCGTATGTCAGTTGCTCTCTGACTGCTACTGGAAGCAGACGTGCTTTTTCAAGCGATCCGCCTTATCGTCTTCTACCAGTGCGAAAGAGTTTATTTTCCCGTGTGAAAAGCTTAGCTAGTGCTGGGGCGAGCTCAACATCGAGCTTTCCCGCCCGCACGAGGAAGTCGAAGTCGAAAAGTTCGAGAAGGGGAGCAAAGAAGATCGGGCTCGGTATTGGGCTGACCGGCGAGTCGCCGATACCAGCCATCAGATCCCCGCCACCATGGCATTTGAATTAGAATGAAGCGGAAGACAGAACAGAGTGCTCTGCCGCTAAAGCTGCCACCACCAACACAGAACGTGTGCCACCGATGCGGACAGGGCGGCCACAACGTTTCGCGGTGCCCCAACCCGATGGACTGCCGAAACTGCCGCTTCAAGGGGTACCCGGCAGCATATTACATGCTGTCAGCGGCCTGCCCGATTCACGCTACGGTATTGGCGAGGGTGAATGCCAGACATTAAAATGTTTAGCTTCATCCAAACTAATTGTGGTCGCGGCAGAGCAGCACTGGTGGAACTCGGATTCATCATGCGCAGCTCTGGCCACCTGTTTGCACTGGTCCAGGTGCCGTACGTCGATGGAGCAAACCGGATTACTGGCTTTCCTTCGGGAATACGAGTTTTCTCGGGCCGCCCCCTTCCTGATGAAACCCGAAAGCTGCCAATATCATTGATGATGAACCGGAAGCCATCTGAATGCAAATAGACTCCCTTACCACTGAACATGGGTATGCGTTGGGAGTGCAAGGAAGATCATCCTATGCTCCGTATACTGCCAATTCGGTACCGACTTGCCGCCGTACCTCCGGTACCTAGATGCGGTACTGCTGCTAGCCAGCCGCACTCCCGTCATCTTTTGGCTCGACGCGAATGCAGTATCCCCAGCGTGGTTTAGCAAACTCTCCGAGCACGCTCGGGGACAAACTAACTATGCACGGGGTGAGCTGCTGTTTGAGTGGATTGCCGAGAACTGAGCCGGCGTACTCAACGAAGCCAGTCGGGTGTTTACATTCGATAACCGTAGAGGCCACAGCGACATCGATGTAACAATTGCCAATGAAGCAGCGACTATGTGGGCTCCGCACGCTGAGTTTCGACAGAATAGAAAAAAAATGATACTTCCTTCATAATGGAAGGCCAATTACAGTTCTCATTAAAAGATAAATAATATAATGATACAAATGTAAATGTAATGTTATTCAATAATATACATAGTTCTTATTGGTCAAATAATAAGAAACGGTAAGCCAATAATGAACCACTAGGAGAAGGTTGCAAAGCTGCGACTTAAAATCTAAATATATTAGAAGCTAAAATAAGATGTAGACGCCACGAAGGCAAGACAAGAAATGAGGCCGATGCGCGGGGCAGCTCTGTATTTATGCACATGCGGTGTCAGTGCATCCAAAATGGTGGATTTTGGTATTGCGTATGTCAGAGTGAGAGGGAAATATTGGCAGAGTTCATACTAGCGATGGAAGCTACTGCTAGAGATGGAACTTTCTACTAGCAAAAGCAGGTATATGCACATATGCATATATGCAGTGGTGGAGAAAATAAAAGGAACGGCAGGCGCATTTACTTTTTTGAAACCAAATATTTCACTGTTTTTACTCACATGCACGCGTTGAGAAAAATTATCAAATACAATTTTCGTAAATAAAACTAGTGATTCCACCTTTTTCCCACCCTAAGTCGAATTGTGTGTCGTATAGTTATATATTCTATATATATATATATAGACACATATTTTATAATTTGTGCAAAGAGCTGTTAACGCTATGGGAACTGTAACACGATACACGCACGATAGATCCATAGCTATCGATACCAACAGAGACGATACTCTTTACTCTCAAGACGAAGCGAAGCAGACAACACGTTTCAAGAATACCGATACCAACTACACTAGTCCGCATAATTATTTTGACGAAAAACAGATGGTGCAATTTTGTATATAACTTCACTATAGTTTAATATAACTCAATGATTTTTTTTTTCTTTCTTACTTAGTGCTATTAAAAACTTAAAAATAATTAAATCAACATTTTGTCGTATGAACTTGAAAAAATATAAACTAAAGTAATTTTCATGTGGTGGCATAAGTATTTTGACAAGTACCTTTTAAGATGAATAACAAAGCTTAAACTTAAAATAAGTAATGGAATTGGAATTGAATAAGTTATTGGTTTCAATAACTTTTTGCAGGCGTCGCGGTACTGAATCGATTAGATTTTGGATGATCTCTGGAGATATCTCTTCCCAAAGGGAAGTGATCTCAGAAATTGTCTCCTCTCTGGTTTTATTCAACGATACTGTTCTTTTGCGTTTTAAAAGAGACCAGACGTTTTCAATTATATTCAAATCTGGACTTTGAGGTGGCCAGTCCAAAGTGGTAACACCAACATCCTTCAAAAATGTTGTAATCATCTTTGTTTTGTGGAATGGGGCGTTATCCTGTTGCAGGATAGAGGATTGTCCAATAAGCCTGTCTCCAGAAGTAAAAGCATTTAGAACTGACAAATATTGGCCTTGGTTCATCGAGCCAGTGACAGGAACGAAGTCACCCAGTCCATTATACGCCACACATCCCTAGAACATCACTGAGCCTCCACCATGGCTTACTTTTTTTTTTTTTTGGCAAACGGGCCGCCTTTTTTTGCCTTTGTACCATTGGCAATCTTACAAAAAATTTATTTTTTGATGAATTATACTCAAAGGAGCTTTCATCTGTCCACAGAACGCTTCTCCAGAACTCCTTTGGCTTATGGAGATGTTTCTTTGCGAAAGCCAGTCTTTTTTAAGCTTGTTTGCTTTTGTTATAAATGGTACGTCCTTGGCTTTATAAGTCTTAAAATCACATTCTTTGAATCGTCGACGGACTGTGCGCTCACTAATTGGGGTCTTGGCTGTCAAATTAAATTGATCTACAGCAGATTGAGGCTGCAGAAAAAATATTTTTAAATTCCCGTACAAGGACTCGGTCTTCACTGAAATCTGTTTTGCGCTTAGCATTGGCAATGTCTTTGACTGCTACTCCAGCGTTAAACTTTGCTACCATTGAAGATCTGGTAACCAAACTTAGTTCAGCCGTTTTACCCATGTTATTTAATAATTTTTAATAACTTTTATATTTTAATAACAACGTTTAATATTGATCAAAGTTAAACACAAAAGTTGTTTGATTCTCGCGTGCTCAAACGAGTGAAAATAATTCCATAAAGATGCTGTCAAAATACTTATGCCACGCAAAAGAATGCATGCATTCTTAGTAGCAGACAGAGAATGCAAAAGGTAAACGAAAATTCGAAGAGATGCCCATTAAACATGATATCATTATGTTTATTTGTTCATTCCCTAAACAATAAATTAGAATACAAAGCATACACAAAAACACAGTTTTTCTTTTATAGTGGGGCAAGCTTCTTCAAAACGTGTCATAATACCACAAATTCTAAGGTATACGGGTATGTGAGAAGAAATCAAACAAAATCAACGCGAAATGCGAACATCCTATAACCAATACACGCACAGTATGTGAGTACACACACACATATTTACGTAAGCACGAACCACAAGACAAAAACCCAAATCTGAAGTCGAAGAAGTTGAATACAATACAGATATAAATTTTTATGTCCGTGTAACAGACATTCTGGAATTGCTTTCGCATGACGTCATGAGCGAACATGTTCAACCTTTGCCGAATGATCTGGGTACTGGGACGCCAGATGCATCTGCGACACATTCGTAGTAAGGGATGACTATCTAGAGACTATATATGTAGTTAGTGCCTTGGACTAAAAATATTTATTTTGTGTGTGTGCCTGTGTGTGAACGTCAATGTACTATGGGAACTTTGACCACTTTTTTGTGGCAATAATTAATGTCTTTCAAACGAAAACATATTTTTTGGGGTAACTGGTATTATATTCAAAAGGGCGTGGCCCGCCTTAAAAATTGGTAACAGTAATCAAAATTATTATTTTACACCTGTAATATGAATTTATTCAAACTGTATTGTAAATTATATTTTTACTATCACACCCCAATTCGAGAATTCGAATTCATCTTCATCGAACCTCATCCGATCCTGTTGATCTGTGCCTGAACTATTGAACTCGCTTGAAAGATGATCCAACACCTCAGTTGGAAGGGGCCTAGGGGCTTTTTTTTTTGCATTTGTATGCTCCTGTCAAGGTTAATAGATGAGATCATTGGATCTGATGTATCCATTGCCCTATGGAAAACGTCCGTGAAATTTTCTTTGCTGCTACTTTTTCTAGCATGATGAAGTCGATCAGTCAAAAATATCCCACAGGCAGAACTGTATTTTCGACTATATCGCTTGAATGCACTAGGATTTTATGAACTGTCGCAGTCATTGGCAGCACAAGATATCGGTCAATGATAGTTTCCGCAGTATCAAAGCAAAAGGTTTGAAATTTAGCCACATTTATTGGCCACTGACTTGAAAGGCATATCAAGATTGTCCTTAGGTTTGTAATAAGTTTAACGTCAATACTAGTGATATCTCCTATAAGGTGCGGGGGACTACTGGCACGTAGAGCGGTATTGCCATTATTTGTGCTGCCAAATCCTCCGTCTTTTGGTTGATCAACGATAAGAGACAGCTTCTTCCAAAACAAGCCTTGAGTCAGTCTTTTTCTTTCAAGTACGTACAACTATTTTATCATTTTGATCAGATATTCTCCATTTTCTTGCGTTGTATTTAGGCTAGCGAGCAAATAAATTCAAATAATCGAATCCAACAGTGAAATGGACTCAGTCCATTGGTTTAGTTCAACAAATCGAACAAGCCTGGGTTGACTTAGTACCTGTCAAACCGTTCAGCACTTTGCATCTATAACAGTTAAGTATAGGCGGAACTTAAAACAGACGGCTTTTCCCAGATCAGTCCTGTCTCATTACTCAAGCCATTAATAATATTTATATTTTATATAAATTATATTTATTATATTATAATTATAATATAATTATAATTATATTATATTTATAATATTTTAAATATAAAGAGAAAATGCATTGAAATAAGGTGAAAATTTGTTAAATTACTGATCTTTTCCGGGAAAATTAAGGTCCTTTTTTTTGCTGCCTTAGAAATAATTACTGTCACACTGGAAGACAAATAATTTGTTAAAATTCCAAATTAAGGCAAATAAATATGTTTTCTTACTTAATAGTGTGTATTTCCTCCAGGCTTTGAAATAACTTCAGCCAAGCGTTTAGGCATCGAAACAAGTAAATTTTTTTAGCTTTTTATTAGACGATTTTGGCTCATTCTTCGATAATTGCCTATATAAGCTCCACCATATTTTCAAGTTGACTCCCATTGCTATAAAATCTACAGTATTCCTCAAACTTTATCGATTGGGTTTAAATCGGCACTACATGCTGGCCACCCCAAATGGTTAATTTTTCGGTCCTCAAAGAACTGCTTTGTCGCTTTGGATACGTGGATTTCCGAGTTATCCAAGTGAAAAATCCACTTTTCATCCCAGTATGTTTCGCTAAACGATATTAATACGTCGTACATAAGGCTTATGTACAGTTGCGAGTTCATTCGAGATGATACGAAACATACAGGGGATCTTCCGGGGTGTCCAAATGCAGCCCATACCATAAGCGAGCCGCCCCAAAATTTCGAAATTGCGTTCACGGCGTATATCTCTCCAGTACATCATTTCACCGTCAGGGAATATCCAAGTTGAACTTTTTTTCGTCACAGAAGATAACGTTCTCCCATTCATTTATCCAAAACTTGAACTTTTCAAATTCCAGACAAGCTGCTTTGTGCCTTGGCAGAAGCATAGGTTTGCGTACCATATTTATCTGAACTTAAAATTTTGAAACGGGTGTTGATGTCAAGAGACAGTTTAGCCTTAATATCCCGTGAACTAGTTGTATTTAAAGCCAAATTATTTATTTGTCGTTTTGTTCGATCAGACACTAAGGTCGGCCGGTTTTACTGTTTTATTGTATCCTGCCGGTTTCTTTTTATAATTTTTGGACAGTATTCTTGCTTAGTAGAAAACTGCAAATAATATCTTAGATTCTGTTGTGGTTCACATTATATGACCCGTCATAAAACAAACAACGAAAGAGATGCCCAAAATGCCGAAAGTCTAAAACGATCGATCCACTTCCTACATCAGAACAAGGACTCGAGTATGCAGTCACTTTAATATGACTTTAATATCAAAATACCTTGTAGCCAGACCAATACAAAACAAAGGTACATAAACAGTAGATAATGCTATATCCGAAGAATTTGTTCTGAAGAACGGTCCAATGAAGACTTTATACGGACATGGAAACAGAATGCAAAAATTCCATTATTGAAAATTTATGTTAAAATGTAAGAATTCAAAATATATATAACATCTACTCTACATCACTGTAGAAACCATGGAGCGAAGCCACAGAAAATTGACTGAGCTCAATCTTACGCTCGTAAATCTCAGCTGATAAACAGATTGGGAAGTATGGCTACAATACCATCGTATGTGTACCGTTTTAATACAACCCCCTCCATGTCACAGTTTTCTATAAGACTTCCAACTTACCAATAAACTTGAATAGCATGGATTTATTCTATCTTTTATACATTTAAGACAATTCGTTTCCTTATATTATGATATGGGGATGAAATCTAAATAGAAAACTGAATCGCTTTAAGTGGTTCAGGGTTTGGATAATGCAAAAATATATGCAAAAGATTATGCTCACTTTAGTTGTGCCTAGAATCGAATCCGATGCTGAGATGAAGAACTTATCATTCAGGACGACTATGCATCTTGTCAATGGTCACTGGGAATCTGTAAGTGATAAAATATCTACAATTACAAATGTTAGTTTTGGACATGTTAGTTAATAGGACAAAATGCACAATCGTTTGATTGACAGACGGACAGACAGACATGGATATATCTACTCGGCTATTGATGCTGATCAAGAATATATATATTTTATGGGGCCGAAGACGCCTCCTTCTCTGCGTTACACATATCCACTTTTACCCTTTTAGTCTTCGAGGAGACGGGTATAAAACCCGAAAATGCAGTAGAGAATAAATGCCCATATCTACTAGATTGCCTTATCTTGTTCAGATCGGATCATTATTTTAGCCAAAATGGTGAAATTAACTTTAAACTGCTTACCTCCTCCCCTTTACTGCAGCACTCTGCCTTTACTCCATCTCGCTCACACATTCTACCTTGTCTCGCAAATATTTTAAAATTCCACATAAATCATAAACTGACTCATAGACTGCCTGAGTACGGGTATACAAGTAGAGTCGCACCCACTGCGACCCACAACGTTCCCTATCGTTGTTGTTGTTTTGCACCCGTTTGGCGCAAATTTTACCCGAATATTCCAACCGAGGCGTTGTCCAACTGGAATGAAAGAAAGAGATATGTTTAAGTTTTTATTTACCGGCACGAGTGGCACTGCTGAGAATCAAATGAATTCTTAAATATAAAAAATGAAATCAGAAAAATGATACACTGAAGACTTCCCTCCAGTTGATAGCGCTGACCGTGCAGCCTCTCTTATGACCGACGGATGTTTATGCAAAAACTAAGGCAGTGCCGACCATCCTCCTCCACTCTGGAATGAAAGAAGAAATTTGAAGAAGAAATGAAAATTCTAATATCTATTAATCTGTTCTGCAAGAATAAGTAGCCAATTACTTTAAAAGAATGAAAAATGGTAAATGTTTGATTTTATTGTTTAGTTATTCTAAAGAGAAGACAAAGAAAAACGATTAAAGAACGTACGGAGTCGCTGTAGGCGCGACTCTACTTTTTATACCCGTACTCAGTCTGTACACATGTGATTTCTGTGGAATCTTCAAATGTTGTATCAGTTTTTACGCTTTACATTTGTTTGATGCATCTGTCATCTACATCTACATCAGTTCACCACAACAACACACGTACACTGCACGAGACAAAGCGTGCGAGTGTGAGTGTGAGAGAATCATTAGGCAACAACCCACAAAATAAATGTATATTTTGTTATGGTTGTAGCGGGGGTAATAGCAGCTCGCTGACGAAAATTCATTTCATCATTGTGGCTATAATAATGATCCAATCTGGACCAAATCTGGGAATCTGGTAGATATGATCATTCCCTACCATACTGCTGTTTTCGTTTTCTCTATCTTCAAAATTGTGGATTTTCGTCTTTTGAGGGGGTGGAAGAGGGCGGGGCGAAATTTTGAAATAGACTGGTTCAGGTTCGGTATCACAGGAGTCTGGGCAGAAAGTTTGGTTGCTATACCTCTTATAACCTTCGAGCAATGGGCGACAAACAAGACGGACGGACGGACGGACGGACGGACAGACGGACGGACAGTGTAACGTGCAACGGAGCTGCGAAGTGTTATTAAAATAGGGGATTCGAGCTGAGCGGGGAACGCTATATTTCTTTCCGGCTCAGGCTCGTCGGCGTTTTGGGGGTGGTGGTCTTGCCCACTCGAATCACACCCACTCCGCTGCAATCGATTATCAAACAATACTTCCAGAAATTTTTAGCGTGCTGCGACAAACTTTACTAGAACCGATAGAGATAACCATTTGAAAAGAAAGAAGTAAACAAAAAAGAACAGGGAAGCGAGAAAAAAAAAGGATTACAGGAAAAAAAAAGAATGATAGAAAGAAAATCAGAAACGATAAAACATTTGAATGGATTGACATCCAAAGGTGTTGTGTGGATTCGGTACCCTCCCTTCCGAAGTTACCTCTTCCGATCCTAACGGATCCGGGCGCGCTTTTTTCTCTACGGTCATCGGAACGCGGCATGGGTTCGGCAGAATGTCCACTCCTCTGATCTCATCCTTAAATAATGACAACAAAATTTCGCAATTATTATACTTATATTATTTTCATTTTCTTTCCACGTTTTCAGTTCACAGTATATTCCCTTTGAATTTCTTTTTGTATTCCTAGCAAATTTTTCATATATATATTTATACGTCTCAGCTCCTTTTCTATCTCTTAGCCTCTTCTAGTAAAAGTTCTTATTTTATAGTGTTTCAGTTCAGCGTCTTCGGTCTATAACATTCTTCATTAATTTTTCTTTTTCTTTTTTTTTTTTTTTTAATATTTTTACTCCTAAGCTTTCAGCATCCCTCAACAAAATTTCTATTTTTAAACCCGTACTCGAAGAGTAATAGGGTATATTGTATTTGTGGTAAAAGTGGATGTGTGTAACACACAGAAGGAGGCGTTTCCGTTTTTGCAAAAGTATATATATTCTTGATCAGCATCAATAGCCGAGTCGATATAGTACATGTCTGTCCGTCCGTCTGTCCGTCCGTCTTTTTTTTTCACTCATTGCACGAAGGCTAGAGAGCTAGACCAATCAAATTTTTTTCCAGACTGATGTGATATCTCACTCCTAGAAAAGTGTTTCAAAATTTCGCCCCCGCCCACTTACGCCCCCACAAAGGGGGCGCACATCTGTGGCGTCCACAATTTTAAAGATAGCAGAAAACGAAAATGCAGAATCATAGAGAAAGACCATATCTATCAGGGGGCCCAAATCTGAATCGGATCGGATCATTAATATAGCCACAATACTAAAAAAAGTACGAAAAAACTTCGCTCCCTCTCTTTCGCACTCACACAAAATCGAGTCGATTTGGTTTTTCATAAAAATGAACGCCTGGATCTCAGAGACTACCTGGTCGAAATAAATATTGGGACACTCCTTATCATAGATATTTTTCAAAAATTTTTAAGAAATGGTAAGCATTTGTAACGACCCACAAATTTTTTGAATGTATCTGCATATAAAGAAAGTAACGGCAGGTTAAAAGTTTATATTTTGTATTCGGGGACTTTTCCTGACCAGTTTTGTGAGACGTAATTTTTTTTCTAGTACGAAATAATTATTGGTACAACATCGGGAAAGTGGTGCTAATTGACTGTGTATTCAAGTTTTTCGTAGTTAAAGGTGAGTATTTTATTCTTTTTAGCAGTGAACAAGTAAATTTAACAATCAAAGGCTAAATAAAAGTTCATTTAATACAGTTCCACACGTAAATAAAAGTACAAAATGGGGAATGGAGTAAAGTTGTCGGAGAATATGCGCAAAAAACTATCCTTAATCTGCACAGGGAAGGGAAAAGCTATTCGAGAAATAGCCAATATTGCGGAAATAAGCAAGAATACTGTCAAAAAATTAAAAACCCGTCATGGATATAATAAAACAGCAAAAACCGGCCAACCTTGCTTAGTGTCTGATCGAACATAACGACAAAAATTAATTTGGCTTTAAACACAGCGACTAGTTCACGGGATATTAAGGCTAAACTGTCTCTTGACATCAGCACCCGTCGTATTCAGCAAATTTTAAGTTCAGATAGTAACATTAAGTATGAAAAATGGTACGCAAACCTATGCTTCTGCCAAGGCACAAAGCAGTTCGTCTGGAATTTGCAAAAGTACAAATTTTGGACAAGTGAATGGGAGAAAGTTATCTTCAGTGACGAAAAAAAAAGTTCAACTTGGATAGTCCTGACGTTAAAAAATAATGTACTGGAGAAGATATACGCCGTGAACGCAATTTCGAGAAAATTTTGGCAAATAATAATTTTTCAGGTATGGGCTGCATTTGGACACCCCGGAAGATCCCCTGTATGTTTTGTATCATCTTGAATGAATTCTCAGCTGTACATAAGAATCACAGACGATTTATTAAAATTCCAAAGTGAAACATATCGGGATAAAATTGATTTTTCAACAGGATAACGCTGCATTCCACGTATCCAGAACCACGTATTCGGCATTTTAGGACCGAAAAATTTTTCTTTCGATTTTGGCCTGCATGTATTCCCAATTTAAACCCAATCGAGAATGTTTCGTAAATACTGTCCAGCAAAGTTTATAGCAATAGGCGACAATTTGAAAATTTGGTGCAGCTCAAAAAGCCAATTATCGAAGAAAGGGCCAAAATCGACGAAAAAAACGATCCAAAATTTAATTCTATCAATGCCTAATCGCTTGGCTGAAGTTAATTCAAAGCATGGAGGCAATTCACACTGTATTAAGTATGAAAACAAATTTATTTGTTCTAATTTTGGAATTTTAAAAATTATTTGTATTTTAGTGTACCAATAATTATTTCTAAGGCAGCAAAAATAAGGACCTGAATTTTTTCGAAAAGGATCAGATATTTACAAAAAAATTTATTTTATTTCAATGCATTTTTTCTTTTATACTTGCGAATAAAATTTAAAAAAATAATAGATAAGCAAATACGATTTACTTTAAAAAGAAAAACTGAGTGTCCCAATATTTATTTCGACCAGGTATATAAGAGCTAGAGCAACCAAACTGTTTTGCCAAGACTCCTGTGATACCAAACCTGAACAAGTGTATTTCAAAATTTCGCCACGCCCCCTTCCGCCCCCCCAAAAGACGAAAATCCACAATTTTAAAGATAGAAAAAAAATAAAAATGCAGTTTTTTAGAGAATGACCATATCTACCAGATTCCCGAATTTGGTTCAGATCGGATCATTATTGTAGCCACAATGATCAAATGAATTTTCAGAAGCAATTCCCCCCACTCCTGCAACATAAGTCATTTATTGGGGTTGATTGTGGCTGCAGATTCTCTCACACGCACACTAACGCTCAAACATGCTGCCTCGTGCAGTGTACGTGTGTTGTTGTGAGAACTGATGTAGATGATGTAGATGTAGATGTTGATGACAGATGTAGCAAAAAAATGTAAAATGTAAAAAAATGATAAAACATTTTTAAAATTCCACATAAATACACATGTGTACTGACTGAGTACGGGTATAAAAGTAGAGTCGCGTTCGAAGCGACTCCGTACGTTCTTTCTCGTTTTTTTTTCAATTCCGCATTCCTAACCTTTCAGTATTCTTCGACAAAATTCTTATTTTTCATAATATTTCAATTCCTCATTCCTACTCTTTCAACCTTCCTCAACAAAATTATTTTTTTTTTTAATATTTCAATTCCACGTTCTTAATTCTTTTAAATCCTTTCTAGTAGCAGGTAAATTTATCACAAGTTATCCTAATATGTTCATAGAGGTTAAAGATTTGTAAATTTAAAGGTAATTCAATAAGGCTTATTCATAAAAAAATATAGTATGGAATATTCGGTACATCTAATTATAATTAGTTAAAAATACTGAGATTTTCATTTATACAGACTTTCATTTTTTTTTTTTAGGGATTTTTTAAATTATTTCTTCTTTTTCAGCCAACATAACCTTTTCATTTAAATTTTCTCTTTTCTTGGCTTTGTTCGAATTTAATGTTATCAACGTTCACTCAAATTTGTAACTCACTGTGCTTCGAGGATTTCCAACGACAAAAAGATCGATCTCCTGTGGTGGAATCTGGAAAAATTTGGAGAAATCGACAAATCATACTTTTCTAAGGCTGTCACTGACCCATTCCGGGCTTTTTAAATCTGCCCTACACTTATACTTAGCATAGATAAGTGTTTATTTTTATGATAGGACATCCTTGGCGACTTCTCCTCCGATCCTACGACATTTTTCCTCCTTGCTGTTCTCTAATCCTCTATTTTCTGGATCTTCGTTTTCGGTCTACTTCAGGGCAGTTGGCCCGCTGACCAGGCTCTCCTCCTTGAATGAATTAGCTTCTTCCGACTGAGAGTCTCCGTCACACCAGAAAACAAGAGGCGTCGTTGTTTTATCTCTGCGTGTGTTGGCAAGGGACGGCGATGGGACTCTTGATACAAATTTTGATAGGCGTCGACTGACTCCGGGTGGAAGTTTCGATGGACGGCGCTTGACTCTGGGTGACTCTTCGATGGACGCGCTGGAGCTCTGGTTTAAATTTAGATAGGCGTCGATTGACTCCGGGTGGAATTTCGATTTACGGCGCTTGACTCTAGGTGACTCTTCGATGGACGCGCTGGTGCTCTGGTACGAGCGCCGGTATTGCAGGCGAAGCGCTCCTAAATTTTTGACTGTCCAGTCACGGCTGCTCCGCAAACCGCTTAGGCTGTGGACCTGGTTAAGGCCCCTGAGTCGCTTCGGCGGATCCGGGGCTCCCGCGTGATTTTCGACGACCCCTACAGACATAACCTCTCTCAATCCCTATAGGCACACAAATTTTTATGCTCTCACTCACCCTATATACCCGCAGGTACATTTTCCGTCTTTATCTGGGAACACTTTGAACTAAGTTTACGCCGCGGATGCCCTACGGGGCTTAAGATTTTGTCGGATTACATTTTTTTGCTATTCACGGCACAGGAGAGACACTACCGGTTCGTTCAAGATCACATCGGAAAAAGGAAATAGCCAGTCTTTCACTTGTGACGTTTGACTTGACCTCACCCGCGTAGCTACATACCTTTTCCTCTATCGATTATAAGTGAAGCAAGCCTGCAGTCTTACCTCTCCTCGATGTTCCCTGCACTGGGCTGATCTTCATCTAAGCATCCCTGATGCTGCCCGTTGTCTTTTAAAATTTTGAACCTTTTCTAACACCGCTTCATGCCCCACTACAACAGACAGGGCTATATCGACTCGGCTATTGATGCTGATCAAGAATATATATACTTTATAGGGTCGCAAATTATTCCTTCTCTATGTAACACACATCCACTTTTACCACAAATACAATATACCCTTTTACTCTTCGAGTACGGGTATAAAAACCAATAATCGAGAAACTAGTCCAAACAAATAGTAAAAGAAGAAGCTCCAGCAATAAAAACGCATGAACAGTCCGACATTCCTTCATAGATTTCCACTCATGTGTTCTTTGGAAGACCATAATTAGCAGCAACAGCCGAACAATGTTAATGCAAGAGAGCAATAACCGCAGAACTATGAGAACAGCAGATCAAAAGCAGTAACAGCGACCGAGATTAACAGCAGATCAGATTAGCAGCAACAGCATTAACAGCAGTAATGCAGTAACAGCAGACCGAGACTAATAGCAGATCTGTGAGAAATTTAGTCGAGACCATCGTAACGTCCTACATGTGTAGAGTACGATGAGTGGATCCACTGGATCGGTGATCCAGCTCTTAGGACTATTAAGTGGGCTAGTGATACTGCGTTTTCGAATATCTTTCTCCGTGAGTTGGTTGCAGGGGCTGCCCACGAAAGAGCAAAGGGGACATACATACATATGTATAAGTATTATATACAATGAATACATTCAAAAAGGCTCTGAAGGTGGAGTCGCGCCCCTCGTTTTTATATTAGTTTTGACATTTAAGTCGAAGATTTTTCCAAATATGTTCAAATATATTTTGGGATAATGAGAAGGTCAACGGGTTGGTTAATGTTCGTAAACTGAGCAGTCACATCGTTTTGAGAATCAAATCAAATTTCAATCTTCAACTAAATTTTGATCCCATTTTTGTATTTTTATTATAGTTTTCAGTTTACTTTTCACTTTTGGCCCGTTTAGAACAAACCATGTTGTTTCAGGAAAAAAAAGTTAACAAAAAATCACACAAAATTTAAGAAAACAAAAAATATTACAACAAATTTCACACAAAACTAAATATTTATTCCACAAAATATTTTACTTGTGTATTCAACGAAACCTTGAAACGGATTAGGCACACAATTTAAGTTAACTAAATTGGAATGTGAGGCTGTAATTAATCAGGCTGCGCTTTTTGTATTTCTGTTGTGTTGTAGCAAGTCATTCGTGGTGCCAGTCAGATATGCCCAGTCCCGTGCGGCAGCCAAATATGCGGGAGCAAGTGGCACAGATTGTGGATCAGGTCATCTGCTGCAGCAGGTAAGATTGCTGTCAACTATTTGCAAGTGAATGAGGATAAGAAGCCGACAATTGCATTTCACTAGTACACATTTCACTTTGACTGGGGCGTTTGATGGACATGGACGTGCCCGTCCCCGTGCTACTCCGTGAGAAATTAACTGGCGATCCTAGGGCAAGCAAGTGACTACATCCGATTCCTATGGCCGAGGATGAGTTTCTGGCGACTTCGAATTTGGACCTTGGTTTGGATTCCTTGAACTCGCATCTCGATACGAGATTGGATCTACGATAAGCCCATGCAGTGTCTGAAGGTTGTGCTGGGGAGATATTGTTGGGGTTGGGTCTGTTCTGTTGAAGCGCTCGTGCTGGGAACGTCCATTTTTCATGTGGACATCACCCACAAGTGCCTTTAACTTTAACTGGCCGAAATCAAGTACTTGGAGCGCTTGCAGATGGAACAGATCATCGAAAGTCAACAAATCTCGGGAGCAAGCGATCCGAGAGTTCAACAGCTTCACGAGAGTCTGCAAGGTGAATGCTTTGATCACGTACCCGGCCAGTAAACAGACATTTTTCACGTGTAAACTGAAGATGAGTGCTCAGTGTCGGTGTACTCTGAATCTCGTGGCCATAATCTACGGGATCCTGCGAGAACATTCTGTGGGCAAGCAAGTCGGACCGGATTGGGCAGAGAATACCATCTAGAGTATCTGCCAGCTGCCCATTGAACTGTGTCGCATTGAGGGAAAACAGTCGGTGAATGTGTGTCACCTGCTGCTTCCTCTCACCACTTGCGATTAGTTTCATCGCAGCGTGAAGACTCCACGGTGCAGTCAGCGGCCATGATTGAGATCGATCTTTGGTCCCATCGGCCCCATCCACAAATGCACGCAGTTCCAAGATCAAGAGTTGCTTCAATACTTCAACCTTGTGGTAGTTGTCTCTGATCCGACTTGGCTTTCGCTGCAAACAGACTTTATCATGGTGCAGACGCCCAACCTCAATCCCTCAGTCTGAGCTGATCCGCAATAATTGATTTCGAGAAATAAGTAAGTATTCATGGCATTAGGGTGGGGATCTGAATTATGATGATGATTGCTTCTCCTTTTGCAGGTCTTTATCCAAAGTTGCAGTCACTTTGTCACTTTGTCGCTGGCTCCCAAGGCTGAAAAACAAAGTACGTACAAGGACATCAAAAGCCTGGATCCGCAGTTTGAGGAGTTAAAATCAATTTAGTACGATTTGGTTCTTGTCAAAGCTGCAAGGGGCTGTAGTTTCTATGGCAAATTGAAACAGAAAGCCAACGTCCAGGTGATTAGCAAACTGCTACTGAAGATAAACTGAAAGCTGATTTGCATTCACATCAACATCAACGTGCTCGATGGTGAAGAATGTGATGTACTACGAGTATACCTGGATGCCGATGTGACGCATCCACCGCCGGATCAGCCTGTGCCAAAATCTGCTGCATTCTAGTGTTCACACGTCTTCATTCGCTCTTCTTCCCGAATGGCTCAACTTCGCAGTTCAACAAATACAATAATGGTGAACGAGGCACCCAACGAGGTCGTTGATCGCACCCAAGGAGATGCAGGGGTTCATGGGCAGCCACCAGTGCATATAGATGCGAGTTCAAGGGAATTCAAATCAATATCCATATCCGACGTCGACATGATCTCATCCTCGGCCATAGCAATCGGATACATACTATACTACCTGGTCGAAATAAATATTGGGACACTCAGTTTTTCTTTAAAGTAAATCGTATTTGCTTATCTATTATTTTTTAAATTTTATTCGCAATTATAAAGAGAAAATGCATTGAAATCAAATAATAATTTTTTAAATATCTGATCCTTTTCGAGAAAATTCAGGTCCTTATTTTTTTGCTGCCTTAGAAATAATTACTGGCACACTGGAATACAAATAATTTGTTAAAATTCCAAATTAAGGCAAATAAATATGTTTTCTTACTTAATAGTGGATATTTCCTCCACGCTTTGAAATAACTTCAGCCAAGCGATTAGGCATTGATAGAATTAAATTTTGGAGCGTTTTTTCGTCGATTTTGGCCATTTCTTCGATAATTGTCTTTTTGAGCTGCACCAAATTTTCAAATTGTCTCCTATTGCTAAAAACTTTGCTGGACAGTATTTCCCAAACATTCTGGATTGGGTTTAAGTCGGGACTACATTCAGGCCACCCCAAAAGATGCAGCGTTATCCTGTTGAAAAATTCAACATCCCAGTATGTTTCGCTGAACGATATTAATACGTCGTACATGAGGCTTATGTACAGCTGCGAGTTCATTCGAGATGATACAAAACATACAGGGGATCTTCCGGGGTGTCCAAATGCAGCCCATACCATAAGCGAGCCGCCACCGAAATTGCTAGCATTGGCGTTCACGGCGTATATCTCTCCAGTACATCATTTTACCGCCAGGGAATATCCAAGATGAACTTTTTTCGTCACTGAAGATAACGTTCTCCCATTCATTTAGAGGTTTGCGTACCATATTTTCATATTTAATGTTACTGTCGGAACTTAAAATTTTATGAATACTAAGGGTGTTGAGAAGGGGTCAAGAGACAGTTTAGCCTTAATATCCCGTGAGCTAGTCGCTGTTTTTTAAAGCCAAATTATTTATTTGTCGTTTTGTTCGATCAGACACACTTAGCAAGGTCAGCCTCTTTTGACTGTTTTATTGTATCCTTCTGGGGTTTTTTACAACTGTTTTGACAGTATTCTTGCTAACTTCCAAAATTTTTGTCCAATTTGCCAATGCTTTTCAGTTCCCTGCGCAGATTAAGGATAGTATTTTGCATATTCTCCGACAACTTGACTCCATTCCTCATTTTAACTTTATTCACGTGTGGAGCTGTATTAAATTAACATTTATTTAGTCTTTGGTTGTTCAATTTACTTTTCCACAGCTAGAAATAACCAGATACTCACTTTTATTTACGGAAAACTACCCATTTAACAAAACCAAAATTCATATTAGATTGTTATTAATGTTTGAAATAATAATAATAAAAAGAAAGAAAACCCATTAATCTGTCTTATTAACATGTGTGTTCTTGTTTAAGAACAAAATCTGATCGACAATGGTCGATAATACATAGTTGTGTGCGACGGTCACTGATGATTTGGCCAGCTTTACTGAAGTTGCGGGAACGCAAAAAACTTTTTGGACAATGTCTTAATTGCGTCCCCATCGGTAGTCATCATAAATAAGATAAGTTCTACAATAAATTTCGGAAAAATATATTAATGCATAATTTATTACCTCCCAATACGTAAGTGATCTTTTATCTGGGCAAATTATCTATTTCTATATGATGTACTTTTATTTTGTGTCAGCTCTGATGCTGGTGGTACTGTTGCTGTTGGCTGCTCTGGATTCTGGTCTTGTACAGCCTTTGCAGCTTCTTCCGCATTGGATGGACTAAGAAATCCATTTTTGTTAAAACGGGGATCTATAATGGTGGAAATTCGTGGTATTGTGCGTGTTTCATACGCTGCGAGTCTCTCACTAAGTCGTGTCTGGTTGAACTCTGAGACAAGTTTACCTTCTGCTGTTTCAAATCTATATTTTTCATTTTGTGGTGCAGTTCGCATGTTGCTAGAATAGACACTGAAACTTTTGTATTTGAAGACACAGAATGTGTAACGTGTAACGATGATTGATTTTTTTAGCGAGGCTATAGATTTGTCTAGGCGGCACGCGTGGTAGTCTTGCGCGGACCAATCGGACCTATCGCTCAGGGTTGTGTGATTAGAGAACTTCGAGAATAGCGTGCATACGACAAAATTGCTCAAAGCTGAACCGGTGGGGCCAAAACGAGGCAAAATCTGATAGAATAGTGAGACGCGAAAAGAAGTGGAAGAAGCGGATAACGCGGAAGAATGCGTCATCTGTGTGCCCGTAAACCGACAGATGACCCCTCTCTACCGATGATCACCTCTTTGAAGTGGGAGGCTTCAAGCGATCCCTTCCCCTACGATCACGCGGACGTTGGCATGAGTCCAGTTAGTCGTCTACTCCACACGCAGAAGCATATCCGCTAACTCTCTCTAAAGTACATCCTAATGATGGCAACAAATTATGTGAAATGTGGTATAGTAATGATATGCAATAACAATGGGTGAAATTATAAGAATGTATAAAGGTTGATATTAAGGACTAAATATAACATGATAGGAATATAAAAATAATAACTAATTTCTACTGTTTTAGATAATTTTCAGTTTTTCAGTCTACTCAACAGCAATTATAATGCTTTAATCAGATTGACTTTAGGGAATTTGTTTTTCTTACTTTACTTATACTATTTTTAATTTACTATAATGCTTTAACGTTTAAACGTAATTTGCTATGATTTCAAGATATTTAAGGCTGCAATGCCGAAATTATTTTCAAGACAATTCAATTTTCAGCGATAATGGAATTAAGGGAATGAAAAGCAAACCGCGCAGCGCTAGCATGCGGAACTTTCCAGAATTTGCAGGGAGAGGTGAGCAGATGAAGATCTAGACTGGAGGCTAGGTACGCGCTGGCTTCGGCTTTTTACTCTGGTCGGCGGGGTGTGGGTAAACGGATAAGGCACCACCACTCTAGTGCTCAAGCAATTTTAAGAATTTATTAAATTGGCGTACGATTAGGGAAAGGGAACAGGAGTAGGGATAGGGGAGCCTAAGGGCAAGGCCAGCAAAGTTAGCAAAGGAGGAAGAAGGGGAAGAAGAAGGGTCATCAAGATCACCAGTCCAGTCATTGCTGGCTGCTTATCGCTAAAGTGCGAAAACGCCCACCCTACCATGATCCTTAGGGCCACCTATAGTCAAGGATCCCTCCAACAACGACTACGGTGAATCACCTCTCTATCAGCAGACACTGCATGGTTCCTTTAGAAATTACTTAGCCTTGATTCATATTACAACTTAATTTATTTAGAAAATTCATAATCAGACATTCAGGCGAACTGGCAACTACTTATATAATACAACGCATATGGCGTGGAAATAGGGTAAATCATGTACATATGTATGGAAGATAGTATACTAGGGGGTGGACATAAATATGGTTTTGTTTTAGTTTTCGTTTCGTTTTTGTTTGTGGGTGGTATAAAAAATATAGGGCTAAGAGTAAATATTTTTAATGATATTAAATGCTATGTATATATGAGTATGATGATTAAGGATTAAGGTGGAGCATAACTAATATTACGGATTGAAAAAAATATAAATTATTGGCTAACGTTCATTTGCTGACGCCAAAGTTAAACGAATAACTTCAATTTATAAAACAAAGATGTCTATGACGGATGGTCATATGCAAGTTAGTCGCATGGTGCATAGATATTTGGTATGTGGAAAAACTCGGTTATGGTAGAAGACCAATACAAGGCAGACAAACTACCACCTTCACTTTTTTCTCTCATGTCTCGATATCAATACATATGTTAATTAATCACTTACGATCTTGTTTTTTTTTCATGTTGCTCCACGCAGAAAGATCTTTCCTTGTGTTCGCTGTGAGGTTATTTGATGAGTAGATGATAAGTAGATGAATGGTTAGATGAATGTGTAGATGAAGGTTAAGGTGTTGGTGTGTCTCTGTGAATAATAATGTTTTTAGTACGAGGTTCCGAAAATGAATCAAATACACTTAGACCTGAGACTGAACTCTCTTGCATATTCAATTTTTCGATTTCTAAAAATGGCAAGATTATCCATTTCACATTTACTCAATTATTCTATTCTTATCCACATTGAAGCAAAAGGGGTTCACATAGGGTCTACAGTACATCACTACGATCTTAACTAAACCAACGGCTGGACCCATGAAGGGATTTGGTACATCCTCCTGATCACGAAACGCTGTCACAGGTTAGGTTTGCCGATTTACATTAGGCTTTATAAAGGCGTCGAGACGCGAGGGCAATGACCTGAGGCGCCGGCTTGGAGGTTATGTTCTCCTCGACGCGTGTGGTTCTTAGGGAAGTCCATCCACAAATCCAAACATATCACCAGTAAGAAGACTGAGAAATCCTTCTGGTTGCAGCACCGAGGAAAAGCATTCCGTCACCCGGGTGTTGTATACACATACGGAAGGCTATCAACGTATGAGCCGGGCTGTTTGTCTAGCCGAGCTTGGTGGCGTGACGGTCGCTTAACCTCGTTATGCGCGTAGCACCCTAGGTCCGAGGTATGTACACACGAGCGTAGATCGGTGGCTCCCAGGCCGGGATTAGTGGTGCGAATCATAGACACGGAAAGAGAGGAGGCTATTCAACTGGTCGGCAATAGCTCGGTGGATAGTTACCCAAATGGAATTGCACCACTACATGCACAAAGAATAAGATTATGGCACAGGTCTTTCTCCAGACGGTTTTGGTTGGGCTGGTGATGTGGTGGGGCGATAACTAACCACTTGGTTAGATTTAGCCTTATGCTGAGGCGCTGCACTTTGCAATACGAATGCAGTTGACCTTGGCGCGGTGCAAGGGCACTGGATCAGATTGACACTTGATTCACTTGCGTTCACGCTGACGGCCACGAGGAGAAAGAGGTCGATGCCTGGACTACGAGGTACAGTAACCCACGTTTTTTCCTTTTCTTTCGTACTCTCTGGGATGCTGCTTCTGTTATACAAATTGCAGCCACAGCAATTGCTAATAAATTGTAGTGCAAAAGATAATGGTCAACTAGGACAGCGTTGCCACCTCCTCGCGAACCATATGATTAGAAGCTTTATAAAAGCTCCCCACGATCAACACCCAAAATTGATTCATGACCTAGTTTTAGGCGGTAATATCCTACTAACCGTTTATAATTCAAAAAGGTCAAATGCACGACAAGCGTCGAATATTACACGCGGCTGCTGAAATAAAGCGTTATTGGATTGTGTACCCCTCAATCCAAGGAAATTCCGTGCCGAATTCTTACACGAGAAGAGCATTATTCAATTTCAGAAAAGAGTTTATCATTAGACGTATCCTACACTACGGCTATAATCCCATTCAGAGTCTGCACATCGAGTCTGCCGGGTTGTTGACGGACGTTTCCCAAATAAATAGCTTTCCGCGCAGGTTGAATCGGACACACTAAAACGCTGGCCACGCCCGCAGAATCCCGGCGGCGAAATGAGACACAAACATTACGGCATCCTTTCAGATCTTATCGCCGACGATGCATTTATTGCAGTGTTTCCTAGGGGTTCCCCCTAAGTGAGAGGTTTTCCCCTTTCAAGGCGCGCTTATATGGGGCCACCTAGGTGGGTGCTTGCTCCTTGCCGGCTGCGTGTATCGGCTTACTTTGGCGCGGAATCAGGCTCTGGACAGCGAGGGAGTGGCGTTGGCCGCTTTTCCAGCAAATTTTCCCCCAGTGCGCAGTGGTTGCGCCCACAGGCCAAAATTAAACAAATCGCCAGTACCAAAAATTTGCGAAAAGTAAACAAATTGTCTCAAAAATGACCAAGCTTCTTAATGGCAAACCGGATTTTTATTGAAATCCAACGGGACTTTCAAAAATAGTACGCAAAGCGTGAACACGTGTTTAATTTTGCAGCGCAGCGGCGTTACGTTAGCTTTTCGTCAAAACAAAATTGCATTTCAAAGTGGTCAAACGTTCGCAAGAGAGGTCCGAATTCTATTATTTAAAATGAACTTTAAAGTTTCAGGTATTTATTTTAATAAATGCTTATTTTGAAATTAATCTGATTGATTTATTATTTGTTGTGTATCTTTGATTAATTATACGTTTTTATGTATTATGTGAACGTAATTTTCATGTTTAAATAGACTTTTAGATATGTTACCCCCCGATCCCTACTTTATGAGTGTTATCAGTGTATTTGTCAATGTTTGAAGGTAATAAAAACGTTAAGTGTAGCTGCTGATATTTGCTGATTTGTGTTTATTCTATAATAAAGTCAAGCTGTCTTACTGTTTTCATGGTCAAATTTGCGAAGCAATCTGATACTCTTCCTTTGCTTTACTTTTGATGTTTTTTTTTTGTGTTCGTCATTTGTGTTTGTAGACAATTTTGCATCTTCTTTTTTTCGCTCATTTTTATGTTATCATTTCCTATAGGCGCTTCTTGTAACTGCGAATTTTCACGCATGTACATCTGTGATCTTTGGTGCACAGAAGCGGGCATGAATGCAGAAAAAACTCGAAGGGTGACTAGTTTGGTAGAAGAAAGCATTAAAAACAAAGGCTTCGCAGCTGATATGATAACTCTTCTTCAAAAATGAAAAAAACAACTTAATGCCAATCGAATTTCAACTTTCCGATAAAAAATTATTAATAAATCATGGCCTGCAACTTACTATGCACTATGGTGGTCCAAAAGTCGATTTTTTTGGCATAAACTCTAAAAATTGACTTACAGACTTCAAACTTCGCACATTTGGTTTTATTAGAAAGAAAAGTCGGTGCGACCACGCCCTCTCTTGCCTCCCATACAAACAATTTTGGTAGTATTATTAGGACATATGGTAAGACTCTATATTCAGACAAATTACTTAAATTTATTTTTAGGAATGACTTAAATATCTTAAACATAATCTTCTTCTTCGTCTAGTTCCATAGAGCATCCTTCGATCAGGTCCTCATCAGAATCAGAATCAGATTGCACGTCCAATTCATTTTCCAATGTTTTTTTGTTTTCGGTAGTCGGCAACTTCAACTCCTACATCTTTGGGAAGATTTTTTTTTGTGTTTTTCTTTTCTCTTTCCTTTAAGCAGACACTAGATAACAATGGATCCGATGAATCTATCGCCCTGTGGAAAAGGTCAGTCATGGTATCGATTCGACTGTTTTTCCTTGCGTGTGAGAGTCTGTCTTTTTTATAAATTTTATTACGTGCTTCTGAAGCATTTTCGCCTAAGCATCCTAGTGGAACCAACGTCGAATCATTTATTTGAAAACCGTGGACTAATACTTTGTGAATAGTTGGTGACAGTTTATATAATGGTTACACGAAATTGCAATTAATATAACGTGAAGGTTATTTAAAAGGGATTCGTCAAAGCAGGTTATGGATGATAGCTCTTTACTTTTTGCAAAAGCTCTTCTAGCTGTATTTCCGTCATTGCTGTTGCCGCTGACGTTCTTCTTTGGCATGCTTATTCGAAGTCCCATATCATTCCAAATCTTGTCCTGAATATTTTTTGCGTGCACTCATTTTAGTCTTGTCATCAGTTTTACATGCCATTTTTGTATTTCCATTCTGTATGATATGTTGAAGACGAATTCTAGAAACCTGATCCAAGCATGTAGTGCACTCACCCTAAATTTTAAAGCTTCAAGCTTGGGGTTAAAGGTTTTGAATTAAAATCTTTTTGGTTTCCAGTACTTTTGTTGGGGTGACACCACAAATTGGACAACATTGAGTAGATTTAGTACCTGTTAGTACGTTGAGTACTTTCCCATCAATGAGTTCAAAGGTTACTGCTATGTCATCAGCCTCATCCAGTTTATAGGAAAACGTTTTCAGATTTTCTATCTGAAATACTAACTGATTGTTTTCTATAATAATGTGATCAGTAGTTTCTTTTACAAATTGAATTTTTAGCGGCCTGCAAAATCGAATGGACTGCAGTGTTCTGTTAACCCAGATGTTTCGCTGAAATGAGTCAATCAATTTTATGGGCATAACAGAAATTACAAACAAAGACTGATCAGAAAGCTGTACGTCAGGGGTTTTTATTTCAAACTTCTGCTTGTATGCACTTTGTCCAGTTGACGCATCAAATCAGTAACTGCAAATTAATTTAAGCTTAGAACTATCCGGAAATTGCTTGAAAACATCGGATTGCATTTTAATTATTCGATATGCAGTGTGATTCAAAAGGTTTTGCAATGAAACTTGAGCAGTAGTTCCTGTGACTTCTATACCCATTGGCCGACACTGTGTTTTAGCTTCTATCACTTGATGGTAACTCGGATAGATGTCGCTGCTATGATTTATATTCAAAACCCTAGTGTTGACATATTGCAGTTTTGTCAGTGAATTCTCCAGGATGTAGGCTAGAGCTTTATCTGGAGTGAGTGGAGTCGGTTTTGGCATTTGAAGTTGCTTTGTCAAGGCCACGTTTGTATTACATTCTTTCTTAGCAGAAACTGCTGCTGCATGCATAAAAAGATTTTTGTTGTGATCTTTTTCAATTACAAGCTCAGATGCCAATTTCCTTTTCAATCTTGGTCCTGCGTTTGAATAAGACAAAGTTGGGCGTCCAAGTTGTTTTGGTGTCTTACACTTTTCATTAACGTTATTGATATTTTAGACGACAACTATTTAGCATGCTTTGACTTAAAACGTTCAACCATATAGTAGTTACATTTGGACAGATTTTCTTTTATGGAAGATTCAAAAGATCTTTTTTTTTTTTATTTCTAATTTGTTGTCATCTTTTGTGTGGTAATTGAACATTTTTTTATAAATCACTCAGACACAAATGATATTTTACGATTGTTGCTGCGCCAAATATCGAATAGATCGCTACGAAGAAACTCGAACGTGACTGAATTTTCTTGAATTGTGAGAAAAGGGGGACGAACGGGGAAAAGTTGTTAATTAGCGGTAAAGAACGACATTTAGTTTTACAAACTGACGTACTTAGTTTTTTCAGGTAGAAGCTGGTTCGTTAGTTTTATTCCACGAAACACAGGGCACGCATGTTAATTTTCTACAAAATACACATAAATTGGACAGTAAACACAGCTCAAAGACTAAGACTACACATAAATCGACTATATACAGTGAAAACTATATACCTTGATCTTTAATTTCCATTATTAACTTCAGTTTCTTCTGACAAAGAATTTTGACTTTTTCGCACAAACGTAAACAAAACAACGTGGCGTCGATTTCTTTATCCGAAGCAGCTGATCGATTGTGTACTTTTGAAAGCTCACAAAAGCTTCAGGGAAGCTTTTAAAGCTTTATTTTTTAGTTTCTATATGTATGATGCATTAACTTTAAGAATTTAAAAAATACAAAAATGCACATATAAATTTCGACTTTAAGCCAAAAATCGGCCTCTTGAACCATAGTGGAGTGGCCCAGAGTGGCCGATTCAACCTGCGCGGAAAGATTCCGCGGGAGATGTTTATTTGGGAAACGTCCGTCAACAACCCGGCAGACTCGATGTGCAGACTCTGAATGGGATTATAGCCGTAGTGTAGGATACGTCTAATGATAAACTCTTTTCTGAAATTGAATAATGCTCTTCTCGTGTAAGAATTCGGCACGGAATTTCCTAGGATTGAGGGATACACACAACCCAATAACGCTTTATTTCAGCAGCCGCGTCGGAAGATCGATCTTTCGCCGAGGGATTGTTCCTGTTAAAGTGAGTGAACAAAAGTAATGTGGTTAGCCCGTAGATTAGCATCGCCCATGTGGCTTGAATCTAACAAATTCTGGAAAGTTCTTCATGCTAGCGCTGCGCGGTTTGCTTTTCATTCCCTTAATTCCATTATCGTTGAAAATGGAAATGTCTTGAAAATAATTTCGGCATTGCAGCCTTAAATATCTTGAAATCATAGCAAAATTACGTTTAAACGTTAAAGTATTATAGCAAACTAGCAAACCCGGCGAACTCCGTTTCGCCACCAGATGGCTTCGTTTTATGTAACATTTCGTTTGGGGATTAAAAGATGAAGAACAATTTTTTTGTTTTATATTTGAAAAGAAAAAATTTCATTTCGATTACAAAAATGAAGTGTTATTTAGTTGAACTTCTCTTTGCGATTTGCCTTGCGACTTGTTAATTGTCATTACGAGCGCAAGGCGAACTGGAAATTGCAATCGTTTGAACTCAAACGGAAGATTAGTCGGAATCATTGGTTTTCGAGGAATACATACATTTTCACCTGCGTACTTTCCGTTAATAATGGTTCCCTCAATCAAATTCGGCATTAGTCTTTTACCGAAAGTCGAGTACCGTTGCAAAGTCGCGGTGGATTCAAATTACGCAATGTCATAA